>JACATO010000606.1:0-451596 GCA_018389105.1 Nautilus pompilius | reverse complement strand
CCAAGTCCATCAAGAAGTAACGGAAATACCAGAAGCCGTGCCAAAAGAAACATTGTTGGGGTTTACCTTACATAGGAAATAGCTGACTGAAGCCACTGAAAGAAAAACCCTTGTCATCGAGTCGTTAGTGCGCGCTCGATTTCAGAAAATTCTTAACACGTGTGCCAGCGGGGTGTGGTTGGTGGGGGGAGGTGGGACAGGGCGCTGTGTTATGTTCTGTCACGGCAGCGCTACTGATTCTCAGCTGTCTGTCTTTCCTTGACGGTCTATGCGCGCGCACGTGTTCTCCGTATAACGTATGCCATGTTATCTAAGCAGTAATAACAAACATACCTCACAATATATTTATGCTAACAGACATTTTCTCCACTTTCGACGACAATTACAGAACGGATTGGAAAGAGAAAAAGAGAATGTTTTTAGAATTTCAAATAATTATTTTAACGTTTTAGAAAGTTTTGAAGTCCGCTTATGTAGTTAACCCTCCTCCAAAAGCAAAGCAAATTGAAAGTAAACAGCGGAAATACCGAACCTTGCTCGTTGCATGCATATCTGAATATCGTCAGTTTCTATACAAATTATTGCACCATATATCATCATTATTATTGTTGTTGTTTGATTCTTACTTTCTCTGATGTTTTTTTTTCTTCTTCCCCTAATCGCCCTTTGCGAACCGAAATCTATTATATATTTTTTTCCTTCTTCTTCTCCCTCTGTACCGTTTCCATTTCTACTTCTGCTCGTCTTTAACCCCCCCTCCCCAAAACGCCGGAAGTCCTGCGGCTGGTTATAATGTAACGTGACCTGAATTCATGCGAATGGCTTTGTGGGCGGCCTGAAACTCTGGCTTCTCTTTGTGATGCTGTTCGGTCCTTTTACGAGAGAACAGAATCCAGATCCAATTAACGTTCTGTAAGAAAATAAATTGCTGTAGCCTGGTTAGTATATAATAAAGATCAATTATCTCATTTAAGTTCATTTAAACGTACATTTGCCCCGTGAGCAACTGTTGGATGTAAAAGATTTTTTCTTCTATTCTTTAGGAATTTTTTTTTTTGTTGCCATAGTGATAGGGGAAGTTGTCTCGGTGTTTGAAGTCACAAAGTAATATTCCATAACACTACAAGGTCTACGTGGCTTTTTTGTTTGTTTGAAGGCGAAGGTTTTAAGCATCACCGTGGATACTTTGTATTGAACAATAAAGTGAAAATAGAAATCAAAACAGATGAAAAGGACACCGGGTCTCTAAATAGGCGATGGGAAATTCTTCCTGAGTAGCAAACAATGGGATCTGAGCCTCCTTGTTTTGGGGGCAAGACTTTAACAAGAAGGACTGGAGCCATCTGAGCCTCTCCCCCCTTCACGGCTCTCCTGCATGGAGATAGATTTAATGGGGATAACAACTGCAGCTATCGGCGAGGAAAATAAGAGCTTTTGTTAAGCCGAAGTTTTTGGAGTCACATTAAATACGTCTTTTCTTTTACTGTCTACAGGCTATAATTAAAGTTACCGCCTTTTAAAAAAAATATCTAAAATCTAGCATAATAAACGCTTAATTCAGCATAATACACTTAGGCTATTTATTAAAATTAATGTGTATATGGCTACCTACATTTCCCAGTTTAACTTTCTATAGCCTTTTATTTGTTTGTTTGCTTTATAAATTTTTTTAAAAAATTAATAACTCTAAATAATTATTTACTTATTTCTTCTTCTCTCATTTCCTGTTGGTTCTTTCTTCAATTAGAATGTGACTAAGTTGAAGTACGATGAGAACAGCTTTTATATTTATACGTACATCGGTTGGCCATTGAGCTACGGATGCAAATTAGGTTGGCAAGTATCTTTGCGGCACTGTATGCGACTTGGCCAAGCACATTTGTCGTCGGTCCAACAGATATGTGGAAAGACGGAACATCAGGCTTCTGGAAAAGTCATGGTAGCAGGTGCCCGTTTAGCAGGTAGCGTAGTGACAAGGCACATCGGTTATTCGAGTGTATCAGGGGGGGGGTGTGAAGAGTGAAGTGAATGTTTGCTGCCAATGGGAATCGTGGCCGCTAACGTGTAGCGACAGAAAGAGGGGGGGACGATTAGGCAGAGTGTAACCGTCATCAGACAATGAACCGTCCCGATAGAGACTTCCCGGGGAGATCTCCACAGTCTCCGGCCGCGCGCTCCATAGAATACTGTTGCGGATGACGCGATCGGAGGTCACCGTGTGAGCTGCTGCCGACCACAGTTACCGACGTGAAGTGGGAGGAGGAGGGGGGGGGGATGAAGCAGACCGAAGACCGGCAGAAAGAGATGATGATGTCTGAAGACGGTAAAAAAACAAAAACAAAAAAACAATCCATTTTCGTCTGGTCCCAAATGTCCGGGGGCCTCTGGTTATAAGGTCGTGATTCCGAGAAACGTTTTGCTGGCATGTGCCAAGTCCCTCGATCCCCTTAGGAAGCAGAATGAATGCCCGAAGCGTAACTCAAGTGCGTCCACAAACCCGGGGAGCGTGACAGGCGTCTCAGGCGCCTGCCGTGTCCGTGACCACCAGTGGATCTCGAGCCAATCGGCCATCTGTGAAACGAACTTAAAAGAGGCGGTAGCGCTACGATCTACTGCCCACCCCGACCCATACACCGGCAGCGTTGGGTATCTGCGCCTGGCCCGTCACGACTTGTAAGCCCTAATAGAGGGGCCAGCCAGCGGACTGCGCCTGCGCAACATGTTCACACAGGTGGATTCTCCCCCCTTCGATCGCGCGATGACGTCACGCATCTTTAGCGAACAATTTGCTGTTTTAGTCGACCATTCTAAAAAAAACAAAACAAGACGAATGCATCTTTAAAAAAGAGTTTTAAGGAGCGAATACCGTAATCCCCAGACGTCCCTTTTCCTACAGGTCCGCAAACATTGCAGAAGCCTTTACATTCATCTGTTGGTCTACTTTATTACACTCAGCTATTTCCTTAAACGACGGCCCCTTTAATTTATCGTCAGCTGACAGTGGAAGAAGCAAACGAGGAGGAAATGGCTAACCCTAACCCGACTACCTTCTGTCAAAAGCCTCCCCCCCCCGCTTTGCCGGAGTGACCCCGTCGGTCTGTCTCTGGTCTGGTGTGTATGTTATGTGCGCGCGCGCGCGAGTAGGCGGAACCCCCTAGCTTCAGAAAGTATCCCCCCCCCGACACAAAAATCTCTCCCTACTTACCTTCCTTGTCAAACAGCAGAAGAAACAGCTCCTGACACGTCCATCCATCCACCGGAACTTCAGTTGTTGTTGTTTGTTACACAGCCCCGACATAACCTTCTCCCTGCCGGATGACTCATAAAGAAAGTATGTACATGAAGCGGAAAAGAAGGAAAAAAAAAACCGGTTTTATCTTGCACTTTTGCCGACATTTCATCTAAAACGGTCGCCAACCGTTCAGTGAAATTTCCTGACGTCAGCGTGTAGGCGATCTGACAGAGAGAGGCGCGGGACCGAGCCCCCTCCCAAGCCGACCGAAGACAGGCCGCCGTATGTTCTTACAGCATCTACGGATCCGATTCCAAAATCGCGATGTCGGTTCGGCACAATCACAGAAACAGCTAATTACCGTCTACGTGGAGTCTTGGAATAACGGGGTCGCGCGCGCGACCGTCTTCTTAATTCCCTAGAAGTTCCGGGAAGATTGAGCTGCTGATGTTGCGCTTTTTCATTTTAGTGTGGAAAGAAAAAACAAACAACAAACAAAGTAAATAAAAGTCTTTTGTTTTACAGAGCGGAAATGGAAAAGCGAGAGCCGAAAAGAGCGAGTGTTGTACGAAGTTACTGGAGGGGAAAGTGGAGAGTTGGGCTGAATGATACCAGCTGTTTTTTGAGTCTCGTTTAAATATCAGTGAGCGCGTGTGCGTGTGTGTCTGTCTGCGTGGTGGGTATGTGTGACTGTGTGTGAGTATGCGTGTGTGTCTCTCTGTGTGAATGTTTGCGCGTATGTGTGTGACTGTGTGTTTGTGTATGTGTGTGTGTGTCTCTCTGTGTGAATGTTTGCGCGTATGTGTGTGACAGTGTGTGTTTGTGTATGCGCGTGTGTGTCTCTCTGTGTGTGAATGTGCGCGCGTATGTGTGTGTGTGACTGTGTGTGCGTGCGTGCGTGCGTGGTATGTGTGTGTGTGTGTGTCTGTGTGCGTGGTGGGTATGTGTGATGTGTGTGAGTATGCGTGTGTGTCTCTCTGTGTGAATGTTTGCGCGTATGTGTGTGTGTGACTGTGTGTGTGTATGCGCGTGTTGTCTCTCTGTGTGAATGTTTGCGCGTATGTGTGTGACTGTGTGTTTGTGTATGTGCGTGTGTGTCTCTCTGTGTGAATGTTTGCGCGTATGTGTGTGTGACTGTGTGTTTGTGTATGTGCGTGTGTGTCTCTCTGTGTGAATGTTTGCGCGTATGTGTGTGACTGTGTGTTTGTGTATGCGCGTGTGTGTCTCTCTGTGTGTGAATGTGTGCGCGTATGTGTGTGTGACTATGTGTTGTGTGTGTGCGTGCGTGGGTATGTGTGTCCGTGTGTGTGCGTGCGTGGGTATGTGTGTCCGTGTGTGTGTCTTTCTGTGTGTCTGTGTGACTCTGTGTGACTGTGTTACTGTATGTGCATGTGTGTGTGTGTGTGTGTGTGTGTGTGCGCGCGTGGTGGGTATGTGTGACTGTGTGTGTGTATGTGTGACTCTGTGTGACTCTGTGTGTGTGTGTGTGTGTGCGTGTGTGTGTGTGTGGTCTCTGTGCGCGTGTGATTAGTTTTTTTTTTTAAAAAATAAAGGAATTCCTGAAAAATAATTTTCGCATTTCATTAATCTCTTCAACTGGTGATACAGTAATATTCCCCACTATCACTGCAATCTTTCCTTAGCTTCATCCGCTTTCTTGTTTGGTAAGAGGTAATTAAACAGGTGCAGGTAGAAGTTAATTATCTGAACTCGCCAAGCGAACTGATGTTATTGATGAGCAAACAGTCGTCTCGTCTTCCGCCTGTTTCCACGATCGAAAATGAAATCCGTCTTCCGGACTTAATTCAAGTTCGCATAAATAAAAGTAGAGCATCGGTTTCTAAAATAAAATCGTTTTTCTTCGATATCATAAAGAAGAAAATGAAGAAAAAAGTTTCAGTAATCGTGTTTCGCTCTGTTTAAAGTTGCGATGACGTCATTTCACAGTAAGCAGTAAATGACGTCATCTCATGAGTCTTTCTGGCATCCACCATATATCTGTATCATTAGCTTTGAAACTTTAATTCAGATAAGCAATAAAACAATCTTTTAAAATGTAGGTGTATATTGGATGAAATCCTAATTATTTTTCATTAATTATCCAATGGTACTTTGGATATTATTTATATATAAAGCAAGAATAAATGCTGACTGTGGATGAAGCGTGTTTAATTCTGGTACAGGCCTGTCTATGTGAGAAAGTGCACTAGTGTCTGGAGCGTGACTATCGATGTATGACGGTGGGATGCCGCTGCAACACTTTCCACGTTTGCCGGAAGTGTTCAATTGCCATCTGACTTTCTCAGTAGCCGTATAACCACATATAGACTAAATGATGTTCATACCTGGACTCTGCGCAGGCCGAAACACCTCTGTCAGTGTTCGGAATAGTTTTTCACTGCAGTGGCCGTGTGCTTCGGGTCTTCGCTTTCTAGAAATCTCCAATACTTTTGGCTGAGATGCAGCCCAACACTTGTATTAATCCAACCTTCACTTCAATGCACCTGTTGCACATTTACTGCTATATTACCCCACCCGGTCCACCTTCGATGAAACTGCTGTTGATTACTGACCAATAGTACACGGACTTACCTGTAAAGTCCGTCTTCTCCCAGGTGTGGTCATCCCACTGACTCATTTCTGCTGCCCACTTCGACCCTGCCGTTTGGTTGCCTCTTCTCAGCAAAGATTCTCGGGAAGCTAAACATCCAATGAAATCACTTCGCACTAATTAGTATCTTACTGTTCTTGAAAAAACGTTGAGATCCGTGCCTGAAGTCAGGTCATTCGCAAGATCCCTACTGGCCCACCGTCTGTCACATAGGCAACACACCCTGAGGTACTCAACATCACTTATAGGAGAGTTTGGGATTTCTTCCTTAGCCCCGTCTACTGTCATCAGTACCAGTTTCGCGTAACCTCTTTAGAATCTTCGTACAGATCCTGAAATATGAGGTCAGGCTGCAATCTGGCCTCATAAAGTAGACTTCACCACCCACCTAAGATATCGATTTATAAATGCATGTCGTGTGATATTCATTCCCAGAAGCCTTTGTGTTCACCACACGACATTGTCACCCCCATACTTGTATAGTCCTTCTGCAGGGTGGGGCACTTTATGACTGCTTGCATGACAGCCAATGAGAGTATATTATGTCAGCACGTGACTGTAATATAGGGTATTTAATTTTCACATGAAATGCGAATGTATCACGTGTTATTTGAATTTCGTACCTAGCTGTGTCTATTTTTCCATAATTATTTCAGTATTTACAATCTTTTTAAAAACAGATACAAATTTAAGATGGGGGGGAAAAGGAGGAGGCAGAATATTTTAGTTCCGCTCAGAGAAAACTTCCACACACCGTTCGAAGAAAACTCATCAATAACATGAAATGAGGGCGGAAAAGATAAGAAAGAAAAACGAAAAGTAACCCTTTAGACAGATATATTCCTCCGTCTTGGGTTACGGAAGGAAGGTTCTTAAGTAGGCACAGATCAACCAAAAGTTTCACATATATCAGTATGGATGATAGAGCTCAGCTGCCCGCACAAAGAAATACATGAATAAACGAAGAGAGTGAACAACGGTGAATTCTTGCAGGAAGAGCAGCGGTGCTGGTCAGGTAGACAACGGACAGACAGCCTGGAAGCTGTCCAGCCTTTGGATGTTGGAGGTGAATGGTCTTGTTCGAGCACAGATTCGACATACCCGGATTTATGGTGGCATTAAGGTAATTCTGGCGTGGAAGCTGTCACGATCTACGGTTCTTGGATCGAAGCACATTCTTGGTTTTAGAATAGTATCACCAATCCATCTAGTTGTTTCCCTAGTCGCATGGCTCAAGGATCTTCCTCTTCTTTACCCGAAAGCCAATATATGCTTCTCTATATCTCGCCAGATGCCTTACTGCTGTTTATAAACTGTTATTTAACAGTGGTAACTGGGATGTGTTCGGTTCCAGAGACAAAATAAATCTATCTCTCTCTCTCTGTACCAACATCATATCTCTCTGTACTGACGTCATCTCTCTGTACTGGCGTCATCTCTCTCTCTCTCTCTCTCTCTCTCTCTCTCTCTCTCTCTCTCTCTCTCTCTCTCTCTCTCTCTCAACCTATGATAGATTTTGCGTTCACCTGGCGACTTGCTTACCTCCACGGCTCCCTATTCTTGTTTTGGTAAACCCTCTTGTTTACGGACACTGCAGTTGCAGAGAGCCCCTATTCTTGGTGGATAATTACATTCACTTTTTCACTTTTAATGCCATAAGGTCTCGTTAATTTGGAAAGTTACGAACTTCTCCATCAAATCCGACTGGTGCATTTTTGTCATAAAAATATTATGAAATAATGTTATTTATTTATACTTCTTTTATAACTGTGTTGCCATGGTAACGCTTTAAACAGCTAAGCATTAGCGAAATATGTACTGCTCATATAGTTTTCTACGAACCAGCACCAAATTCCAAGACTTCACGGGTTTAGGAATAAATGAAGATCTGTGGGCGTATATAATACGCCCACGAGTCTACAGGGTACTAACAGTTTCCAAATAACACATCGCAGGGTAAACAACGCTCTCTGGCGGATAACGGCGGCACTACGCTTTCTAGAGAGATTATCACCATTGTAGAGACTGGTATACGACACACACACAATAAAACAGTTTTGTCAGATTTGAACTCTTTTAGACATATCAAGCAAAATATTTTTCCTTAATTATGCAGAAAAATTCAGGGAACAAAAAATTACTTTAAAGCATGGAAATTAAATAAATTCTGCGTTACCCGAATAGAAGAAGAAGAAAATAATTAAAAACAGCTTTTGAATGTAGATATTTTGTCTACGAGACACAAACAATGGTATCTCTGGTGGATCTCGATAGCCATAATAATGGCTTGCTTCTTTTCTCTAGATTGCTAGTAGATATATATATCCCAAAAAATTTTATTGAAGCATACACCTGGAAGTATTTTCTTCTGACTTAAATGTGTCGGAGACATTAGAAAACTTTGGTGGTATTTAGAGGCCAATGATTGTTTGTTTGTTTTTATAGTACAATGAATGTTTAACGAAATGATGTACAAGTGCTAAACAGTTTTAAAGTGTTAAATTTTATCTTAGACACATAAAAGCTCCATTATTTCATACGATTACTGGACAGTGGAAAGCGAAGCAATAAAGAAAGAGAGTATTCACACAGAGCAAATCACCAAAGAGAAAGGGAAGAACCCCTTTAATACCACAGAAAACACCTAAAACAAAAACAGAACCCTGCCCTTTAAACAGCCTTATCGTCTGCACAGAACAAAATTAGTGCTAAGGAGCAGCAGAGGAAACACAGGTTTTAAACGAATCGAATAAGTCGATCATGATCGATGCCAACCATTGCCGATCCATGCACCAAATTCTTCAAAGCAGGAAATTTGGTTCTGCGTAACAGACCGACGGTACTGCAAGTAGATGTTCCGCCATAAAAGGGGTTCCTAGATGAACTTGATGGTAGAACAGTAGTCGGGTGCCTGACCACCCGGCACTGCTGCTTCCAAATACAAAAGATCTGGTGGATGGTGAAGAACGTCTGTCATATTCCCAAACAAAAGAGAGGACAGAGTCATTAAAGTGGCAGCTCACCCGAGAGTTCACAATGGGGTCAGGAAACCGGAACAGATGCTCTACTGCGGTCCTACAGAAGCAATAAGTGAAGACACGCCTGCAATAATTTCGATCCAACCCGAAGAATGCTTTCCAGAGGATTTCTTCTTTGACCTCACTAGAAAGCTTAACGTCCCGCGGTAGGCCGACAAATCATCTAAGTGACCAACACCGACCACCCGCTAAGATGGACTGATCTCGCGACCGTCAGCTGGAGAATGTCTCTTGCTAGCTTCAGTTGTATGTCCATCGATTTGAAAGCGTCGTTCATCAGTCCAAGATCACCGCGTGGTACTCGCCGTACGAATGGCTTCTTTTTCTGCCAGAGTATGCAATAAAAAGACTGGTAGCACAACAGAGCTTAATATCAGCCAGAAGTCACAAAAGAACTCAGTACAGCAATCCCAATACACCCTGTTCAGGATCGCTTCTTACATGCATCAAAATCCCAATTGGCGCTGTCAATACAGTAAATAAACTGTTCGTTCAGCAGCCACCGAACCTTGTTAAATACCCAAGACTGGAATAAGATCTAACGGCGCGACTGGAGATTGGTACAATGATGCCATTTACTCAAAGACGTTCCAGTGATCCTGGATCGATTAATTTTGGCTCCGGGATCAGTCAAATGGAATCGTAGAGCGACGAAGTCACTTTCTCAGCCCATGGGAACAATGGCGCCTTTAGCACAGAGAGAAAACAAAAAGGTGCAGTGACTTCTGGGATAGAACTACGCTGGATGGAAACGATCGGAATGAGGCGAGACAGCAAAGGGGAGAAAAGAACCATTGGCGACCACTGTACTGTCCACTGGATGGATTCAGAGGAGAGGTTGTTGATAAGTATATGAACGAAGAGACTGCTGCATAGAACACGAATCCGATGTTGAAGAAGTATCCGAAACCAGTACGGTTAATAACGGAAAACGGGAATCAGGCGAGGGCACTTCAGGAGGTTAGGATCTTCCTGTTGTCAGGACACTGGGAATCGCACAGAAAGCATGAGAATAATTTATCGGTGTAGCAGCATCCCTGATTAGGGATACGGTGTGCATGGCGCAACGACTGGGAATGGAGCGAGGTTGGCCCTCGTCAACGGTCCGGAGTTTTATGACCGTCGTCAAGTAACGACGCGAGACTCAAGTCACGTGGGACAACCCGACGGTGCGGCATGCGGTGCCTACTCTTTCTCTGGGCTGCCAGGGTCGACAGCCTGGGTTCGCTTAATTCGAAACATCTCCCATGCAAAATACTTTCTCGTTATCCCCTCCTCCTCCTCCTCCCAGACCCGGTCACGCGAGTTTGGCCCCCCACCTCCCCCCCAACGTAGCACGCCCGTCACCAGGGAGGTCTTCGAGCCCGTGGAGATCGGTGCGCGCCGGAACCAGCACGAGAAGACGATCCAGTCCCCATGGTGATCGGCATACATGTATGCGTGTCGCCGAAGGCATGAATCTCTCTGACCAGTTAACGGAAAGAAAAAAAAAGAGGCCTTGACCAATAACGAGCAAAAACGCGGACTTTGGTAACAAACCCCGGTGCTTTTCTGGAAGGAACCGGTGGCGGATCCAAAAGAGAACATCTTCTGTCATCCTGATGGAAAACCTTCAGAAATCTTTTTCGCAGTCTGCCCCTGACGTCGCGGTGTTAAAAGCACCTGCGACCGAACTGCGATCATGCGGAAGTACAGGTGATCAACAGAGAGCCAGTACACAGCTCAGCCACAGACATCCGGTTACTTGCAATCATCTGTCGCACTGCTGAATAAAACCTAAATAAACAAACTTTTTATCCGTGCTAGAGAGGAAAGAGGAAAGGCAACGGACCTCTAAATCTGGTCGTAGTTGGAATAGAAACTAGACACTGATTTGTCCACTTCAAACATTAAAGCAGAATAATTACATTCTATAGCTTTTATTTTAGTAGTTACCAAATCCTAAATAGATTACGTTCTTTGCTTATGATCGTCTTTATGTTTCTAATGACGAACTTATGGAAAACAGCGTTCACAGAGTCAGAAAGTAGATCGACGATTCAGCTGAATTCCTTCACCCCTTTTTCTATTCATAATTTTCGTTTGATCTGACTTTATTTTATATATTTGAAACAGCGGGGACATTTTTTATTGCTGAGTTTATAATCAAACGTGACACTAATAGACTAATTTCTCAAATACATGATAGATTGGGGACAATTAAACAGTTGCGCCCTCTCTGTACCAGAGTGAAAAACAGTTACCCCCCTTTTTTTTTGCACAGCGCACGCGCAGAACCTGCTCTTTTCCAACCAACCGAGTAGAATTATTGCCCAGAAAGTCATTTCTGCTCGGTACGACATGGGTCCGACGTAAACCCGATCCTGTAGCCGTAGGAAGACGATGCGTTTCAGCTTAGATTCCAGTCATCTTCCCATTCGAGTCGGCACGTATGCTGCACGTAATATGACTTAGAGTCGTGATGGCTGGGGGTCGGGGACGACGGCAACAGCTGTCACCTCCGATCCGTCATTGCTGCAGCTGACGCCTTCCTCTAGGCCGAACGAAATACATCGGCCTGCGTCGCACGTCCACGCCTCGTCCCGAAACACGTGCGCCGTGACTATGTACGAGATGACTGCACGAGACCGCCATCTGTTGAGAGGTCGGCGAACAAAGCAGTCTTTCTTTATCGCGTTCTATTTTTAATGCATCGAGATGAGGTCGTTGATTTTTACCTTTGGCTCCCTGTTTGTGGGTTATTTAACAAAATAGTAACATCTATTTACACTATGCCACGTTACAGATGACCCCTACCATGGACTCAGCTAAACCAGCAGACCTGTCTCAGAATTCTCCATTGTTTCAAAATGGTTTCTTTCATTCGAACATAGTTTGATTTATAAAGATGTGTGCAGCATCTAGATTAAATTATATTTGATTAAGCAATTCACAACAATGAAGTTGATGGAATGATTTATCAAAAAAGTGTTACAATTGTCCCCAATCTTCCCTACAATTAATTACACACACCACACACCACACACACACACACACACACACCACACACACACACATTAGCCTTGCTTGTATGTAATTTTCGAGTTGCTTTAGTCGTTTCAAACGAAAAACTTTTCCTTTACGAGCAGAAGCCATAGATTTGTTAAGATTGCCCCATAAAGTCCCTTCGCCGCTTGTTCTGACGCCACAAAGACTGTCAACGCCATTCCTCACGTGTTTGTTATTTTCTTTTAAGCTGGGAAATTTGAAGTTCCGAGAGAGTGGCGATGGCTTCTCTACTGAGGGAGTGCGGAGACATATCTGAATTACTCCGAACGAAAGGGGTTTACACAAGCCCTAAAAACCCCTTTGTGCCTCGTGTCACTCTGAATTATGCCAGCTTCAAACTCCAGACCACAATGGTCTGGAGTGGCATGACAATTAGCTATTTTCTTCAAGGTCTCTACCTTCAGTAACTCGCGTTCTTATCTATCCTACACTGGAGCCCAATATTAGTGCAGCCCCCCCTTATAATTACCATATATTTCTCTGTTTAAAGTGAATTATTCATTACTAATGCATTGCTTAAGCATTTGCATCTGAATGATCATTTATGTATTTCTTTTGTTAAATAATATCCGTAGTTCAAGACAACATCGCAAAATGTGCATTTACTGAGTTTCTGCTGTATGCTCCAGCTGTTTCTCCGCGAGAAATTACTATAAGGATGTAAACAAAATTGTGAGTGTTTATTATGAGTATTCTATTTAGTTTCACTAAAATTAAGGGTCGAGTTGTTCCCCTCTGTTTACACAAACATTTTGCTTTTTTTTCTTTACTGTCAGGTCAAACCTGTCGCCGACCGGTTATCTCCAGTCAGTACGCTTTCTTTGCATCTAGCGGCCATTACCATTACTGCTGTGACCGCTTGATTCAGAGGTCTCCTCCTCCACTGTTTGCATAATCCCCAGTTCTTCGCGCTCAGAGGGGAAATCGACGTCGGCCACAACAGGCGAACTCCTCTTGCGCTGCACCCTGTCTTCAGCCCTTGCGCTTAATCTCGCGCGGTTCTTTTCCATAGCGGATAGAACCCTAAGTATGCTCTTGTGCCTCATTATCTTGTACGTTTCCTTAGCCTGCGTCTGAAACCCCACGTCTGTGTTGCGCACCATCAGCTTCCTTCCGATGTCTTGCACCAGCTTCCATTCCGGGAGCATGTCTTCGCTGCTTTTTGCCTCCGCCGGCTGAGCGAAGTCTTTCGCCTGATCGGCACTGAGATGTACCGATGCCTCGACACTTCCTCCCTGGTCCGCTTGCGACAAACGCGTCTCGTCGCGCGGCTGCTCTTGTCTTACCTCATCGCCGCCTGTTCTCCATGAGCTCTTCGGCTCCACGTTACCACTCCTGACCGTTTTCAAAACTTTATATCCCTGTTCCCTGAAGCCTCTCTTGTTCACCGGCTGTGCGTCCTTTTCAGCCAGGCTCCCAACCGATTTAGCCAGCTCAACATTTGAGTCCTTCGCCCTTTTCCCCCACTTGCTCGCGTATTTTTCCACCCATACGTTCGTCGCATCCTTTCGCGCCGGATCGTCCTCAAGTTTGTTCCGTATGCTGAAGGCTGTCAGCGCGATGCGGTTGCGGATGAGTTCCTTGGTGCTTTCGCTGATTTCGCTCGAATCGTCCCTCAGAGACAGCCTGTCATAGCAGTAATCCACGAGCTTCGAAGTCATCACAGAAATGAGAAACAGAGCGGCCACAATTGCAAGAAAAAGAATGGGCGGAGACACGGAGATCATCTTTTCCGGTCCGATCTGAAAACAAATGGAAATGGCAGAAAGTGATCGGACTAGAAGCGAAACACTCAGAACTACTGTCTCGAGCTCTCTGACTATTACACTAAAGCACAGTATTCCGTTCGCCATGTATCTTTACCGATCGGTAGGATCCGACTTCAGTAGCGGCACGAACCGCTCGTAAGAACCAACCATTTCGCACGTGCAGTGCCTCTGTCTCTAACCATTTATCCGGCCGCCTCCTAACGGCGACCAGTAACAACTTTCCCCCGGATAATAATTCTTGCTGCTTAGTCCTTATTGGTACGGTGCCGACTAGTCGTTTTTGTATCGTTATTAAAGCTTTACCAAGTAACTGTATCGATCACTGATCTTTAAAGGAAAAGTTGCATGGGAAATGTTGCTATTTGGTTTTAGCTTCTTGCTGTCTTACTCCCGGAGAAGTCTCGTTACTGATCCATCTTCGCTGGAGCAGAAGGAAGCGGAGAAGATGCGATTAACGCCGAATAACGCATTATTCTTATTCGACATCCTAGAAGAACGGCGCGGCAATCCGATGGCTAGACTGCTGAAAATTACAGGGCCGGGGTTCGAACCCCGGTTGGGGGTAGACTCGGTTTGACATGCCTCCCTAGCATACATGCTTTCTTCTCGATCGTTTTCACCAGCCGGCCGCGCAAGTTTACTCTCACATCTAAAAAATCACGCGCGCGCAGTGACAGGCTGAATCCAAATTTAGGATCTTCGTTATATTTTTAACGAAATTATTCTCATGTTCGCAGCCAGGTGATCAAGTGATATATATATCAGTATTTAATCAGTTACAGCGCTCGTCCAATTTCGTATGTATATGAACAAGAAACTAGCTTAAATATTAAACAGTTTTGTCTACTCTATACGCGTTTAAAGGCCTATCTGGCTCTTGTAGATCGACGCCAGTAAGAAGCTATCATCTTCGGGGTCAGGAAGACAGAAATAATTTGCGTTGCTCTGCCCTTGCGATAAAAGAAAGGGATTTAGAAGAACACGAAGATGGAGTGATAATCGAAATGCAGTGTTCCATAAGAAGCTTGAAACCATTGACATTACCAGTCTAAGGAAGGCAAGGAAACACAGGTCGCATTCCGGTGGAAGCCGGAGAGTAAAATAGCCATCCATTCTAAGATAATTTTAAAGGAACAACAACGAACAAAAGACGGTATATAAAGAAAAATGATTGGAGGGGGGTGATCTAAATAGCCTTCTTACAAGGCAGAGAGACACGACTGGTAAGACACTGTATATACAATTCGTGAATGGAAAAGATAAGAACGTGTACAAATCAATGCTGTACGGTTCGAGTTACTTTTCGCAATCCTTAAATGATTGCCGAACATCACAGTAAGTCTACCCCCGCTTTCCTGTCCATGTCTAACCAAGTCTACCGAAGACGGCGATCACCGGCCACTTCCGCCCGCGCAGCCCCTTTAGTCTGGCTGACCGGTGTTCCGAGTTTAGTCACGAGGGTTTCTCGGATTTCACAGCAGCAAGAACAGGAAAAGAAGAAGAGAAGAAGAAAGAAGAAGAAGAAGAGGAGGAGGAGAGAAAGCAGTAATTCTCTTTCGCTGCGAACTGCTCGGTTCACAACGAAGCAGTCGAGGTCCGGACCATGTTTAGAAGTTGACCAAACTACGGCACGAAGAGTTCATGGCCGACAGAGCGAGTGTCATTCATCAGTTGCCTCAAACAGCCACGTGGCTACTATTTAACCCCGGAATGAGGTTGGCACGGAAGCGCAGGAGAAGAGATGCTAAGCACGGCATACTTACCGAACAGGCATTCTGACGGATAACGGAGGAACGCGTTGGTGTCTTTTCAAGGCACCACAGAGACAGGCAGCCGATAATGGTCAAGCTCACTTCGCGGCATCGACGGAATTAGAAGTCTGCCGCTTCCCGTAATGGTGGCGATTCCGACCCCGTCAGCGGCATCACTTCCAGGCCTTTGACGGAAGTCCTCGAACAGCCATTCAAATGCCAGCCGTATAGCACGCCCCTAACGGTTGAATATTTAAACATTTCTTTACAGCGTCTTAGCAACTAGATAACCTATGTATTTTAGATTCCAACGTATATATGTGTGTGTGTGTGTGTGTGGTCTGGGTTAGATTACTGCTAGTAATAGAAACCTGAAACACGTTAATTACATCTGAACTACAGCAATAAACCGAAACTATCCCGTTTCTTTTTTTTACACTGACCCGTGGACTCCATATTGTAACTCTTCGTTCGTTTCACACTTCTATTCTTCTTCTTACGGTTCTGATGCTTTTAATCACATATAATAAACAGTTACATTTACCATCCCCAAAACCCGAACCACACCAGTTTCAGCCTCACATGCTTACCATTCATAATAAGTTTCCCCCCCTTTTTTTTTTGTTGAAAAACACAAAAGAATTACCCGGCCGACTTTATAAGCAAATACGCTTTTCCGTGACGCCGAGCTGTTCGGACACGGTGACGTCACGGAACCGGGGATGACAGGGGCGCGCAGAATGCACTCCTCGTATTAATTGGCTATAAAGATGCACACCGACGTTGTTGCTGTCGCTAACGGTGCTGCTGTTGTTATTTGTCTCAAATTTCGTTACTTAAATTCATGCGATCCCTCGCCCTTATCGGATAAGGTTGAGAGCCGGACGGTGGGGCTGAGTGTGTAGTCAAGCCAACCCAACCTTGAGGTCATTAGGCCATAGGAGGGAGGAGGAGGAGGAGGTGGGGTTGAAGATTTGGGTGTCGAATTAAACATTTTGCAGAATCACAATAAAATTAACAGTGTAACTCGATTTTAAAAATAAAAAAAAGTGTGTGTGTGTGTGTGTGTGTGTGTGTGTGTGTGTGTGTGTGTGTGGAGATGGTGGTGGTCATTCATCAATGGCCGGCCGGTCTCCCGTCATTCTGATGAGGAGTCTTTCCCGCTCCACGCGCCGCGAATTAACCGCCCGTTACCAAGGTCACCGCGAGAGTCTCGCGCGCTTCTACCGGCCGGTTTCGAAACCAAGGCCGCCCTCCGTCCGCACACCCAATGCGCGGCGCGAGACTTCCCGCCACTTTTCGTCCAATCAGACGACACCGAGCTTCGTTTCAAAACGACAACGACGAACAAACCCGGACGGACCGGACTAACGCGGGGGGGGGGGTTATCCTCCCTCCCTCCCCGGCACCACACCTCCCCCCCGCTGTCGAGGGGGGGGGGGACAGGGCGGCCTAACTAACGATCGAACCGAACTTCAAATAAAAAAAAACAACAACAACAACAACCACTCACGACTCAATCGGCCCCCGAAACGAGTCGTCGGATCCAGGTCTCTCCCTCGCGGCCGTCAGGTGGCGTCACCTACTCCTCATGGGCGTCTCTCTCTCTCTCATTCTTTTATCTTGGCGATTGCTTCGTGTTCCTTTTTTTTTTTTTATTTAAAAAAAAACACCAACAACTCTACGCTCTCCCCTCAAAAGCCGGCGCACGTTCCGACCCGGTCTTCTGGTCCCTGAAAACCGGTCTGCCTCCGGCCCGCGTTCCCCTTGACGACGACCCGCATTTTGTTTCCGCGCTGCCGGTCGACCGTTGCTAATGTCAGGGTTTTATCGGGTTAATCATCGCTGAAGCCTTTTCTCTTCGCGATTTCCCTGTCACGCGAATTCATTCTCCGAATCCCCTGATCTCCCCCAACGCCTTTGGGTCGTCTGTTCATTCATTAACGCCCCAGGGGGTTTAGCGCAGGAATGCTGTCTGTTATATCCCTTCGTTGTTGTTGTTGTTTTCTCTCCTTAAAGAGTGAAACAGAACCGGTAAATATTACTAATAGAGCCCCTATGTTCTATTTAGGGCTTTGTTACAGGTCCGGTGCGATCGCGTTTTACTGGGTCAAAGATGGACCAGATTTGGGTGTGTGTGTGTGTGTGTGTGTGTGTGTGTGTCAATGGCCGCCCGGTCCTCGCCGTTCGGAGAAGCCGAGTTTTCTCCCGTCGACCAACCGAAGTTTACAACATAATGGAAAACCATCCCACCTTTGAACTTAATAAAAAGGAAACAGAAGTGCAGTTTGAAGCAGGAAATGTTTGTGTTTATGTTTTTTATATTGTAATTTTAAAAAAAAATTTTTTTGTTTTCAATCGGTAATTGCTGCAACAAAACAGTATATAAATAACTTAAAACAGGTAAGAAAAAAAAGAGTAATCTCCCTTTAAGGGAAAACAAATCGAAAGTGATATGTATACAGTACAGTTATTCGGTTTTTAGTTTTAGATTCCCAAAGCATCCATAGATGCTGTATGGGTTAAATATACATTATAATGGCAGTATTAGTGTCTTCAGAATGTTTAAATATATCAGCCATTATTTAAAATTGTCAGATTTAACTGACGTTTACAGAAATATTTGTTCCGTCTCTGATAATAGGTAAGTGACTTCCGCCAGCGTGGGTCCCTGACTACAAACCAGCGAATTTAAAAGTGAGCACGGAAAAAGAAAAAAAAGAAAAGGAGAGGGAACAAGATAAACGATATCAATTACAGTGCTGCTTCTACGTCGTGTGTGGCAACTCCCTACCGCAGATAGCAGGGGCCTCGAACATTGAAGCGTAAGCACAAAACGGAAGTATGATGAGGGGTTTAAAACTTCGGTTTCCACTCGGACTGGTGATGAAGACGAAGCAAGCGGACCGCGTGCTGCGTGTGAGAAAGTATTGAGTAACAGTAGTCTGGACCTTGCAAGTTACGGAGAACATCCTGAAATCAAACCATTACTCCTAGAGGATAAAAGTGCTGTGTATCTTGAAAGAGGATATGCGGAACTTCATCAGAAGGGGCGGGAAAAGGGTGCATTTTGTAAACGTCTGTGTGACGATAGTAAAAACGCACTTGTAGGTTCATATCACAGAGGAGGGGCAGCTGAAGCTGATATACTATCACGGAAAGTCTGATGGAGCCACGTGCAAAAGATTTGGCAGTTTGCATGATACATGAAAGATTTGGCAAGGAAATTGATTGTGTGCCACAGTTCCAAGACATACAAAGAATCTGTCAGCCTAAAGGCTTAAGACTGAGTCTAACAGGTTTCTCACTTCAAGTGGATGAATCTACTGATGTTGCAGGTTTGGCCATCTTGTTTATGTGCTATATACACGAACCTTCTATTGAAGTTATGCTTATTTGCAAACCTCTTCAGACCAAAACCACGGGTGGAGAAATATTTAAAATAGGTTTATTCATGTATGAAAAGCAGGAAATATCATTGAATTTGTGTTCCAGTATATGTACTGATGGAGCTGAGGATATGGTTGCAAAAATGTCAGGTACTATGGCATGCATCCAAAAATATAGCTCCAATTATTAAACTGTCTGCATCGTCATGCACCTGCAATGAGACGTATACCACAAGAACTAAAAGATGTACTCAAAATTGCTAATTCTATAAAATCAAGACCACTTAAATTCTCAGACATTTTACTAGATTTAGTGAAGAAATGGGAAATCTGCATAAAACATTAGTATTTCATCCGGAAGTGAGATGGTTATCCCGAGTAAAATGGTGGTTCGGTTTTATGAATTACGAGAAGATATGGCTTTTAAAAATCTGACAATCCATTTGAATTGGCATAAAAATGAAGTAACAAATGTTGGATACAGATGAAATACCTGGTGGATAATTTTGCACATCTAAATTAACTTAGTATCTCATTACGAGATAGGAATATATTTTTCAAAGTTCAGAGTAAGATGAATTCATTTCTATTGAAATTTAAACTTTGAGATGTGTTTGTCTGGAAAATTTTGAGTTTTCTTAGTCTCAACGATTCCATATTAATAAATGTTTTCTTCCATGGAAGTGTAAGAAACTTTGTGATTCAACACCTGTCCGACCTGCTTACAAGTTAGCGAATATTTCCCGCCTCCAACAGAAATATTAATTTGGGTTCGAAATCCTTTTGTTAATTACTATTAAAAGAGATGGGGCAACTCGTTGATCTTTCGACTAATTTCGCATTAAAAAACGAAGTTTCATCAAGTGGGAATTATGAATTTCTGGATTCAGAAATTGCCGATCGTGCTTTGAAATATCCTATGCCTTTTACAACAACGTGTCACTGTGAAATACTTCTTTCTATGTACGGCAGCAAAAAAAAAAAACACATAGAAATAGGCTGAATGCCGATGATGTGCGCTGGCAATTAACAACACAATCGCTCCAGATATTGAACTACTGAGCAAGGAAAAGCAATCACATCCATATTGAACTCACGTTTTTAAAACTATGAATTATTTTTTTAAAAATCTCAAATAACTGTATATCATAAACTATGTAAATAAAAATAACAATGAGTATAAATTATTTTATTATAATTTGTTTTACATCTTCGGAGCGTAACCCTCCGGTTAAGGTTCCGGGGAAAGAAAAAGAAAATATAGGGGCACTGGTCTAGACTCTGCTGAGGCGGAAGAACACAGTAGTGCCACCAACTTCCGCACCAGCTTTAAGGCGCCAAGCGGACACCTGCAGCATACAGCAGGTAACTCATATGAACTGAAGCGCATAATTTCACGCTCTCATTTCATATCTAAAATAAAAAAAAATTCTTGTACTACTTAATTTGACAAACCTAATAATTTTTAATAGCTAATTGATTGGAACATTCTCAAAACAACAACCTTTGTTTCATTATATATTTATATATACTTTTCTGTTTTTCAATACTGGAAACCCACTTATCTCCCTTGACTACTGCATTTGTTCGTATCGAGAGACCATCATCGCATTATTAGTTTGTTTAAATTCAGAAATTACCAAAGGTTTAACATCGATAGAAATATTCGTTGGGGGGGGGAAACCAGTTATTTATTTTCACGAACTTAAAACGATCCAGCCACTCTCGCTCATTCGCAGAAGCAATGCCCAGGGTGTGACATAGAAGCCTTAGGTTAGCTGACACTGTCACAACAAACAACACACATGCCCACTAACTTATTTCAAATGCCGGTGAAATCTCAGGTAATTTGCAATTACGATTCCTGGTATCGTGAGTAACTGTAGGGCACCTGTACAAATTTGTCCACGTCTGATCAGGGCAAAAAGCATTTAATTATTTTGGAAACAAACTCTACGAGGGTTCCTCTTTAATGTCTACAATTAAACTCGGTAGATCTAATATCTCTGATCGTGCCAAAAGCATAACTTTGGAGCATATCAGAAAACCTATGCTGAGCTCCAATAAATCAACATCTTTGATGTCCTTTCTTGGCATCACATTTAAAGCATCTCCAACCGCGAAAACTGCTTTGGTTTTTGTAAAACCTTTGCCTCTGAAAGAGAACGAAAATCCTGTTTTCCTTATTAGCTAAACGGTAGTACACAATCTAAGGGAGACGACTCTCCTTAAAAAAAAAAAGCATCATTATGCAACAATTATCTCCCCGTAGTAGAAAGGCATTATTCCAAACTTACTTTTTACAGAATAAAAAGAAAGTCGCCAATAAGGGTTTTCTTTGACGATAAGTTTTCAAAAGCATGTTTTAAACCTCACATTAATTATATTGAAATTCCGTAAATCTGTCACAGATGTTTCAATTCCATTCCTTATAATTGCTACACCAACCTAAAACATCAAAAACAATAAGTCTGCAAAGGTTTCTTAATGCTAAACAATATGCGAAGGTGTAAGACAATTCCTAGCTCGAAGCCTGGAAGTGTTTTTCGTAGACATGCAAACCATCAAAGACAGAGGGGTTTTGCTGCGCACGCGCGCCTGCTCAAAATGCTTAGAAACCCAGTGAGGGTGTCCTGTCTACAGCTCGGTGGAAAAACTACAGAGTACCCAGCAAAGATAAAAAAAAGAGGGGGGTGGTATGGAAAAGTGAAGAAAAAAAAAGGTTAACCTAAAACATTTTACCAGTTTTGCATGATACGGAAAACATTTATATTCATTTAGTTTTGTTCTGGATTACTTTTGTCATGAGCATTCAGTCTCTCTTATCCTAGATCCGAGCAATCGGTTTTTCCATGCAAAAAGGTAGTTAGTACTTTTTGAATGCGCACTGGCTTCTCATCTCCTTTTAATTACCAAACTAAAGATGAAGCCTGCGAATATAGATTGTAGGTTTAAGTTTCTCATCATTCATTGCATGATTAACTAAGAGAGTCCTCCTGGACACATAACAGATAAGTTGTCAGTCACCATTAAAGTCCTGGCAGAAACAATGAGACAATGGAGATACATATCATGCATACATCATCATCGTCGTCGTCAGAACAGGGTTGAATTAATATTTAATCAAACCACAGTTATGTCCAGTATCATAATAGGTTAACCCTGCCTGCTTAGATCAAATCTCATACAGCAGCCAGCCAAAAATCTCATGTTGAACTCTGGCTCACTAACAGTAGTGGTCCAGTGAAATTAACATTAGCATATGCTAGTGTAATGGTTATAATTTTCAGGATGTTGACATGACAAAATGACAGATAAAGTGACATTCACATTAAAGATCCACAAACTGGATCTGCAAAAGGAGTATACATCAACTTTGTTTACACACACTGTTTTGGTGTATATGACGTACTTTAATATTAAACCAATTAATCTGAAATAGAAATGAAGTTAGTTTAAAGACTAACTGCTGAATCTGTCACTAAGTAATACTAAGAGCTGTGAATGCTAATATATATAAAATGATAAACTAGCCAGAAATTTTAAAAAAAAAACAAATGCTGAAAATAATTGCAGATTTGGAGAGATTATAGATTTTAAAAAAAAAAGGGAATTTAAAGAATACAAATTTCAGAAGGCATTTCTCAAAAAAAAAAACACAAAACAAATGGCCATAAGATAACATGATTTTATGGTATATCCAGCTATTAAGAAAGGAAGTTAAGTGCGTGACAATCCAACTGGGCTATTGGAATACATTAAAAATAATTTTTTTCTAAAAAAGAATTATTAAGAAAAACATACCTAGAGAGAAAAACAACTGGCTATCAGGAGAAAGAAAAAATGCTATCAACACAAAACAGAATTCTGAATATTCGGTCAGAGCTAAAATATCCTGTAATTCTTTAAAAGACGGACACAACTTAATAATGGCTCTTGCGTTAGCAGATTAACCATAGAATAATGTGGATTTTATGTACAGTGATCTATTACCTTTCAAATTACCTTTACAGAAAAAAAAAAAATTATCAGACTGTTAAATGCAAGTAGAATAAAAAAAAAACTTTAACATCGCTGTGGATAACACTATGGCCCCACTATAACAGAAAATGCATCAGTCACGACGACCTGAATCACAAGGTCCCTTTGGCCATTTCCCATCACTTTTAGTACTAGAAACAAAACATGATGTTGATTTACTAAGATGATCAGGAAATGGCCAACCTAGCCTTGTATTTTCTGTAAATAATGCATCACCAATAACTTTGTTTACCTTCGCAAGTTTCCACAACAGAAAAAATTAATTTTCATCTATTTATTTGTGGAAATAAATTTGTTTTTTTAAAAAAAAAAGCAATACAAATTCAAGAGTATAGAATTAATAACAGTAGTATACAGCAAGTAAACTCCAACAAACAACAACACATTTTTTAAAATTAACTCTTTTTTTGCAGCCATACTTTCATAAAACTATCCATGTACATCTTTCAGTAAAAATAAACAATCAAAATAATATGGAGTATTCTGCAGAAGCACTATAATATATTACAGTATGTGCATATAAGGAACACCAACATATTACAAATACAGTACATAACATATACATATTTCTTGAAAAGTCACAAAAGAACTGGTAATTAGTAAAAATGTGTCCAATAGTAATAGCTGTTGATTCATTATATCCTCTTGGACAATCATAATCATGGCAGCTGTCTGTCTGTCTGTCTGTCTGTGTGGTGTTCCTCTTCTCTCCAAGGCTTACATCTTAAAATAACTAAACAGTTAAAGAGATAATATAAATTAGATAAATCGGTCTTTTTTCACCACCCAGATTAAAAGTTAAATATAAAACCTAAGACTTGTTGTTGTTGTTGTTGTTCTTGTGAGAAAGAGAAAAATCTTTCACATTAAATTGAAAAAATTGGTATGATTCAATCCACATGGAAGGGGTTAAGAGTTGTCAACAAATCCTAAAATTCCCAGCTTACTAAGCACAAAAATGGTGAATCCAAACTCTCAAGGACATGGGTTCAAAAACACATCACAATTTCTACTTTAAGTGACTTCTAGTCAACTATTATTTCTCTAAAAGGCACAATTTTAGGGACTACCAACTCAAAAGAACACTGACTGAAGTCCAGTTCTATCACTATGATTTGGTTTCAATTCCAAAATTTCCAATCAAATTATCAAATATGTATAAGAAATGACTAAATATGAACACATCCTCATTTTGGAGACTGTAATGCAAGAAAAGCATAAACTGCCAGCTTCTTTACCTACCAAATTACCAATGCAAGGAGTGTGTGAATGGTTAGCTTCTTTAGCTACTTGCTTAATTTTAATTACCAATGCTAGGCAGTTTTCTTCAGCCTAGTTACAATCCACTCACACATACATATACACAAAAACTTGCAATTATAAACTGACAGAAAACTGATGAAGAATTAATGCACAAAAAGTACCAATGGTTGAATCCTACAATAGAACTGTCTGTAAGTCATTGCAGAAAATCGAAAGGTTCCAAAAGTGCTCTGGGCTAAGAATAGTATTGAGGGAGTGGCTGGGTCCTTTCAAGATGACGACTTGGATGGTAAGTGTCAGAAACACTTTCTTTTTTTCTGCTACCAAATGAACGTAAGAAAATTCTTCACTAGAACTCTTTCATTTCTAGATGTTGGAGAAAATCCGTGTGGCAAGGTGACAAAGAAGAAACCCTTCCAGGGAGGCACGCTAAACCCAGACAGTCGAAGCTTGAGATCCCAACCTTGGCAATAGTCCAGGAGTTTAAACCCTAGACCACCGGCTTTCCTTTACTGCTGGTAACTACAAAACGGTGCCCTTCTGGAGGCTTTAAGGGAAATATCCGTGCGCAGTACTGACAAGAGGGCCCCCCCCAAAAAAAATCCAAAGCAAGCAAAACTTGGCTAATCCCCTTTTTTTTCCTTTCTTTTTTGAGGATGAAAGATTTTTGCAAATGTTCCTTAGCAAAAACAACCAAAAACTATACATATATAGCTAATTAATCTTGTAATTTCCTGACTGGAAAACCTCTCAAATGGAGCAGGACCAAATTAGATTAGAATTTTTAGGGGGGAAAAGAAATTTTATTTCCATTATGTAAGTCATTAGTTAACCTGAATGCACTGCACAAGGGTGGAGACCTAATTTAAGAAATAGACTATTAAAACAGTAGGATGTGCTCTCCAGTGTTTCCAGGATTTAAGCATTTAGAATATGCTAAATTTAAATTTGTCAGGTTTGCCTGGTGACCTCCTAAAAGATTTAAAATCAATAAAAAGGTTCTGGGCACGTGCACTTTCTTTTAATGATCTACAATTAGAACTACTAAGGGTCACACATATAGAATGGCTCAAATGCATCCAGACCATATAGATATTAGAAAAAAATATCTAACAAGAAAACATTTGATTACTGCGATAAGTTACCAGGTGGAGATGCTGATGGTGATGATGAAAAATACCTATCGTTTCCCTTCTTAGAAGGTTTGCACATCCTATGGCGGTTTCCCACATCCCAGCAGAAACTAAAACTTAATGTCAGACGTTACATAGGAGAATCAACTGGACTTCAGTTCTCCTTTACAGGTTGGGAATAACAGACTTTCTTCTGTACACACGGTGACAGCGCACAGGCTGCTAACTCAAATCCTCTAAGACCCGAGAACACATCATGAAAGACCTGAGTTTTGGAACAAGCATTCCAAAAGAATTTTCATCAAAAATAACCAGATGGGCTGGCATCATAGAGTTATTCTTATACCCGGACTCCGCCGTGTTGACGAATCCTTCAAATCTGTAAATAAATTTTAAAAAAATAAAAGAAGATATTTAGGTATCGATGATGTCTTGCTAACAATCTGAGAAATACCTGGAGTACCAAAAAAAAAAAAAAAAAAAAAAAATTGTTGAGAAGCAAATGCATGATTACATTTCTTGAATAAAATATCCTAAAATAATGTAAATCTTGATATATCAAATGATCCTACTGGATGACCATAAAGTTACTGACTGTATTTGGTTGCTCCTCCCAAAGCATGTCAACAAAAGTAAGTGGGCATGTGCAGGAAATCATTTGCCAGTATACAGAGTTTCTCTTCAAGACTGATAACATCTGTAAAATTTGTTTATATCAATGACTGTTCTGTAACAGCAGTTTTACATGCCTTTTGTAGTGACAGAGATGTTCACTGAGCTAATTGTCCTGTGCATGCATTTACAGAAATTCACCATATGTGATCCAAGCTGAACAAGCCAATCGCTACGGAAAATACAGCATCCGTAAACCTGCCAGGTCTACTGGCCTACCCCACTTAACTGCAGAAGGCAATGCACAAGACACTAAAGCTATTTCCATACAAGATGTAAAAACTGCAGAAAATACTTTCTGCTGACCCAGAGAACCTGTTGAATTTTGCATTAGAATTCACAGCATTTGTTCAATTGGATAACAAACGGATACACAACATTTTTTGAACTGATAAAGCCACTTTCATGGCCACAGAACACTTAGTAAGACCAATTCACATACATCTGTTGGGAAACCCTTCATGATTTAAAGATGACTCTGCTGGTCATCACTGGGCCTTATTTTCTTTAGCCCACAGATCATAGTTACTTCTACAGTCATTGGTGCAAGCTAGCTAACATGATGCTACCAACTTTGCATAATAGAAGGATTAAGCAGCATAGTATTCATGCAAAATGGTGCACTATGTTACCAACACTGTGAAGAACCAGCTATGCAATGCTTTTGGTAAAGAAATAATCAGTAGGGCATTTCTAGAAGTCTGACTAACACAGTGACCAGATCTCAGAACAAAAATCAAGTAATGTTAATCCTACTCTCATTTTTGGTGTTGTTGGATTTAACTGAGAACAGTACATCTGATGATAAAGCTATCTTTTATATGTATGAAAATCATTTTCCTTTTTATGCACACACACACACAGAGGGAGGGAGGGAGGGAGACAGACAGACAGACAGCAACCAGGGTGCAGCAGAGTAATTATTCTATCTGGAAATATTTACACAAGGATTAGCCTGGAGATGCCAGATACTTAGTAAACAACCAACCACTAAAGCAGATACTGAACGGACAAACCCATATCATACCACTTTAACACACATTGCATGTCTATACAGCTATACTTAGACAAATATAATGTAAATGTTAAACAGAAGTAAATTAACACCTCAACATAAAAATCATTCCAGCCTCAAGCTACTGCACAAGTTAGTTCCTGTTTTCTGTAGAGTAAATGCCAGATTTACCAATCATAATATTTCATTTGCACTAAAAACAAATGGATGACTAAACTGGGTTCATATTTACTTCTGACAACTATCTGTAGTTATTAAGAAAGGATTAGCTAGATTCCTCAATTTTGGAGCATATTTATACATGCTGTGTCTAGCAGTTTGTCTTTTCTATTAAACAGAATAACACACTTTCACTGAAAGATAGACTGACTATGCAATGATAACCCATCCACACCCTAGCACATAACTCACCTTGCTTTACAGGTGTCTGGCAGTTTTCTGATATGACATATGCAGTCAGCAGGGAGTGCAAAAGGCTGCTCAAAAAGAGATTCCACCCTATCTGGAATAGACTTGGATCCACAGTTTTTCAATGCTTCAAATGTCATCTGCTGCTCTAAACTGAGCACCAAGGGCTTTGTCAAACACCCACAAATACTTATATTTCCCGCTGGTACATTGGGATCACCCTAGAATTAGTCAATGGTAAATTAAAATTTAAAATCTGTGGTTTTAAGTTTCTTGTATAAAAAGGACAATTTATACAAGATAAAATAACTGTATTCGGTGAGAAGAGTGGGTACCAATCTGACCAGAATGGAGCCACACAACTAATGCTGGAAATGGTTAGACAATCAATATGCATGCTTATATACGTATACATAAAGTGGTTAATGGCACTTACTGTTATCTTCATGCCTCTCATCTCTTCTACTTGATCCTCATATGTAACCAGGATAAGTTCTAAACCATGTGAAGAATAAGTGCCTTTGAACAAGCCAGGATGAATTATCACATTGGGCTTTGGAGATGGAAGGATCAATGGATTCAAGTCAAAATTGCTTCTACATTTTAAAAATAAACAAATAAATTAGACAACAAACCACTAAATAATACTTGCTAGCTGGGGTTCCTAGCGCTGCATGAGGAAAAATGGCTTTTATAAAAAAAAGTCATATATCAATTTGAAAAACAGAATTTGTGTTTAAACACATAATCATTGAATGAACATTGTACTGATGCTAACGATATATTTCTATAATCTATGCACCTAAACTTATACATATTAAGAATTTTCCAGAAAAGCTTAGGAACATTTTTTTTTTTGCACTGCTTTCAACTTATAAAACCCATTAAAACAAAACAGTCAATTAACCTATTAAAAAAAATCAAACTGGGCACCAACACAATTCTGCTTTCAAGAGATGAAATAAACTGCTTTTTATCTTTTTACTCACTCGTATATTGCTTCATCCATTTAAACTTGATCAGAAGCAGCTCATGTTGTTGAACAACAAAGTCTTCAGAAGAGTAGCTTTCATCCATCACAAACTGCTCAAATTCCTAGCAATGAAGTAAAAGACATGGTGTATATTTTGCGACCATGGCAACAGTTGGAAAAATGTCTGGAAATTCACCCACATCCTACACTAGACAAAAAAAGATTTATTTTCTTTTATTTATTTTGTATACAGATCACATTCTGAACAAATGCTGGAAAGAGAAACTAAGTTATAGAGAAGTATTTATTCTCCACTGAAAAAATATCAAAGGGTTCTAATTCAGCATGCATGGTACTGCATAATGTTATGAGTTACAAAGGTATTCCCATCTGTCAAAAAACAAAATTTTCATATAGTTCACTTTGGCCAACTAAGTCTGGCAATGGTGATACTTCAACAAACGGATGCCCAATACAATGATCTACCTGGAGAAGTCCGTTTTGGAGAGTGCCTCCAACTGTCAGGACCTGTCATTGGATCTTAGCAGCCGCTATTGCCCTGTTTCCAGTAATCATGTTATCATGGCAATCAACATAAAAAGGCAACATTCTCCAACTCAAGTGTACTGTACTATCATAGATTAAGAACCATACTTGGTTTCTGTTTTTTATTTGTATCAATTGCGCTATACTATGATAGACAAAGGTTTTGCTAACTCTTGTATTATCATACATTATGAACTACATCTGACTGATATCTAAATTGCATTATACCAAGTGTATTGTACTATCATAAACATAGGTTTTGTCTTAAATGTTATAGTCCTATGTTATTTCAGATAAATATGATATTTACCCTTCGAACACCACCTGGATTTCGGTGAACAATTGGCAAACTGCAAGTGTAATTTGCTCGATTATTTTCCTACATAAAAAAAAAAGTTTACCATAAAAGCATTCATTAAAAATGTAATCAATATTAATTAAGTCAGCATAAGATTCCTGTTATTAAGCATGTTACAATCATAGCCTTGACTGTTGAGTTTTTATTTTTTTTGCTACATAATGTGAAATAAAAGAATTCAGGAAATGTCTTCTTTTCAGCATACTGAAATGTTATTTAACAAAGATACTCAATTATCCAATCAGCATTTTGGTGATTACCTTGGATTGTAAGCTACCTTGTGCTTCTGGAAAAGTCAGTATGAAGCATGCTTTTTTTTTTTTGTTTTGCATGCAATAAACAGGACTTGTAATACAAACCAGAAATTAAAGAATATATATATGAAATATGCATTATTTGCACATTTACTAAACACACTGTATTAAAATATGATAGGTATCAGACATGACAAAACAGTTCACAAAACTAATTCTCAATGGCCTGCATAACCAAAGAGCTCATCTGCAAACTGGCTTGCATCTGAAACACTGATCTGCTAAATTCAATGTACACCAGAGCTTATTAGCACAAAGCTGCTACAAAATTCTGCTAATTCAATCTCAAATCTCTTTGGATAGAAGCACAATAGTGAAAATCCATGTACAGAGAAATTTTTAAGTCTACCAAATACTGACAGAAGCAAATGAAAGTGTGAACGCTTATTAACACGGTTGCTGACAACAATCTGAAGTCACAAGAGAAGTGTAGGAAGCCAACCTTTGTTTAACAGTCACCATTTTTTACATGGCAACATTCAAACTACTAAAGTAGAATGAGAAAAAAAACCTATTACTGATTTCATCCTATCTACATGGATGGGAGAATTTTCATGTCACACTACTAACTGTTGAGACTTCTGATTGTAGCCATTTTGCTGAAGTACAGTTTGGCATTGAGTTGTTTACTGCTGTTTCTTCAAACTGCTTGCATTCCCCATTGAAGAGTCTAGTGAATTTTTCAGCTGCTTTGTTCATTAGAGCACCTCATGTGACTCCCAAGATGATGAATAACACTACAGCATTCCAGTGACAATAACAAAAACTGCTTCATACTCCTATTTCATTTGGTTCTAATACTACAAATCCAATGCTGGTCATGCTAACTTGAAAAAACCCAAACCATCCATCACCTCTGTTGGTTGAGTCAGCATGCAGTTGTGAGGATAATTACTAGGTCCCTTGTGACACAATGTCTGAACCTCGCCCTTTTCATCCAGTTCAATGGTGAAAGAGAGCTTGGAGCGAAGCGGACTTGTGATTTGTGGAAAAACTGGAGCCAAATATTCTATACCACAAATTCTGTTTGTTGTAAACTGAAAAGAGAGGAAAGAAATTCCATGCTTTTTCACTAAATATTCACAACAAAAAATAAGCAAGTTTCCTTTAATTCTTAATAGAAACCACAAAAAAATCCTTTATTTCAGTTTTCCTGTCAAAAGTTTTTCAGGCTGACATCTATGTTCATTTTGCTCGAGTTCTCTAAACAAGGAGTGGAGGTTAGCTGTATACTCACCAAAGAAAGTCCCTACTACAACCTTTCAATATTTAGATGTGAGAAGAAAAGGGAGAGTATGAAGTAAACCTATTTGGCTAGTTGGTGAAGAAGGGCAAGAAGAAACTGAATTAGGGAGATAAATCAAGCTGAACCAGATCCAACTTGGATACTAAATCAGAGCAGTCCAGTAGTCTATCACCAGGGCCCTGTTGCACATTTTGTGAATATTTATCCCTACAAGAGACTTGCAGAAAGTCTCTTCTGCTAAATGGGTTTAATATTCACCTAAGGGTTAAATATATAGTCATTGTCAAGAATGTTTCTTGTTTACAATTAAAAGTTCACTTCAAATCCACATTACAGTCAAATATTATAGCTGCTACATTATTACAAATATAAAATACAGGAATTTTAATAGTTTGTCCGTTTCAGAAGCATAAACAATCGACCTGTTTTGTTTACAGTTTTCACTAAGAATTGCTTAATATCATATTGATATCTTTTCTAAAAGTAAAAATAAAAAATAGTTTCCTGTCCAAGAAATAGATCAATCAGGCAGTTAGTACCTATCCAATGAATATATATAAAATCATGTGTTAAGTAAAGGTAAATATGTAATAAAATGAAATGTATATACTCATTATCAGTGAGAAATCCATTCCAGAAACGGTTTTGTGGATAGCACCATGACCCTTGCAGATGTACCTAAGAAATACTTTTGGCCCTAAATATTGCACTAAAAACCACAAACAAACACTTACACACACTGCATAATGCAGGAAAAGCTCACCCATTTATGGGATAGTTTTTGGCACATGGTTTTCAAGAAAAACTGACTGCAAAGGGCTGGGGAGGGATGCTTACTGGATTGCAAGGCGGAGGAAAGATGCTGCGCATATGCACTACTTCTCACAGAGGGGCATAAGCAACTCAGAGAGAGAGATGCTTCTAGAACATCTGGAAAGCATCTCCGAGTGACTGTGAGGGTTGTGCTGGTGCCCCGGCTTGACCTCGTGAGCACGTGGATTCACGAATCGCAAATTCACAGAAAACAGGGCAGGGGTGAACTGTTAGTCTATTAACCCTAGAGGCTGAGTTTAATCTTATTGTCTGAGTTTCTATCCTTTTTAGTATTTTAAGAAAAACAGAAAATTCAACTTCAAACAGATAATGTTCATAAAGTGCAGACCACTGATTGACGATTGTGCTCAGATTAAATGCTGATAACGTTTTGGAATATGTGGAATTTCCTTTTGTTTCATATGTAAGGACTCTGCTGGGCTTCCAGTTCTGTAATTGAAGTTTTAAATTACTGCTACTTGTACAAAAATACAGGTGGAAATAAACAAAAATAGTTATAAACTTACTTACCTTAACATGAATCAGACCCCCATATGGTGGACTTTCCAATTGCCACAGACCAATGAGATGCCCATATGTATAAAGAACTAAAACAGAGGATCACCTTATACATTTGAAATCAAGACTCAGAAATTAATGACAAGGTGAGTAAAAAAAATTTTTTACAAAAACGAAAAGGTGTGCAATAAGTAATTCTTCCTTTCTAAATGCAACTTAATACACAGTTATAGATAATGAAAAAGAGATGTTTTTAAAAACTTTTTATAGCTACAGGTAGTTGAATGATTAATGATATCCAGTCATCTGCAACTGCTCAAATTGTGAGATGCAGTCCTATAAGCGTGAATTCGGAAGTGTGGGAAGCTAATCTGTAATTATCCCCTTCCAGGGGACACTCACCTCTAAAATCGCTGTTAAAAGTGAGAACAATTACAAAAAAAAAAACAGTTATCTGAACAGCACCAAGTGGTAAACCTCCTACAAAATAGTAGTATGGCAAACACTCAAAATGAAGATAATACACCACCCAATATGTTTACAATCTTTAAGTGAAAGTTAAGCAACATCAGATAAAAAAGCAAGTTTATCACAGTCTGTAACTATAATTCTACTGAAAACATTAGAAATAACATGTCAACTTTCAGATCTCCATTGATGTTAAACAACAGTACTGATATGAGCTAATGCTATTATTTCAGCTTACAATTTTTAATATCTGCCTGAAGTGCTTATAACAGACATGTTTGTCCTCTGAACAAATGTCATTTAAGTATAACATCAAGAGCAGTATGTACAGGGTGGTCCAAAAGTCTTGTTACTCTCCCATTTTTCTTTGTATTATTATGTTTAGATATTGTTAATGAGAAGTGTGGACAACAATAGGTTGCATTTACACAAATCGACAAGGCTGTACTGCACAAAATATCCCATAGGAGATGGAACCAGATCATTTTGCATCGTGAAAATGATGATTATCATACTGATCTTCTGGATCCTTAAAGAGGCCCCTTCCCTGACTGGTATGTAATAAAGCACTTTTATATAAGGTCTTCTCCCTTTTACATGATGCATTACACCTTGCACCACCCTACATCCATGTTACAGTCTTTTTGAGGGGGGTAACAATACTTTTGGACCACCAGATAGTTCTTTAGGTCAGAAAGCAACTGATAAAGGCATGTGTCATAACTAGCACAATCTGTCCTTTATGTAGCATACCTGTTCTTTTCTTGCCTAGTGCTGCTACCTGTTTGATACCATGGTAATGTCCTGGCTAGCAATACAACATCACTGCAGTCAAGTCCTCCAGAGATGTTTCATACTTCCTCAACTACCAAACCAAGAAATGCATTTGGAACTATAGGTGCAGTGTGGCATCTACAGTGTTAAGTACCTGATCAATCAGAAGTAAAAGTTGCCTTTCTGTTTTAATAGACTTTGTGGTTGATATTATCAAGCCCTTCCAGAAACAAAGTCAAGTTCCTTGTTTTGAGATGGTCTAGTGCAACAACACTGTTTAGTTAACAGCTGGCTTACTAGTTTATAATCATGGTTTGTTTGCCTGCTATCCATCTGTCAAATGATAATATTGTTATAGTTGCTGTTTACCATAGCCTTCGTTCTGTGCAGTTTCATTTTGTCTTTAATTTCCAACAGTATTAATGAGTTTTCCATTTTCTGATTTTTTCTTTGAGAGTTGTCTTTAACCATCTTTATTTACCTTACCATGGTTCACTGGGTGTAGTTCAAATTAAAAAAGGTAAGAGAGGCAAGTTTTTTAGGTTTATTTAGGAACTTTATCTGAAAACATGTCATTGCTAAAAATACAATTTTAAAAATTGTATGCAGTTACCACGTTTAGAATATGTTCAGCCATTGATATGATATGTCTTTCTACTATAAGATTTTTTAAAATAAGTCAATTTAAAAAATCAAATTAAACAAATTCAGAAAACCATACCTTTCTTGTAAAATTCATAGAATGAACTAATTTTCCAGCCACTGATATCACTGAATTCATATTCTAAAAAAAAAAAATAATAATAATAATTCGTTAATATCAAAATATAAATCGTTACGAACTATGCAAAATAAAATGTAGATGTTTTCGTATCAAGTTTAACAATAACAATTAAATGCTAAACAAGGCGAGTTATACGAAATGTAGATTTTCTAATTTATTTTTTACTCGTTACAATTGTCTGCAAGTAATTATTTGATTGTTTTAATATCACGATCGTGACTCAAGACTTTTGCACAACTTTCACAGTCCAATACATTACGAGAGGCCACAGATAGATAACCAACGGTTTGCTCAAACCCGTCTGAAGCAACAGAAAACCCACATCAGCCCGCAACCCCTTTTCGATTTTATTGCATTTTCATTGATGCTTTGTAGAAACATTTCACCTGTTTGTTCAAAGGCTTATGCCAAGGATGATTTATTGTAGACGGACTGGTGACAAATGGAGATCCCCTTATGCTTATATTTACATAGTTCCAAACAGAAACCGACAGCAGTAACGCACGAATCGCCAAGCGCACGCCATAAAACGTACCTTCTAGGCATTTTCGTTGCCAGACGGAATCTAGCATGGCTATGTCGTTTAGTAATCTATTCACCAGACGTAATCGAACGATTTCTTTTCCAGATAAAAAGGATATAACGTACTCTATTAACTCCGGTGGTAGATCTAAGAGCCGAAAAGCCGCCATATTGCTACCTCAATGAGAGTCAATCCAAATTTAGTGCCGTAAACTGAGCTGAACATTGGCTAATCAGAATCACCCTATATGCTGAGTCTCTAACATAAATTATTATTATTATTATTATTATTATTATTTATTATTATTATATTATTATTATTAGCAGTAGTAGTGGTAGTTTTAAGCACGTTATGCAATAATTAATAATACTTTTAAAATTCTTTTTCCGGTTTGTTCCCCCCCACTTTCCGTAATATAAACCAATCCAACTTTTGTAAATTGATCTTCAATGGCCGTCCGTCTGTTCAGTGAAATAGTGTGACATGTTCACAGTCATTTTGAAGTTTGTAATTTTAGCATTTCGACTTCAATTCATTTAATATCGGTAAAAAAAAAGGAACCTCCCCCCTTCTTTTTTTTTTTTTTTTTCCGATGACGGTGGGATATGAAAATTGCTTGTCCATTTTTCGTGGTTGACTTCCTCCTATTTAGCTCCGTTCTGACGCAGCCAAGGTAGGTGGTAGGCTCGGCGATGTCGCCGGTACGCCGGGGCATACTGTTGTTGCCATACTTTGCAAATATTCGTCAGTTTCGATCTAGAATTTCATACTTTACGCCACTGGTTAATCACAAACGGCCCAGTATTATTAATATGTGCTTTATGAGCTCGCACACTGGTGAGGTGATCTGTAACCAACTATTGCCACAACTCTCTCATATTATGTCTGAGGTCTTTCGCTCGTCACCTGTCCCATCCGAGCTTAAAAGTTGCAAGTTGTTGGTCTTTCGCTCGTCACCTGTCCCATCCGAGCTTAAAAGTTGCAAGTTGTTGGTCTTTCGCTCGTCACCTGTCCCCATCCGAGCTTAAAAGTTGCAAGTGTTGGTCTTTCGCTCGTCACCTGTCCCATCCGAGCTTAAAAGTTGCAAGTTGTTGGTCTTTCGCTCGTCACCTGTCCCATCCGAGCTTAAAAGTTGCAAGTTGTTGGTCTTTCGCTCGTCACCTGTCCCATCCGAGCTTAAAAGTTGCAAGTTGTTGGTCTTTCGCTCGTCACCTGTCCCATCCGAGCTTAAAAGTTGCAAGTTGTTGTCTTTCGCTCGTCACCTGTCCCATCCGAGCTTAAAAGTTGCAAGTTGTTGGTCTTTCGCTCGTCACCTGTCCCATCCGAGCTTAAAAGTTGCAAGTTGTTGGTCTTTTCGCTCGTCACCTGTCCCATCCGAGCTTAAAAGTTGCAAGTTGTTGGTCTTTCGCTCGTCACCTGTCCCATCCGAGCTTAAAAGTTGCAAGTTGTTGGTCTTTCGCTCGTCACCTGTCCCATCCGAGCTTAAAAGTTGCAAGTTGTTGGTCTTTCGCTCGTCACCTCCCATCCGAGCTTAAAAGTTGCAAGTTGTTGTCTTTCACTCGTCACCTGTCCCATCCGAGCTTAAAAGTTGCAAGTTGTTGGTCTTTCGCTCGTCACCTGTCCCATCCGAGCTTAAAAGTTGCAAGTTGTTGGTCTTTCGCTCGTCACCTGTCCCATCCGAGCTTAAAAGTTGCAAGTTGTTGGTCTTTCGCTCGTCACCTGTCCCATCCGAGCTTAAAAGTTGCAAGTTGTTGGTCTTTTCGCTCGTCACCTGTCCCATCCGAGCTTAAAAGTTGCAAGTTGTTGGTCTTTCGCTCCACCTGTCCCATCCGAGCTTAAAAGTTGCAAGTGTCTCTCGCTCGTCACCTGTCCCATCCGAGCTTAAAAGTTGCAAGTTGTTGGTCTCTCGCTCGTCACCTGTCCCATCCGAGCTTAAAAGTTGCAAGTTGTTGGTCTTTCACTCGTCACCTGTCCCATCCGAGCTTAAAAGTTGCAAGTTGTTTCCTGTTGTTTTTTTTGTTTTTTTTAGGGCCATGCACACACAATGAGAAATAAACCTTGACGACTTGCTTAGTTTTTATAGCACTAATCTTTGATCCAAGACCAAAAAAAAAAAAAGCTTAACGTAACAGGAGAGTTATTAACATCAGCAGAGATGTCACTATCTGAAATGCCATGCATATCAATAATGTATAATCATTTTATGCAGTTGGTTATGCTAAATAGTAAATCATTGTTTCTGTTTAAAGTAGCCTTCATCTTATATACATGTACTGATGTTCGCTGAAAATAATATTTACCAATTATAAATAATCTTTGAGTACATTTAATTTTTATACTACTAGTACTATAATCCTTATGTTCAAAAGTTTTGCACTTGATTTAAATAATGAAAAGTTTGCATTTTTAAAAAAATGCTTGTATATATTTAAAACACTTTACATAAAATTAATGAAAGGGCAGTCTTTGAAGAAGTACAATGAAAAATAATGTGGACCATATTTATTCTATTTTGTAACATTGGGAAAACTTAAGAATGTAGTAGCCTCAAGCTACATTATCATTATTCTCTGATTATGCATCATGTTCATTGACTTTCACATGACAGTTTAATATTAAAGTTTATCCTAACATCTAATGAATAAGAGGAATGTACTACCTCCTGTTTATTATATTGCATTAATTATTTACCATTTTGGTATCAAATTAAATGTTATTATTTTTAAAATTTTTTTTAATAGTGATGACATTTTACAGAGAATGGACCTATTATCTCCATATGGCACTGGCCATAGTCATGGTTCAAAACATGGAATTCGACACATAAGAAGCTGTCAGCATATCAAGTATGGAAATGTGACCCATTCACTATATAGAGCAAGTACAAATAAAACACTTCCTTTGGTGGAGACCAAATTCTTTGTCAAAACTCTAGAGAACACTTCCGACCAAAAGTATGTGTCAGTGCATTATCAGCTGGTCCAGAACCCATTACAAACATTCAGTGTTCTTGAGCCACTGAAAGAAGGTACGTGCAGTACATTTGGCTCAGGAACCAGGTCCACAGTAAGAGAAAGTGCAAAGCGCAAGAACTGCATTGTAGCTGCCAATGCGGGGTTTTTCAACATCAATACCGGTGCATGTATAGGTAAGCACAAATAGTCAAAATCACATTTGGTTGGTTATTTTTGTAGTTATAATTTAACCTACTGGGAAGTACTGATTCTGCCACAAATATTTGTTGACCATTTGCAAACATTGCAAACCTAACCAACAATTATTAGCAGCTTTTTTTTTTTTTTTTTTAGTCATTACAGCCAGAAGAGAATAAAAACTTCTGGATGGTCTTCTGCAATTTCCTATCTAGTCAAAGAGGCTTAGGGACATCAGGTTGCACCATTTATGGCTGCCAGGCTAGCAAGTGTAGGGTGCTACAATCATGCTGATCTACTTAGGTTGCATTTAGAGCAACTTATATTAAGCAAATGACTAACACTTATAAACAGTTCATGCCACAGTACTAAAACAGTTTTTCTGTAGTTTAGCCGAACCAAAAATAAAAATAAAAATTTTCCATAATCGACAAGAAATTTAAAAAAAAATAGCTTAAGGTGGTTATACCAGTAAAATTTATTTAAATGGAAATAAACTAAAGAATGTGCTGAAGTCCATGCATTTTTAAAGTTTTTTTCTATATTAATAATTTAGGTAAGTTATGGAGAAAACTAGCTCGGTTTATTAATGAACATTGTTCCCTTGAATAGCTGAAGTACTTACAGCTGTATTTGTATTTTTTATGAACACCCCCCCCTTTTTATGTGGAACTTTGAAAAGAGATAAAAACACTATTTACACAAAACAAAAAAGGCATGTAATAGCATAAGTATAATTCATTAGATACAATACATTATAACACTCTTATAAGAGTTATGATTGATCAGAATGTATCAGTTATATAGTAATTAGGGAGATAACTCTTGTCTGTTTACTGTAAATTTGTATACCATAAAGTGTCATGTATTATATGCAGTTTTTTTAAAGAAAGTTTGCCCTTTAAAAATTGGGTGCTTACTATACAAGACATTAGAAAATCCAACGTGGTGATTTGACTGAATATTAATGAAAGATAGTTTTTCGTGTCTTGTTTGGGGGGATATGAGTATTGAATGTCACTGGTTTAGTATCATTGATATTGGCAATCAAATAGGTAGAAACAAAACAAGGAGTTCATATTGAAACTGTAAAATTTAACCACAAAAACAAAAACGCAAGTAATATTTTTTTACAATTTTAATGAAATTTGATGAAATTGATAAATGTAATACAGGATAAGTGACATGCATTGATATGATGTGCATCTAGATTAAAACCCATTAAACTCATCCCCGCTGTTGCCTTCCCTCCACTGCAAGAACTGTTCATCAGTCATGGTAGATATTGTTGTCGTCACACTCTGATGCTTCTACTGCTTTGGCTCAGACCACAGGATGTCATCTTCAGTTCCATTCATGGCATTGGACAGGCAGCACCTGAGGAAGCCCTTCATGGTTTTGGGGTCAACTTTTTCCGAAGCGTCTCTGATTCCAGGTGGCAATGGTGGGCATGTTGGGTTGGCGCATACGACCAATGGGGGTGAAGGTATATTCACCCTCCATCATCCATGTATTCCACCTCTGCTGGACCCCATGCTTGACTGGGCAGTTGCAAGCTACATCCATGACCTGCAGCATGGACATCATACCACTGGGAATGATGGTGAGGTCTATGCATGTCGTCTTCAAGGCTGTCTTCACAGACTCCATGCGGTGGCATCTGAAGGTGTCCAGCAACAGGAGTTTGTGAAGCAGCATAACCTGTCTGCCCCACACACTGTTCACCCAGTCTAGTGTGAGGGCTTCATCCATCCACCCTTTGGCATGGACCTGGATGTGGACATCACTGGGGAACCGGCCCTTTGGCATAACCTTTTTAAAGATACTGTAGAGCAGGAGTTTACTTCCATCAGCCATACACCCCAGCATGACTGTGAAGTGGGTCTTGTGACCAGTTGTCTTCATGGTGATTGTCTTCGATTTGATTGGGGCCACTGTGCTATTGTAGGGATAGTCAAACATCATGGTCATCTGGTCAGCATTCTCTATGTGACTCTGGGGGTAGTCATGTTGTTTTCTCAGTTTGATGATGAACTGTTGGTACTTCAACAGCTGATCTTTGTAATCATCAAATAGTTTCTGGGCAATGGTGGTCCTCCGGTGTATGCTCAGTTGGTTGCAGGCCATGAAGCATGTGCACCATTTATGAGATGCCTTCAAGTCAGGCATAGATTGAGTTTTGTAAACAAATTATTTGTATGCGTATCTCTGTGGTGGAAATCCTCACACCCTGTTAGCACCTTTCAGTGACAAAGGAAAGTACCTCAAGCTTGGGATAGGTTGCACCCTAGCCACAACCAGCACATTTCGAACATGGCATGATTTCAATCTTCTGAGAACATCACCAGGACCTGTTGTTGTCCTTGTTCACTCTAAACCTTCAGGCTGCAGCTCTTTTGCCATGTTCAACTACATGGCTGATCATTTTGAGTTCATCTGCAGCAGTGTGGCTCAAACATTGTGTTGGTGGCATGGTTGTGTGTAATAGTGTGTAGAAACAGGAACTGACTGAAGATTATCCCTGTGCAGAGTTTATATACATATTACCATAATACCTCAGTCACTACACCATGTCATAGTAGGTGAGGTAGAGTCATGAACGACGGTGGCATAGTAATTGAAATGGAAATTTTTCACAAGGATCTTTGAACGTCATGGCGAAATACATGAGGTAGTCTTGAAAACCTGATTTGTGCATTCCAGTGACTTGGTTTACCGTGTCAATACTGCAGCTGAGGGAGTGAATTTTTTTTGATTTTTGTGAAATTATTACATACATCCCATAAAATATCTTCACATTTAGTTTATTCTGGATGGCCTCACTTATGGAAAGACTGCTTAACTTCTCAGTTGATTTAAGTTGAAGATGGCCATTTGTCTATTGTACAACACCTGTTCTCCTTCAGGTTGGCCCAATATGATGGTGCCTCAAATATGAGCTGAATCTGCCTATGTATAATAATGGGAATTATACGTTATTGGGGTGCGTATTATACACGATAGCATATAATACATGGCAGTTTATGATAGTTATTATTTGTTTTCAAATTAACACAAGAAATGTTTCCACACTCACATATTTAACAGAAAGATTTATTAGTAAAAAGTGATGTATACTTTTTTGAAGCAAGAGGACTAATTGTCTTTTCAGGTAATGTTGTCAGCGATGGAACGCTTGCAAGAGATTCTGGTGGAATACAGAATGTTCATTTTGGAATTACGCAGAATGGATACATCTTTGTAGGGTTAGTAGTAAAATATGCATATTTGTGAAGGAAGTAAAGAAGGCTAGATGCTATTATAAAGTGGCGCACGCGCACACACATGCAAAATTTCTGCCTTTTTGGTTGCAGACACGACTGCAGTTTTAGTGTCCAGAGCCTATTTTGTAAACACACTGTGTTTATAACAGACTTTTTCTATTTAGCCAAGAAATGTGTTGAACAGTTTGCCAGTCTTCATAAAGTTAACTGTAGTGGTAGTATTTTTTTTGTTGTAATTTTTTACAAACTTCTACGCAGACTTTTGTTGATCTAGAACTGTCATTTTTTGGGGGTCTTATCGAATAATTTTTCTGTGAAGCGGCGTATCATATAGGAAGAATACTGTTTATAGTTATTGCCATGTCAAGAGTAAAGGAGTGTTGGAGTGAGAAAGGGGTGGTGACAAAGATGGTAAATCCCTAGGCATTCATTCAATCACCCACCCCTTTCCTACACAAACATTTATAGCCTATATACATATGCATTTTAAGGGAAATTTTTTTTAGGAGGAGGTAAACATCTAGTGTGAGAGACAATTATACCCTTAGACTCTTTCCTTTTTTCCCAATCCATTATTGATGCTCCTGCAGATAATTAAGTGAACGCCAAAACAAAAGGTAATACTGGTATAAAAATGCAATTCAAAATTCAACGTATGTATGAGGCCAAAGGTAATCAAAACGAAAATGAAAATATTGTAATAAAAATTGATATCTTAAGTTAATTGTTAACTAATTGATGTAGGTATATCCAAGTTTAAATTAATACATAACTAGGTGAATTTAAAAGCCAAAATATTAAAAGAGAAAGTGTTCTACAAGCATAGATTAAAAATTCAAACTTCTATAATGAAAATTTCATACTTTAAATCAAAAGCTTAAAGATTTCTGTTCATAAACTAATCATCATAGTTATTTCCAAATCCAGATTAATACAAACAATGTAAAATTCAAATATTGAGAAGGATATTGGTCTATAAACATAGATTATAAATTGAAGATGATTATGAAAATCTTGTGTTTTCTCTCTCAGTTTTTGAGGATCTTTATCTTGTTTTGTTTTTCTTCCTATTTTCCTATAGCAGAACCTGCAGCTTGTTTTCTTTGTTTTGTTTTTCTTTCTTGTTGCTATTTCTTGATAGCAGTCACAAAGTCTGGGAACTATCACTTGATTCAGCAACTGAGGTTTGCGGTAAGTCTATATCACGAAAATTTTGTATTGAATCTTTGATTGCATTTCTCCTGGAGTTTTGCTTAACCTCTTTGTCTTTCATTTTTTTTTCAATTTCTTCTATCAACTGATGTTTTTATATATACTTATGTCTTCCTGAAACTTCAGTGTGAAGTGAGGGTCTAAGTATATGGAAATAGAGTTTCTTATTTGTCAAATTCTTCTGTAAACACCTTTGTATTGCATTCTTATGAATAACAACTCTTGTGATCTCTTCAAAGGGTTATAATAGGCAAAAAAGATTTTCATCTCAGCTCCTCTCGCTTGGAATTAGATTTGGAGTTTATGATCTATGCATATGCCAAGTTTGGATGTCTTTGTTCAGTTTAATGTTCTAACGTGGTATGGATCGTTTCAAAGGGTGGGTGTATCCTGTAAAAGCATAAAGAAAACTCAGATTTTGGGTTCAGTTCTTGATCAGTCAACACAAATAATATTACTAAGAATAAATGAACAGAGGAGAGGCTTAGTATATCATGAAAATCAGATTCAATTTCATGCTAGTTGCTTACATTGAAATATGCACAATATACACATATTCCATAAACAAACTTTTAGATCTGTATTTTTTGTAAAAAAAAGGTTGTTAATATGAACTTTATACATTGCAGTAGAATATTCTAATAGTAATGCAGTCCATACAATGATAATCTCGGATTTTGAACATCTTTTAAATATTTTCAAAGTTTGTGTGTCTGTATGAATCTTTGTTTTTTCTTCTTCCATCTAAGGAATATATTGGCAGAATGTTGCAATAAATCACAAGTTCTCAAAGTTTATGTGAATTAAGCAATTATTCAGCTTGCTGCTACTCTATAATTTTCATTGGCAAATATATTTTATTGTTAAGATTTTGGGCAGATGAATACAATTCAGACACGCAAAGCTTTATGTACACATCTGTGCCAATGGAAAAGAAGGCAATAGGTCCGTTAATTTTTCTGCTTGTGATAGATAAATTCCTAGCTTCCCAGTAGGAGAGGCTGGAAATTCTGCATGTTGCTAATTGTCTTTTTGATAATTAGCACATGACCAGGTTATAGTCTGGTTGTCACCTGTGACATTGGAGAAACAAAGACACCCCCCCTTCCGAGTGAAGGTTGGAGAACATTGGAGAGCAGCAAAACGTGGCTCCACTTGATTAGAGCTAGTTTACATGACTACAGGAGGTAGGTAATATGGTCCGCCAGCATACTCAGTGCTCTCTGATCTTCCCAAGCTTCCTATAGAACTCGGGATGCTGATGTGGATTCCTTTAGCAATTATGTAAAAAGATCATTTTTCTTTATTTGCTGCATATCAAAGGATTAAAGAAAAAAAGCATACATCATTTGGAAAGTCAGGCTTTCCAAAAATAACAAGTTAGAATTTTTTGAAAGCAATTTATGAAGAAAGAAGATAGTATAAAAACACACTTTTATTAAAGCCTCTTATCAGAACTGCGGGCTATCAGTTTTGTCATGTTGTTCCTACTTTTAATATCAGCTGTGTTCCCTTACAAATAGCTACTAATAGTTAGACAATTCTGATGATGATGATGATGATGATGATTGCCATGTAATCCTTTCTGTTAAACTGCAATTAAAAATCATGCAGTTTTTTTACAGGTGACATGTTTTTTTATGTGAACAGATTCTAACTCATGTCCTGAATTTCCAGCTGGGTCATGATGTAAGTTAACGTCTGTTTTTTTAGATGATACATGCGGTATTTAACCATAAAGTCACTTTATGTGGAAGATTGTAAGTTGTTGTTGGCAGTAATTATTCAGGACAAACGGATTTTAAAAGATTACTGGAAAAGTAGTTCTGGCTTTAACATGATATAACATTATTTGAGAAATAGTTTTCAAAAAAAAAAAACAAAAACAAAAAGCAACCAACCAACTGCACAAATGCGTTTTTCTTAAATTATAAATGACCATTGAAAAAGACTAGTGCATACATACATAGTGTGCTCACTTGGCAAGCTTGGGACCCTACTGGCTGGTAAGAAGTCAATGTTGTGGCTCCTCTCACTTTTCTGACCTCCCCTTTTCCATGTCCATTAATTAGTCTTTTCCTGCTGAATATGGCAGTATCCTGCCTGTCTGTTCAAGGGAGGAAAGTTGCTTTTGTAACTGTAGCCATGGCCATATTTTAAGCTTTGCATCATCCATTGTGCTTGCAGAACATGAAGAACAAAAAATGATGCAGGTCATTTAAAGGAAAATCAAATTTTTTTGTAGATATCTCTCAGAGATAGACATCGTCGCCCAGGATTTCCTTCAACTGGTTGCAGGTGTGATCTGGCTAATCCGTGATGGTGAGACTTATGTTGAAGAAAGCCAGAGGCTCGAGTGTCCCGATGCACAGACTACAGGTAAAAATTGCTTCACTCACTGATGCTTATAGTCTGCGGTGTTGAGACTTGTTGAGGAAGGTGTCACCAGAAATGGGGATTATGTGGAGAAGTGCCATTGTTTCTTTTTGGGCTTATTTTGGTATTTCCATGTTGTGAAATATTTTGTGTAAATATAAAATTGCAGGTTTGTTTTCTTGCAATTAGTGAGAAGTTCATGGTTGGTTAGTATCTGTGTTTCTTACTTATACCAGAAATTGATGTTTGTTGTTGTTGTTTTTAGGGACCCTTGACACTTTTGTAAATGTGAAGTCAGCGAGAACAGCAGTTGGCCATGATAAAGATGGCAGGGTCATCATGGTGCAAGTGGATGGGAAAACAAAAGAAAGAGGGTGAGATTTATTAGATCAGCTCAAAAAAATTTATTAACATGTATTTGTTTGTTAACATGACAATCAGAGAAACCTTGTTTGGAATGGCTGCCTCTAGACATCTCCAAGGTGAGCGGCATGGAAAAAATTAAAGGATATTTTGAAAAGCTGTTAGATGGAATTTGGTTGTTGAAATTGATATTTAATGCATTTCTTTTGCTCTTGAATCAGAAACAATTCTTCCAAAACATGAGAAAGGCAGTTACACCAGGCAAGCTTATAATATCTTAACTAAATATATGGTAATTTTTTATCTAGTTTCTGCAGCAAATATTCCTAGAGAATGGGCCGAGAAGTTATAGGCTTCTCTTCACCATACAATTCACATTGGCTAGTAAGGCGAACAAAAGTTTTCATTTGAAATCATGTCTTCTTGTATGTATTCACTATAAGGACAAAAACTGTGGTATAATCTGTTATTCATAGCCAAGTTCTACATTAGAATTTTAAAAATTAACTGAAAATAAATCATTTGTTATGTGGTATAAGAGATCTTTCTAAAAGCAATTGTATTTACACGGTCAAGTTAATCTTAAATAAATCATTTGTTATGTGATGTAAGAGATCTTTCTAAGAGAAATTGTATTTACATGGTCAAGTTAATCTTACTATTTGGAATATGTCTTCATGACAGAAGAACTAAGATCTCAGTAATTAGCTAGTGTAAACCTAGAATTTGAGAATCAGTGTGTCCAGGTCGAAAGATTTGTCCATTGTAGTATTCTAAATACTGTTGATTGTTCTGAAAACAAAGAGTTCCTGGAATCAGTGGATATGAAATCAGATCCATCTCAGATGAAAGTGAAGAAAGTTCTTGGAGCTGCAATGATAAAAGTAATGATTCCAGTGAAAAGTCCTTTGACAGACATTCAGAAGAACAACAAAAGTAAAGATTGATTTGCTTTGGTATGTAAATTTTAAAAAAGATCAGAGTTTATGATATAAAAAAATCTTATAGAAAGCTCATCTTTTCCTGGTGACTCACAATCTTATAGGCATAACTACCTCTGCAATCTGTTTGTTTTTGTTTTAAATAATTCTCTATTCAAAATATGTGCTGCCAGTTTATGTGTCTGGATGTGCAAAATATCCAAATGATTTGTTTAACACTTGTTGTTGTTTTTTTTTTAAATTCCAGAATAAATCTACATCAGTTTGCCAAAATACTCATCAAACTTGGTCTTCTGAATGCTATTAATTTGGATAGTGGTGGGTCAACCACGACTGTAATAAACGGTACTGTGGTTAACCTGCCTTCAGATTTATGGTGAGTATATTCTGCTGGTTTTGCTTTTGACAGTCTAGTTTGGCTGTTTAAAAGATAATTAAGTGCTCTTAGCACCTGGCACAAAGTCTGTCGGCTATGTATTGTACAAATAGCGGTTAGAAAAAATATTTTAAAAGATATTTCCATCCAAAAAGCAAAATTTAAAATGACAAAAAAATGTAGCTTTAAGCTGAATGTTCTCACTCATACACGTGTGTCAGAAATCATGAGCTCTCTTTGATGGAAACACTGTTATCACCTTTTTAATACTTCATTTTTGAACAAAATAGACTGTTCCAACATAAAACTAAACAAAAACTAATGAAACTTACATCAAAACATATAATTCGTTAACTGTGACACTGCTGTCACTTCAATCTGTTTTCATCTTATAAGTGAATAAGTGTTGCACATATTTTGGGCATCCTGTTCAGTAACTTTAAAAAAAAAATATATATTGCCTTGCTTGTTTCCTTCACAAGTGGTTCAATAGCTGATTGATATTGGTTGAATCTTTTTTCTTGATTCTTTGATCTACTTTACTTTGCATAAATTTAATTGGATTTAAATGTGGAGAATGAGGGACCCAAATCATGGCTTATGAAGTCCCATCTTTAGCAAGATATTGTGTACTAAGTTTTGCAGTGTGCTTAGATCATTAATTTGTTGCAGTACAAACCCATCACCTGTCAAATGCTGTCCTGACACCACTGCTATTGCAGAATTTTGTGATATTTTTTATTTGTGACTAATCTGCTTTTATCTAGTCACCAGTCAGATAATCAGCATATAACTTCACGTTTACACCACTATTCTTAATTGTAGGACATTTGCATTTCTCCTCATAATTTCCTTCATCTATCTTGTCTTCACCTTGAACCAAATATTTCAAACCTGTTGTCATTTGAGTTCAGTACATTGCTCCAAAGTGAGGTACTGAGGCTTTGTTTGGTCAGATTCCTTTTTCTTGTTATCGTGTGTAGTTGAGGGTTTTCTAGCCGCTAAGCCAATCAATCCATCTTCTCTTAATTGTTTTTTTTTTTGATGGTAGAAGCTGAAGTGCTCACTATTGCAGAGGAATTTTGGTCAGGATTTTATTGGCTACCTCTCAAGAAAGATTTTGCTCTAGACTTCTGCCAGCCACCTTTTTTAACCATTGCATGGATTTTTTTCTCTTTCTTCCTTGACCTTTTGAGTTCCTGGATGAACTAGTTGATTTCATTCTATAAACGGCCGTTCACATACTACTTTGTGAAACTTCTCCAATTTCCTCTGTCATCAATAATGAAGACCATTAACATTTATACAAAAGCATAGCATGAGCTAACTATTATTCATATTAGTATGAAGAAGCACTGACATCAGATGAACATGATGATGACATACTTTCAGTGTGAACTAAATCTGATACTCACAGAAATAGCTTGCTGGTTTCATAATTGAGAAAAAAGATTGAAGTGACAGCAACATCATAATTAATGATTTACATGTTCTGATACTTGGTTCATCAGATTTATAATGTTTATTTTTTCTGGGATAATGTGTTTTCATTAATGATAAAGTGCTTAGAAGGTAGTTAACTATGTATTTGTGTGGTTGGTTGATAATTTATAATGCACGTGTATATATAAACAGAACGCTTAATTTTGTTAGGTTACTCAATAACAATTACTGATAAAGAAATCTCATAATGGGTGATTTTAAAGGGAACGTTTTCTCATTTTTTAAAAAAAAACTTTCTAGATGCAAATTTGCTTATATTTACAGACCAGGAAGGTTAGGACATAACAATTTGATTTTCTTTATGGTAAAGTGCTAACTAAGTAATATTTAGTTTCAGAAAATAGAACAAAACCAAAAGGGAAAGGAAGTAAAATGTCATGATATAATAAGAATGAAAGTCAAGTGAAAGTTGGTACTTTGTCCTTTTTTTAATAAAAAAAAATAAAAGCATTGTTTTGATACTGAACAATTCATCTATACTTAACCTTTAATGACTGAAATAAAGATTGAAAGATTAGTTTTACATGGCATTTATATGTCATGACAGATATTAGATGCCATGTAAAATTCAGTACAACACATCTGCAGCTTCATCAAAGTTTAAAAAACTTTTTTATGACTCACTCGAATCATTGGAGACTATTCTCGGAAAGGATGCAAGAGGCCTCATTGTGATCTGCTAAGTGCCCCAGCAGACCCAGGTACATTGAATGAGGCAGAAAGTGAAAGTTTGCATAACACACACACACGTCTGAGATTCTGCTTTAGCTTCTGCTAACCCTAACCCACAGGAATTCTATTGATTACTTAATTAAATGAACAATTTTTACAGTAGCAGAGGAAGAGATTGTTCTTTGAGATATTTTGCTTAATTAGTGTTAGACGGATGTGAATGATGCAATTTTACAGTAAACAGTGGTCACGCCAGACTGTAAATGTACATATTCAGATGTGAGCACTCTTGAAGAAGGTTTCATTAAGCTATTCTATTGAATAAATTCCTAACATTTATTTTACTGTCTTTATTTTTTTTTTTTTTCTTTAGTGAAAACAAGATGTTTCAGTGTGAAAGAAAAGTGTCTACTATTCTGTGTGTTCACAAGCCACCATGTTTCCCTCCGGATTGTAGTGGTCACGGAAAATGCACCATGGTAGGAATGTGCGACTGCTCCCAGCACTGGTCCGGACCAGCTTGTGATGTTTTGCTGTGTGCTGTCAACTGTAGCAATCATGGGGAGTGCACACCAGGTGGTTAATCTTACTCTCTTTCATCCCCAAGCTGCCAGACAGACATTTGCGCCAAACACGTAGGGACCAATTGCGCTGAGATCATTTTCTTTTTATTTGTCCAAAAATAATTTTGAGTTGCAAATAACACCTACATCTTACCTGTAGAAGTGAAATCAGTCATTCGGAGTATTTCTTTCTGTTTTTTTTTTTTACCAAGGCAGAGCACTGAAAGACTTAGGTTATCAGGGGTTATAGCGTAAATTTAATTTCTGTTTGAAACATTTAACTCCCACCGATCAATGCTAAGAGAGCTGGAGAAATTCTGTCCCCATAGTAAAAACTGAGAAACGAACTACCCTCCACAGAACCCCTGGTTAACAAATTTTCCTGGTCCCAAGCTTTCCTCACATATTATGTGACCTCGCAGCTGGATACCAGCATCATATTGACATAGAAAATAAAAACAGTAGTAAACAACCTTGAGAAAAGTGACACCACCTAAAGAAGCCAGTCAGCGGGGTCACTCACATGGGGTGACTCATCATAAAAGAAAAACAAAAGACATCTAAAGCTTGTTGATGTTGTACAGCTGGTAGTACGTTGCACTGTTGCTCCAAGGTGGAGTTCTGAGGTTTTGTTTAGTTTAGTCAGGTTTCTTGTTACCATGTCTAAGTGAGGGTTTTCTGGCTGCTACTCAGCCAATCAATCCATCTTCTCTTAATTGTCTTCTGATGGTAGAAGTTGAAGTGCTCACTGTTGCAGAGGAATTTTGGTCAGCAGTTTATTGGCTGCCTCTCAAGAAAGGCTTTCTGCTAGTCTTTCAAACCAGTTACCTGCCTTCCTGTTCTATGGATATCTCTTTCTTCCTTGATCCTTTAAGTTCATGATTGAGCCATTTGACTTAATCTGTAAGTGTTTGTTCACACAAAACTTCTCCTAACTCTCCACAATTGTCTGTTGAGAATAATCAATTTCTTGAAGGGTAATAGTGAATAACAGTTTTGTTTTATGTGGAATTTTGTTTAAGAATATCAGTCATCAATGTTGAGAACCATTAGCATTTATACAAAAGCATAAACTATCTATTATTCAAATTAATATTAAGAAATGATGTCAGATGAACATGATGGCATAATGTTTTTTGAGATAAAGTAAATTTAACATTCACTGAAATAACTTGCTGGGCTCTCAATTATTTAAGAAGTGATAACAGTGTTACAATTAATTGTATATTTTCTGATGCATAGTTTATTGAATTTTAATGCAGTTGGCTTGGATACATAGATGTCTCCACAAAGAGGGGCCAATTGTACCCCCCCCTTGGAAAGCTGATGGTAGTGTGATGTTGAATAAAAATGTGTCATTTTGTTTCATTATTGTGAGCTCTGATCGGGTATCACAATAGCAAAGAAAGCATACTAACAAAAAAAAAAAAATTAATTAAATTTTAAAAAATTCTAAATGAATCACAAGAAATATTTCTAAGTAAACATATCATTGATCAAAATCAAATACCTTTGATAGGGAAAGAAAAAACTAATTAGTATCTTTTTACTTTTTGACAGTATGCTTTCATTGCTGGGCATAGTCTCCATACTTGATATTATTTTGCCATTTTGCAGACCCTAATGCTTGGATAATGCATTTTAATTATGAATAAAGTGTTAAAAAGTCAGAAAAGTTAGATAATATTTTTTTTATGTATATATTAGGTTGTTACAAAAGTTTTGTCGGTTTTTTTTACCACAACGATGAGACTTCATCTTGCTGCTGAACGTGAAGTTCATTAATCAAAGAAAGTACCATTACAATCATTACGCTTCTGCCAACAAATTACAAGTGCATTTATACTATTTTGAAAAAAAAAATCTGAATTTCTGGAGGCGATAAACTGCTGGAAGGCAGCTTCAATTGCTGCTTGGTTGGAGAAGGATTTCATACAGAGGAAACTGTTGAGGTGTTTGAAAACATGGTAGTCGGTGGGAGAAAGGTCTGGTGAGCAAGCTGGGTGAGGGAGAACTTCGTACCCCGACATGTTCAGTTTCTGAAGAGTGACTTTTGCAACATGAGGATGAGCATTGTCGTGGAGCATGATTGGGCCTCTTCAATTCACTAATGCCAGCTGTCATTGGGAGAGTTTCTGATGAACAACGTTTAATTCTTGACAGTACCTTTCAGCAGTGATGGTTTTGCCAGGTTTTGTTTCTTATGCCAAGCGAAGAGCAGATCTCCAATCGACGATTTTGTTGTTGTTCGTTCAACTCATGAGGCACCCACTTGTCAAGCCCTTTTCGTCTGGCTGATTGCATCAAGATGCCGGAAACAGTTGCAGTGCTTATGTCAAGCTCTCCATCAATTTCTCGCACTTTTTTGCTTGGATCGGCCTCAACTGAGGCTTTCAGTCGGTTGTCATCACAGCTGGAAGGACATCCGCTACATTCCTTATCTTCAAGGCTCACATCTCCTGATTGAAACTTTGCAAACCATTGTTGTACTGTGCACTCATTTGCTGTGTCCTCGCCCCATATTTGCTTAATGTTATGAGTTGCCTGCCTCGCTTTATGGCCTAGTTTGAACCCATGAAGCAAAATAGCACAAAAATATTTTCTGTCCCTGCTCCACTCAGAACCTTGAAACAGATATCCATTTTATGATTTTCAAGAAGGTGGGTTTTGCATAATGCATGCCAAAGCACATGCTACAAAATGGTATATAACTTACCTACATACACCTTCACAAGCATGCAAAACATGAACCCCAAATTAACATTATATATAAACCTACAAAACTTTTGTGACAACCTAATATTTATGTTCTGCAGTATTTAGACATTTCATTAAAATTATAGGTACTGCATCTTTAAACAGAGATATCAAACAAAGGATAATGTTTAGATAATAAAAAGATAATGCTTAAAGCTAAATTAAAGGGGAGATATCATTTTTACTTTTTAAAAAATATCTACAGAATGTAAAAAATAAGCATTCAGATTTTGTTTTTTTTTTCACTTGTTCTTGGCTGTTTTACTGTATTAGATATTCTTCAGAATTGTATACTTCATGACTTGCATTTAGTTGACACAAAAACATTATATTCAGTAAGTTCTGCTGAATCACATGAAATTATCATTTAATAAAATTAAATTTACCTCCCTTAAAGGATCGGTTTTATTATTACAAGTCATTACTTTGGATAGAAATTAATTCATTCTCAAACTTTTTTTTTTTTTTTTTTTCAGATGGTTGTGTTTGTGAACGAGGATGGTTTGGAAAGACATGCAATATGAAATGCCCTTCTGGAACATATGGATTTAATTGCACTGTCCCATGTCAGTGTAAGCATGGATCTACCTGTAATCCAGTGAATGGATCATGTGAATGTGCACCAGGATTTACTGGAGAACTTTGTGAAGAAAGTAAATATCTTTTATTTTAATTTTTTTCCTAAATCCATTGTATAGAAAACTTGACTATTCTCAGAGCCAGAGTTGGAGAATAATTGAACAGGACAGCTAGTTACCACTTAATGTTGCTGAGCCATCACAAACAGGTCCAGGTTTTAAAAAAGGAGTGAGGATATTTAAATTTGCTTACTCTAATACAAAGGTTAATGCTCTTCTGTTGGAGCATCTGTTAATGATATCAGCATGGGAAGTGGAGCTGATGATGTGCTAATTGGTTTTTTTTTTTAAGTGAAATGATGACCTCCTGTCTTGAATACCAGGATATACTGAGTCTTGGCTTCATCTACCCTAGAAGCAGGCAGGTTGTAAAGGAAGAGCAAATTTTAAAAAAAATGTGTATTGTTAAATTTTCTTGCTATGGTTTTTCATGTAAGATTTATTGCTTTTCTTTTTTCAGAATGTTCTTATGGATTCTATGGTCTAAGCTGCAAGAAATTGTGTATGTGTAACAACAGTTGTAGCTGTGACCATGTGACTGGAAACTGCAATACCTCAGCTCTTTCCTTGGATCTCTTCAAAGGTAAATAACTCTGGTATACCTGCCTGCTGTTTTTTAGGCAGCTTATACTCTAGTTAAAACAACAGTAGACATAGACTGGGACAGGCATGAACTTATGTTCTTGTTGAAATAGTAAGAATAGGAGGATGGGAAAGTATCTGATATTGTAGTTGAAATAGTAAAGATGGACCGGATAGGAGAAAAATAATGTAAATAGACTGAAGGGAGAGGAGTTTATATTGAGTTAAAATTTGTATCATTTTGATGAAAAATAAAACGATGACAGTGCTATTTCTCTTTATTTTACATTATTTACTAAACCAATTTTGGATTTATAAAAAATGTATTTATATTTATAAATATTGCATGCATTAGTTAGTATTCAGAAATATGGAAGATTGTACAGGAAGGATTTTTTTTAAAATGTTTCAGCAAGTCATTGCATAGCAGAAAACATGATTTCAAAGAAGAAACTTGTTCCAGATGAAGCGGAGAATACAGGTAGAAGACTAGCATTTTGATCTATTTTCAAATCTTCATTTAATTTGTGTTTTGCCGCTTGCTGAATGAAATGATTCCAAACTAGACTATACATCACTTGTAGTAATAATAAATTGTGAAATAGTTTAATTCCTTTTCTTTAGTATGTTTTTTTTTTTAAGAATCTACATTTGTACTCAGAATATTTCCAGAGTACATTAAACAGCCACCACCGTGTTTTCATGGTTAGAGCGGACATAGTCTGCTTTCCCAAAATGGCTTCTTCCATATCAAATCAAAACAAACAAATGAAATTTTCTTTACCTGATTTTGTTGATATTTTGTTGGTTTCTAAGTGTTTATTCGGAAACTGATTGATGCCAAACTTCTGCTTGATATAGGGATGCAATTTGAATGTGGCAAAGAGACCAGGCCATCTGAATGGCCTGAGTTCTATTCCAATTTAAATTAGGAAGTTGAAATAGGCATTGTTTCTATATTGAGGATGCCCTTATATGTCCAATGTGGAGTTTGACTAAAAAACCAAATGAAAGAAAGTCCAGCATTGACCTTGAATTAATGGAAATTTGAAAGGTTATTTTTTTAAATGCAAAGTTCTCATCCATCAGTGCATCAGATTTCAGTCTGGAACTGCAGTTTATGTGAAGATGCTAGTAGTTTATCTATTTTACTACTATCTTTACTAAATTAAAGAATTACAAGTGACTCTCAGGTTCTATACTGGGCTTCTCATGGCTCGATACTGTTAGAGAAGAATTTGCTTGTTAGCTTAATACTATAGCTTGGCGTATACCAGCAAACCACTGGTTTTGCTTACATAGCTATCTTCTTTTGTGACAGAGATATCCAGTGACTGACTGGGATCCTTAAGCCTCGTGTATAGCAGATCCTTAAAGAATTTTTTGGTTGATGTTCTCTTTTCCTTTTTAGATTCTGCATGAAGTTGTTTGTGGGTATGACTACCCTTGCCATACTCAGCATCTTCGTCAACATCTGCTTTGCTTACATGAAGTGGAAGAGCAGCAAGTGCACAAGTGTGAAGAATGCCTCCAAGCAGCATTTCACCATGTCCCTTCTGTCTCACACCTCATCTGAGTCCCTCTTCTCTAGTGGTGATGATGATAGTAACATTGATGTGAAAACAGATTCTCTAAATCAGCAGCTCTGAGAAACAAAAATTGTAAAGTTATCAGTAACGACCATAATAGAGTTGGAGGGTAGAAGAAACTTAACATGCAGGTGTCCCTTTGTGATTGCTCAACTGTTTTTATTTATATATAAAAAAACAAAAAATATTATTCTGCACGAAGTAATACCAAGTGTCTGTAGAAAACATGAACTGATCATACATTATGGCCACGTGGTTGATTTTATTTACATTGGTGTTTTAGCAAACTTCTTTTGTTGTTGTCTTTAGGATAGTACCTGCAAAGACACTTTAAATTGAGAGGCTAATTAATTAACTAACCTTGTGGAATTTGTCTTTACAATAACTTGGTTGTCGTCTTGAATACTCTGAAATACTTCTTCAAATATTTCTTGCTTTGGCAGTGGAGGCTTAGAAAATGTGGCTTTGAACCCACACTTGGTTGTTTGAAAATTGAAAGCCCTGAATCATTTGGAACATGATAATAACACTCCAATCTGTTACCAATTCCCTATTATTTGATGGGATGGTTCCAATTAATGCCATGACTTTTCACTTTTTTTTATATCATTGTATGGTAATATAGAAACTAAATTGTGAATAGCTTGGCAGGTATCTGGGTCCAGAGTTCATCAGCCTCCTTGTATTAAAACATAAACAGTGTTTTTGCTCCCAGAATGATCCCATCAGTTTTCTTTTATATATTCAAACATAACAACAACAATAGACAAAATTATGATTTTAGATACCTAATTTTTGCTTTAACTTTACTGTTATTTTTCAAATTTTATTTTAAAATTTTAAAATTAAGAATCCCGAGTCATAAAATAATTCTGATTAATACAATTTCTAAAGATTTTACTACTTTTTTTATTGATTTCTCTTCAAATAAATATGAATTGTGTGATAAGAAATAGGCCTTCTTACTAGGCTGGCTACAGTGTAGTATTTTAAATATTTAAAATAATTACTTTCTTTTTTTATTCCATTTAATATGACTACAGGCACATCACCCCCCTTTTTTTAAATTATTTTTAAGTATATTGAAATTAATTAGAAAGGTGTGAAAATGCCAACCTACTTATGTTTATCTTCACCGCTCAGGTAAACTCTAGTTTTAATTATTTTTAAGTATATTGAAATTAATTAGAAGGTGTGAAAATGCCAACCTACTTATGTTTATCTTCACCGCTCAGGTAAACTCTAGTTTTAATTATTTTTAAGTATATTGAAATTAATTAGAAAGGTGTGAAAATACCAACCTACTTATGTTTATCTTCACCGCTCAGGTAAACTCTAGTTTTAATTATTTTTAAGTATATTGAAATTAATTAGAAAGGTGTGAAAATACCAACTACTTATGTTTATCTTCACCGCTCAGGTAAACTCTAGTTTTAATTATTTTTAAGTATATTGAAATTAATTAGAAAGGTGTGAAAATACCAACCTACTTATGTTTATCTTCACCGCTCAGGTAATCTAGTTTTAATTATTTTTAAGTATATTGAAATAATAGAAAGGTGTGAAAATGCCAACCTACTTATGTTTATCTTCACCCGCTCAGGTAAACTCTAGTTTTAATTATTTTTAAGTATATTGAAATTAATTAGAAAGGTGTGAAAATACCAACCTACTTATGTTTATCTTCACCGCTCAGGTAAACTCTAGTTTTAATTATTTTTAAGTATATTGAAATTAATTAGAAAGGTGTGAAAATACCAACCTACTTATGTTTATCTTCACCGCTCAGGTAAACTCTAGTTTTAATTATTTTTAAGTATATTGAAATTAATTAGAAAGGTGTGAAAATACCAACCTACTTATGTTTATCTTCACCGCTCAGGTAAACTCTAGTTTTAATTATTTTTAAGTATATTGAAATTAATTAGAAAGGTGTGAAAATGCCAACCTACTTATGTTTATCTTCACCGCTCAGGTAAACTCTAGTTTTAATTATTTTTTAGTATATTGAAATTAATTAGAAAGGTGTGAAAATACCACCTACTTATGTTTATCTTCACCGCTCAGGTAAACTCTAGTTTTAATTATTTTTAAGTATATTGAAATTAATTAGAAAGGTGTGAAAATGCCAACCTACTTATGTTTATCTTCACCGCTCAGGTAAACTCTAGTTAATTGTCTTCAAAATCCATAAAAAATAGTTTTGCTACTGTAAAGACCAAATTAATTTTTAATCAGATAAAGAATTTTACTTTACATATTTTTATTTGAAAAATGTAACTATATTAGACAACCAGCTGTAGGGGTATTCAGATTTTTTATTTTATGTACTGTTTTTTTTTGCCATAGTTAAATTCAAAATTTTTAAATTGTCAAGTTAAAAAAAAAAATCAGTTTGAATTGTGGTGCAGAAATTTTATAACTAACTAGGTAGGTTCTTGTATAAGGGAGAGACAACCTTACAAGGAGGAGGAGGAGGAAAAATCCTTGACAAAAAGAAAGAGAGAGAGTGAAGAATGTTTTTCAAAATATTTTGACAGTCCGACGATATATTGGTCTCTATCCAAGATAGGCAGGCACCAAAATAGAATGCTACTTATGCAAAAACTGCTCTCAAACTGGTTTTTATCCTCTTAATCAAGAAATTCTAAAGCCATTCATGGGTAAAAAGGGACTAACATTGAAAACCGAATTAATCATTTCCCAACTAACTCATGGATGGAAACAACTGTTTGTTTCTGCTGATAGTGTGTGGGTCAGGTTAGCTGCCTGGCAGTCTTTCCATGACAGCCTGTGCAACAACATCTTGTATCGCAAGGTGATTTTTCATGACATTAACCAATTATCAGGCAACAAAAATAACTTTTTAAAATACAAATACAAAAATAAATGCAGTGATAAATTCCCTGTGGACACTCGCTCACTCAGTCATTTAGGATAGCAGCCTTGCAGAGCTTAGTAAGATAAACAAGGGCTTTCTGAAAACCCTACACGGGTTTACCCTTGAAGGAAATTACTTCTATGTATCTCCCTTGTGCAAGTGAATGTCTGAGGGAGAAGTAGCTTAGTTGCGAGTTACTGATTTTTTTTGGTGGGCAGTTTGATGGATTTTATTATCTAGTAAATGGTTTATTTCTCTTACAGTTGCTTACTCTTTGAAATTCAAAAACCATGCATAATTTTTTTTTTTAATTTTACAAACTACATGGAAGATTTATGCTGGACATTTTTATCAGCATTCCATAAGGTGTTCTCAGGTTTGATGTTTTGTTAACTGAACAGGAAACAGAACTTTGTCTTTAAGATTAAGAAATGCTCAAAGTTTTTTTGTTTGTTTTTAATAACCATGTGTTTTGTTTTGTTTTTTTATAATTTCATTATTCATTCTTCTTAAAGAGGTTTTTGTTTAACTCCATACTTGCAATCTTCCTTTTTAAATATACTGTGCATTTAGCCACAGAGTACCTGTTTCTTTAATTCATAAAATATGATCACCAGAACAGTCAGTCATACTAGTGCGACTGACTCTCATTTTCAAGTTAATTTGTCGAAAGAACAACAAAACTAGGATTTTGTTCCTTTTTTACAATTTTGTGTCGAGTTCCAATCCTGTATTAATCTCCTGCTTGGTCTGTAGTCACCAGGAATCCACAGACCTTTGTTTGTTTCGTCTTTTGTCTCGCTGTGGAAATTTTTAAAATATCACTGATCAACAATTCTTTTGTTAAATTTGGACGCAACAAAAATTTTTATTTTGTTTAATTTTATAATGTAATTCATTTCTTGCTTATTATCTTTATCCCTCCTTGTTATTTTGCCCTGAAAACATCAAAATGATATGTATCAGTTGGACAACAGAGCTTTTATTGACACTTGGAACCAGTCTTTATTATAATTCAGTGACATCCAGATATTTGTAAGCCTAGGTAGTTAAATGTACGACAAGAATGAATATTACAAAGACCTTGCTTGTTATCAGCAAAATCCACTGTGTTTCAGAACTGAATAAACACTGAAGTTGTGGAAAAATTCTATTTAAAATATATTTTAATATAAAATTACTGTTATGTATGTTCAGCTTTTACTTTAGCTTAAGTTATCTTTTTTTTTAAAAAATAACTATATAATTTAGTATGTTATTATCTGTAAATGTCATGGAACACAGTGACACTCGATATTGAATAATTTGCCTTGTTGTAATATAAATACCGTGTGATGCAAAAATGACACTTAGACTTTCAAAATTATGTTTCACTCTAACTGACAACACCAAAAAAAAGTGAAAATGATGCCATTGGATAAAAATCAGTGGAAAACAAAGAAAAACCGAACTTTTACCATTATTTCCAGCAAATTCAGTGAGAGGCTAAGATCTGTAACCAGATATAATTTTGTAAATTATCTTTTTTTTTTTTTTTGTAGATATTATGAAGACAAGTTAGGTTTTAACAAAATTGTTGTTATATAATTTTGCACATACAGGGCTATTATTGGGATTGCAGTAGGATTGTGTTGGAATATTTGATTTTGCATTGGAGCAAGAATAGTTGAAGTAAATTATAAAAACTAAAAAATATGTTAGACATTATAATTATGGAAACATTTAGTTTTCTTATTTTCTTGTTTACAGGTGCCTCTGTTTTTACCTTGAATAAAATTGATTGTAACAGTTTGTGTAAGTATATTAGATATGTTTGTTGTTGGATTTATTCAAACGAAACTACATTACTTATTAATTTTTTTAAAAATATTCCAGAGGCAGGGTTTTTTTTATGACTCTTTTTTGTTTTTCACAAATGGCTTCAGATCCTGTTTCAGTTAATGCAAATTAATGCATAATATATTATACATGTGTGATTTTCGATTTTTCTTTTTTTTAAAGTAAAAGCATATATGTGGTGAGATTTTTTGCCTTTTGTTAAAGAAGGTGGAAGGCATTGCAGATTATTTTACAGAAATCCATCAATCGTTGTATATTTTTTCTATTATTACTTATATATGACCAAGTTTTAGAAATAAATGATTTTGATCTTTTGTATGTTTTGTAGCATTATGGCAATTCTTTCAGCATTGTTCCTTGTATGCACAGATCAAGTAAACACCAGTAATCCAGATGTTCTCTCATCTTGTAAGCTTGATGTGGCAAGATTAAAGAGGCATCACCTCTTTTTAAAAACTGGCAAGAGATGAACATCAATGAGCAGGAAGTTTTTCATCACCTTAATGCACAACAAAGTAAGAATCTAAAATGATGGATTTTCATTCAAAGAGACCTGTTTTCCTTAAATAATTAGCCCGTTTTCAATTTCATGTTATTTTAAAACTTATATATTTATCACCTTTTTTAAAAAAAATTAGTACGAAATCTTGCAGTAGTAGCAGTTCATGCCAGTTCATAGTAATTTATCATTTCAAGAGTAACTATATTAAAACCCATTGCTTATGAAAAATTTTTCAACATCATGCTTCACTGATTTGATTTGTGTTAGTATATACAGAGGCATTAAAGATGGAGTATGGATTTTGTCAGTTTTCTAAAATATTGAATAAAAATTGTGTTCATCTGCAAACATTTACATTTTCTACTTTGAACTGGTGAAGCTGCATGGTTCATGGTTTTGTATTAACCTGCAACCCATTTTAAATTTCTGATGCACATGATTTTGCCTTAGGCTGCATTGATGCAAGAGAAATCAGTTTTATGGAAATAATGCTCATCTCTGTTGTAGAGTTTGTTAGTGTTTCTCTATGATTTAGCATCCTCTGAACATCATTGTCTTTTGCATCACTGCATAAGAATAGGAATCATTGTGGACTGATTGTGCTCAGGCAGTTAGTAAGATTGCAAGAATTATTGAAAATGTTGTTACTGGTGCCAGACGAAGATGAATCATCAACAGAACAAGCTGATAGCCCACATGTTGCAGAACAAGGTATTTGTTCCATTATATGCATAAATCCTTGATTCATCCAGTTTAAATATGAAGAATTATTTAAAATTAATTTGTTAGATTATTTCCAGTTTACATGCAGTTAGAATATATATTTTTTTAAAATTTGCCTACCCATATTTGAAATGTTTGAGCAGAAATCTGACAGTAGTATTCATAGTGCATTAAGCTTTTTAGGGTATTAATTGTTTCAAATTTGGCTGTTTAGTTTACAGTAATAGGGATCATAATTATAAATGGGTTGATATTTTTAAAAAAAGAAGAAACTTTTTTCTGATGGACAAAAGTTATAATGTCAATTAGTCTGGAAGGGGTTGCAAAGTTGATGTTCCAAAATGATTTAGGAAATAACAGATCTTAATTATTCCACACCATAGAAAAAAATTAATCTCCCTGGTTTTGCTTGTTAATAGTTAGGATATAATTGAGAAATTTACAGCTTTAAAAGGCAACTAACAGATATGGTACAATGCACAACAGAACAACATTCAGTACTAGGCACAACTATGAGACAACGGTGCAACATTCAGCATTAGGTACGACTATCACACGCACACACTTTGTGGTCTTCTCAATAGAAGAGCTACTTTGTCACTCATCCACACTTTAAAAGTATTAAATGTTTGAATTTACTGGAATTCTCTTGCCATTAATTGTGTGGGTAAGAGATGAGGGCTAAATCAAGACTTTGTTTTACTTTGCTGAGTTTAAAAAAAAAATCAAATAAAAATTGCTGGGCTAGTAAAAGAGGAAAGTCGAGAGGTTTTCCTTCACATAAGTAAATGGCAATAGATATTGTATCTGCAATGCCTCAAAAACATTCCACTCTCACATTGATAGATGGCATGTGTGTCACAGGCCAGACCTATTTAAACCAGGCTGTCTGCATCTGATTTATCAGTCAATATAGTGAAGTTTAAACTGTCAGTTTGAGTAATGTGTGGTCATCGAGTACTGTGCAAAAGATGTAAAATTTGCTGCAGATGCATTTCAGGTGTTAAGTGCAGCCTATGGACTGGATGCTCTGATGAAATCTTGCATGATTGAGCGGCACAAGCAATTTCCATTGAAGATGATGAATGTCAGTGGATGGCCATCAACATGTCACATTGAGAACACAGTTTCTGCAACAAAACGATTAGTGCCATAGCTGCAATGGTGGGTATCTCATATAGTTCCTGTCAGGCAATGCTTACAAAAGATTTGAAAATGTGTCACATGGCTGCACTTTTTATTCCCAAGATATTTTCAGATGGGCAGATAACAATCCAGCCATTTTGGATCACATCATCACAGAGGATGTGTGTTGTACCTATATAATCCCTAAGTAGAGGCCTAGAGTTTTGTTTGGAAGTCGCTTACAGCCAAAGAAATTTTGAGATGACAGGTCTCGGGGGAAGCTGATGTTCATGTTTCTTGATGCCAGGAGCAAAGTTCAACAGAAATCTCTCCCCAAAGACAAGCAGTCAATGCTCCCTTTTACCAGAATTCTTCCTTTGTTTTATCAATTATGTGTGATGTTAAAGCCACGATCTGTTCACAGAACACAAGTGTGACAATATGACAATACATCATGCCACATCATTTCTAACCATTTGTGGAGTTACATTACTCTCATATTTTCCATATTATTCTCCAGACCTTACATTTTGTGACTTCTTGCCATTTTTCAGATGAGGATGCTCTCTACTCATTGAAGGAGGTTGTCAAGAATAGCATACAGCTAGTGTTCCAAGCTCTTTCCAAACATTGAGAGAAGTGTATTAAAATTCAAAGAGACCATTCAGAGGGGAATCATACTGAACACCTGTGCGTAGTTTGCTCATATAAAGGAACTTTTCAATAGGCCTTCACATATATATTTTACTACCAGCTGACCTAAAATATTATTACTAACACTGTTGTAATGGTAAAACTAATAAAACTTGACAAAGTAAATCCACACTTGTCCTGCAGGCTTCTCTCATAGTAAGTTTGATGATGAAGCACATGCCCACAGAGGTGTTTCCTGATATGACCTTTTCAGCAAGGATGAATCAGTGGCTGTTTATCCTGAATTTGCATACCTACATGACAAACCACAATGCAAAGGTACGTGTTTTTAGGATATTACGACATTTTTCCTTAAAAAGGGCTTTTGTTGTTATTATTACGTCTAAACGTTTTTTTTATCTGACCTTTTAACAAATGTTATTTTTTCCAAAATATTTAGAATAAAACTAATCATTTCTTTGAATTGTTTTAACCAGGTAAATTCTCTTTCGAGATCTATGCAAAGATGGATACAACGGAGTCCGCCAAAAAGTATTCTAGTTTGCGTGGACTTGCTGGGAAGATAGCCATCTGCTTGGCTAGCATCGTTCTGTGTGATAACTAAAATTTTTATCAACATCATGAACACATTCTCGGCCATGAGTTCAGTCACACGATAAGACTTTCTGGAAAGGAAGATGATAAATTCCTTTTATTTACTTTATTTATATCTAAATATTTAATTATGAATTAATGATGCTGTAACAACTAATCTCCACTATTATTTGTGATTCAATTTTGATGTATAAATCGCTAATAACAAATTATTAAACTCATGTAAGCCATAAATAAGTAAATATTCTCTCATCAATACATTGAGTGGAAAATCTAGTGATGTCAAGATCAATGTGAATACTATAGAACTGTTTGCGGACATTTTCAGGAGCATCATGAATTATGCTATCAATTTAATTCATTAAATTTATTGAAATTCATGTGAAACTAATAATATGGGTGAGTTATTATTTTAAAAAAAAACATTGTTTTTTCATACCGAAATAACAAATTAAGTCTCTTTGTTCAAGAAGCAAACATTTTAATCATTTTTTGTTTTTAGATAGCGGTTGCATATAACCAAGCTAAACAGAAGAATAACTATGGACAGCAGGAACTTATCACTATGCAGTCACATTTTTCTCATGAATAATTGGCATCAGTAATCAAGGCATGGCTCCCGTTCACCAGTCATCCCAACTCTTCTGGCAGTCTGAACTTGTGAGCAGTTTCATTCTGAAATTAATTTTTAGACTTGCAAATAGTGCAAACGTGTTTCAGAGAAGGTTAACCTTTATTTCCGGATGAATTCTCAGCTTCCACAAGATAGTATTCTTGCACATTAAAATAGCTACTGTAGTTGTGTTTGTGATAATCAGCATGATTTTAAGGAGTATAGAATATCTACAAAATCTAATTGAAACATACTTATCTTTTGTATCTGCATAAATGTTGTGTTATTTAAGTGAATATCATTTTATTTACTGCTGTATCTTTGATAATTTTATTTGTAAAAGTTAATTTGATTAGCTTTTTACCTATGAAAATTCTCACATGTACACATGAATAACCATGGAAAAGTATTAAGTCCAAAGCTTCATATCATCTATCAACAAACTGCAAAATAATAGTTATTCTCGTTTCATGAGGTGAGTTCTATCTTTACTGTTCATTGACAACATCAGCTCATTTTGAATTCTTTGCTCTAAATAGTGGTTGTGCATTTTATTTTCAGTGACTCTTTGGAGATGTTCATTCATCACTATATCAAATTTTCCAAGTATCTCTACAAGGCTCAAAAAGTATCCATTTCTGGACTGGTACAATTTGTCAATACTTCATCTAAAACCCAAGATTGTTAGTCACTAGATATCCAATGATAGATAATAGATGTTCCAGAACACAGCACCAGTGTTGCTTTTCTGACTCAAGCATTATTTGAGTTCCTGCCTCAGTAGTTTTCTGATTGTTTAACCTTAAAGTCAGCTCACATGCATACTTTCAGTACAATATTCTGGTAATTTTGCCAATCAATAATACCAATGGTTGCTATGCTAACTTTGCAATTGTTGAAAATCTTGCATGCAAAAAAAAAAATACAGCATCTTTGAATTTAGAGTACACAAGTTGCCATCTGTTAATGAGTTCACCATTGTATAGTTTTTTAATAACTTTAATTCTGTAAATTTTCTACTTCTAATGTCTTTTGGATATCCGAATCTTCAGTTTTTAGTAGACTGTCCTCAAGTGCGATGTCGTGGTCGTGTAGTAAGATTGTGGCCAGGCACCAATGTCATGTGTATCCCATGCTAATACTGTTTCAACCTCTGTATTTTTCAAATCGCTGCATCTGTTTCAGTTGATTGTTAGTTTTGTCAAGGTGGTTTTTCTTTTGTATAAAGGTATGCTCTGATCACTCCCTATAATTGGAGTAGTTTCCCAGTCTCATATTCTATGCGATTTTAACAGACTCTGTAGTCATGCTAGTATGCTTCTGCTTAGCATTAAAGAGTTCTTCTGGTTATTTTTTTAATTGCATAGATATTTTTCCATAGTTTCACCCAGCTACAACTAAATTTGCTGCATTGTGAACTTGTAATGACATAAAGGTGACATTGTTATCTCAAAGTCTACATAAAATTACAATACCTTAGAGTCTATTTTACAGTGACATTAACCTTCAGATTGAAATAAAAAACCAACAGCCAAAAAACAAACAGTTTTATGGATACTTCAAACAACAAAACATCACAAAAAGTATAACCTGAGCCTGTTGTTGAACAAAAAAATGGGATAGTGTTTTGTTGGATGTCTGAAGATGGCCCTGATCACAAGTCTGTTAAATCTAGCCAATCACTGAACATGAACCCCAGTGAGTGCATGGAGACCATCCTTAACTAATCCCTGTCACAGAGCCTTCATAAGGCCTCTTCTTGTGATTCTCTAATGCAGATTCTGTTTCCAGGAATAGGCTACAGCATTGCTGATGTTGTCCACACTGTGTGTCAAGGTGTTGCTGCCGCAAAGGTCTGCATTACAGATTACCAACCTTGTTAATATTTTGGAAGTGCTATGCAAGGTTCCAGCATAAACTGATGTCCTTTCAGGACTGCCTGTCTCTTTACTTATGTCAAGTCTCTGTATATATTCATTTAAAAGTGATAAGAATGGTGCTAATCTCATGCCTGGAAACTGGGTCAGTCTGTACCAGATGTTTGCAGCAAAATGTGTTCCATGTGATAAATTCCTTAAATACTACATATTTTCAATGTGATACTTTCCTTAGTCATCAAGCAAAATGGCTTTCATAGTTCAAGCAGTATTTTTCTCTCTTCTTTTGGCATGTAAGTAACGTTTTCGCTAATTTTACAATGAGCCATGAAGTCCTTATGACTTATACAAGGCCCTTGTTGGGGGGGGGTGTTGGTGGTGGTGACAGCTTCTGATTTAAATTAACAGTATCATCAATTAACACTGGTAAGTTGTTCCATTTATTTCCAATTTAATCCTTTTTTTTTAAAAATTTTTTCAAAGTGGGTTCCTGCCTAAGTGGTTTTTGGTAATATTAATAAAAAGAGCAGATATGCACCTGCTCATCTCAATCCTGCTAATTACCCTGATATTTCTAGCTCTAATACAGATAGCCTAAATAATCTCTGCTTGTCTACGCGATTAAAGTATTTAGTTATTTACAAAAAACAATTATTAGTCCTTTTGAATATCCAGCACCTAAATCAAGTAAAGCGTCATTCATGTTATATAAATGCTTAAAACCTGGAATCAAAAGATAATTTTAGTATTGCGGATCATGGTCTGTCTGATTTATACTTCTAGTGATGGAGAAAATTAATGGATATACAGATGACTGAAGTAAGGATGACCTTAGTCATAAATTGTCAGCAATACTGACACAAGTGTTTAAAACAATTTACAATAAAGAATTTAAAAATCAATTTGATTATCAACTAGATTTAATTGGTCATAAATCTAACTAAAATTGAAACACACAGAGAGAGAGAGAGAGAGAATACTAACTAAATATGATTAATGTGGATGCTTAAGAAATTCAATATTAAGAATTCAAAAAAATAAATAAATCTAGTTACTTCAGCTTTAATTATATGTTTTCATATTGAGTATACATGTATATATTTCATATTGCATTTAAGTATCTTGGGAAGTGCCACCCAAAGCATTTCATGACATTGTACTTGGCCAGTCTCCTCACCAAGGGTAAGTAATCCATGTTTATTAAAAATATTTTCATAGATTTTCACTTGATTATGAAAGAAAGTATTCTAAATTAATGTATAAAAAATAAGAAAAGAAAAAAAAGGAATTAACACTTCAGAAAAGGTTTTTTAAAGATAAAATTCAACCAAAGCAAGTATTATTCAGAATATAAAATTAACAAACATATACAAATATTTGTTAAAGCAGCTATTTCTAGTTTTAAAATATTATAGACTACAATTGAATTGTAAAGAAACATTTTGTAAATGTAAATTGTATTTTAATTGGCAAAACATTTTAAGTTTAGTTTAATTAATTTAGCTGCTAGAATAAGGCAGGAAGAAAGAATGGCTTATACAAGGCCATAAAGGGAAAAATATTGATTTTCCCTAAGAAACAAAATATAGGTTTCAGATAACCAAATTTCTAGGCAATATCTTAGTTATACTATAACCATGGTAAACGTTATGTTGTACTGTATGTAGCACTTGTTTATGCTTGTCTTAGTTATTTATTACTAACACACAAAGACATTGTCTTACAGACTAAAAAATGCCTTGTGAAAAAACGTAATACAGATTACTACAAGTTTCTATAATTAATGTAGTTTTATATCAATAAAATAATATTATCTAACTGTTACATTATATTGACAGATATCCTCGATATCATAAATATTGAGACTATTATAAAAGGTTAATTTATTTTAAAATCAGCTGAATTTTTAAATTTTGAATGCCAATGTGTACAGCATGGTAGATGTACAGAGTCATACATAAGATGTAAATTCTCTCTCCCCCTCAGATCAGACCAGTTTTTACATCAGGAAACTTTTCACACAGGACTTTCATTTGCATTATTTATTGTCTTGCTGTGATTTTGGTGTCAAAGTTCAAATACAGTAATTTTTGTTTTTGTTGCTTTTCAGAAATGTCCATGTTCGAGTATCCTTCAAAACTAAATATGTGGACCAAAATGGAAATATCTTGGACCACAAACCAACCGGACCAAATTTAGAAATTGGAGCAACTGTTGGTGTGAGTGGAATAGCCCATTACAAAGTTTGTACCAATTGCTGTTGTCAAATGTTTTTTTTTTTGTTGTTTTTTTTACATTAAGGTGGCTGTGAGGCAATCTGAATCTGGTTTTCATTTGCCAATAATTCAGAAAATCTTCCCATAATGCAATGTTACAAAACCTTGCAGGTTCTGATCATCATTGACTGCTTCCATACTTTTGGCTTTCAGATTACTATGGTAGACAAGTAAAATACTCAAAGAAAATAAAATAAAAAAACTTCCTATGGAATAAATTGTGCTAAAAGAATACTTTGTTGAAAATATATATCATACAGTATTGAAACTAATTATGGAAACAGAAAAAAAAACTGGGTATACAATGCAAATAACACAAGATACAATTGCATCTCTTATAAAAATGAAATACTCCATAGTCATGTGTCGATATAGTACACTGTGATTGTTGTCATGCCAGCAATTAGAAAGTAATACACCTGCCAAAGAACTATAAAAGTATAGACAGTGATATGAGTGTAATATGGTGAAAGTGTTGTGAATACTATGGCTTCTTGGAAGGATATATTACATGATGAGTGTATAGAAATCAAAGTTGTAGCTAGTGAAGGCTACTTCATGTGGCAGACTGCAGCTTGACTTTGTTTCAGAAGGCGCTATGTGCAAAACTCTGAGAGGATACATGAAACTTGATGATAGACATGATCACGGAATAAGGTAAAAACTCTTTCGTGGCAATGGTATTTATCTCAGGGAATGTTCTCTACATGATAGATGATGAGCCAGTAGGGATTTTGTGAATGATCTAGCTGCAAGTACGGATGTTAGCATTCCTTTAAGGACAGTAAAACACACATTACTGCAAAGTGGTCTGAATGGATGTGCAGCTGTTTGAAAACCTTTACTGAGAGGCAACCAAACAGCAAGACTGAAATGGGTGGCAGAAATGATACAGTGGGATGACCAATCCTGAAACGTTCTCTTACAGCAGCTGAAACCAGGTTTGAACTGTTTGGCAACAGTAAACAGCAGTTTGTTCAGAGGTGGACATGGGAATGGTATAACAGTATGTGTACAATGGCTGTGGTGAAGCATGAGGTTGGATCAGTACAACTGTGGAGTTGCATATCAGCAAGGCATCTCAGAGATTTGCATAAAATAAAGGTTATACTGACTGCCGACAGGTGCAGGCAGGTTTTCATCCATTATACCATTTCCTCAGGAAGACATCTCATTGGGCTGAGGATTCATTTTTCAACTTGACAATGGCTGTATGCTTGGCATCAATGTGATGAAAAACTATCTAGAACGTAAGGATGGTGATGGACCACCCACAAAGATGCCTTGGCCTGCACAGAGTCCTGATATGAACATGATTAAGGCTATATGGGATTATACAGTTACTGAGAAAGTCAAACAGCAACCAAACATCTTGCATGAATTTTGGAAAATACTACATAATATTTGGAATATGGGAGCATGTAAAAAAGATGTTCTCTAAAAAACAAGGGGCTCACATACCAAATACTAATGCACCGTACAATGTATTAATTTTTTTTTTGTTACATATTTTCTGTAATGATGCATTGTGTATGTATTATATGCATCTCTCTGTTTCAATTACTCATTTGTACAATTATTATATGTGTTTCCAAAATTATTTACAATACATTTCACACAAAGCACAACAGCACAAGAATTAGCTTTGGGTCTGCTTTTGAAGATTGGCAGGTATTTTATTATTATTGCCTTATGGGAAGTTTTTCTAAATTATACATAGATTAAAAAGGAGATTCAGACACCACATGCAGCAGCCACTTTACTCTCATGGATGAAGATTATTGTAAAAAAAAAAAATGAAAACAACATTGCCCAGAGAGGGAAAGCATGAACTTTAATCACAAACTACTCATTTATAGTTAATTGCAAGTGGATAATCTGAAAACTTAGGAATGCATTAACCCCTCCCCCACTCCATGTATGCACACACTTCTGTTGACATGTGTTTTAATCTGGGAATTATAAGCAACCAACTGCAGGCAGTAACTTTATGGTCACTCAGTGTTTTGAGCATCTTGTTCAGTAGCTTGTAAGCTACATTTATTCATAGCGGACTGAGACAGCGGTTGGTTTGCTCCAAAAGTTCAATGCAATTTAGCTTTGGAAACTACGGCTGGGGTCCTTATCATGGTTTTAAGAAGATACACTTATCAAACAGTGCCATGATGGACTTTTGTGGCCCTGCAGAGATTTGTGTGTGTCTCTCTCTCTCTCTCTCAGGTTTTTATCAAGTTGCCAGCTGACTAGCAAAAAAAAAAAAAAAAACCTTATTGTTTCATATTTTCACCTCTGTGCTTAATTGCGAGATGAGCAGACCTTTCATATTTTTCTCTGGCTTTTCTTTACATGCATTTTTGTTGCTTGCAACCAAATATTTTAAACGTGCTTTTATCTGACCATAGTAAATTGCGCCATTGCTCTGTGGTGAAGTTCTGATGTTTTGTTTTTAGCTCAGTAAAGTTGGCTTTTCTTGTTACTGCATCTAAGCAAGGGCTTTATCTAGCGTCTGCTCAGCCAATTGAGCCAACTTCTCATAACCATCTTTATCCCCCAACAACTTTCTCCACAACTTCCGAAAGTAAACAGCCTTATGAAGGGCAATTTCCAACTCACTAATTATTCAAATTAATATTAAGGAATGATGTTGGATGAGTCATGGACTAAATTTAACATCCATCCATTGAAATAACTCGCTGAATTCTTTGTTATTAAAGAAGTAATGATATCGTAACAGTTAACGGTTTGTTATGATATATATGGTCTGTTGTATTTTTAATGTTTTTTTTTGCTGGAATAATGCATTTTCATTAACAATAAAGTGTTGAAAAAAATCAGATAACTGTTTTCATGTAATGGCATATATAATATATATATCACAAAGGTACTGATTCCATGAGCAGGAAACTTAATGTTCAAGATCCTTTAGTTGTCTCATGAAACTATCCAACACACATCAAGATTTATTAAAACATTATGTTTGTACCATTAATCATTATTATTATTTTATTATTATTATTATTATTATTATTATTATTATTATATTATTATTATGTATTATTATTATTATTATTATTTTATTGTAGGCTGCACTAATAGTTAGTAAAATGATACGAAATATGCCAGCAGATGTTTTTCGTTCCGTCGCCAAGTGTCATGGTGTCGGAATTTTTACAAGACATGAGGCGTTAACTGTTTTCCCAGAACACAGCAGCAAAGCTGATCGACCAGAATGCAAAGGTAAGTCGTCACCAGAAGCAAAGTCTGTTTAAATAACCACAGTTACAAGTGCATGTATTTAGTTCTTACTAAAGGAAACCATGGTAGATCAAATTGAAAATGGAACAATAGAAAGCTTTTTCATTGTAGTCTTTCCTACTATGTACAAATGAACGTTCTATCTTATTTCTTTATAGATTTTGGTATAGCAAGCATAGAGTGCACATATGATGACAGGAAAAGAAGTCAATTAATTAATGTAATTTAGTATTGTGTACTGTGAAAAAAGGCCAAAGTCAGTTACTTAGCATGTGAATCCAGAGTATCATTCATTCAGTGCTCAGCTTTACAGTTCATCCATGAAGACCATTCCACACACTGACCACATTATAATAGTAAAGAAAATCTTAAAACCTTCAGTCACCCTTGAAATGACTTGGTTATTCCCTTGGTTCCAGAATCAGCAGCTAAAATGTTTTTAAAAAAATCAAAACTTTACATTTTAAATCTCATCAATTATATTAATCAATTGAATCAAATCACACTTCTCAGTCTGCTGTATACAGCAATAGCAAGCTTAAAATATTTATTAGCGAAGGTAGGAGGCTTTAAATACTCGTGAACCCCTTAAGTCATTGTTACGATTTTGAAGTGCTGGATTGAAGATTGGTGTCTCCTTTTAAAATAAAACAAAAAAACAAAAAAAAAACAGTAATAGTAACTTTATGATAATTTTTATTTTTTTATTTTTGGACGATGTGATGGAAACTGTCGAATAACTTGCACTGGCGATGGTCGAAAAATCGACAGCCTAGGTGGCTTGGAAGGGCTGAGGGCAACTTGCCTTGAGGACATCGTTCTGTGCAATCGATACGATCCATATGCCAACAAAGAAAATATTCTCGCGCACGAATTTGGACACACTGTCAAGTTGTATGCTCCACAGGAATGGCAGAATAAGGTTTGTATTGCCAAAGAAATTTGGCTGAAAAGGTTTTGTTTTTCTTCTTTTTATGGGCTACCAACTCAGAGAAGAGGTTTTGATGGACTTCAATTTAGTATTTGATTGGATTAGGCTGAATTTTTGTAGCTGCCTCTATTCATAATTGTTTCTTAGGAATGTTAAAGAACATAATATGATAACAAATATCACTCATAATTATTTTGCTAAAACTACTAACTACCAATGAAATATATGAGTAATTAATTAAGTCTTGTCATACCAATACTCTGGAGATAGCAATCTTGCTTTTTCTGATCTCCTTGGAAGAGAAAGTATCGCAAGTATAGATGTCAGAGTTGTGCGGCTGTATAGCATAGCTTCTTGCATAAACGTGATATGCATGAAATTGTGGTTTTGAAAATTAAAATTTATTGTTATTTCTTTAAAATCCAATATGTTGTTAATTTATTTATCAGATTTACAGGGGAGTACTGCTTGGTATTTATGCTGATCCTGATGGCGCTACTTTACACACAGTCTCTTCAAAAGAACTAAAACCAGTGGGTCAGCTTCCCCACCTTTATGACCAAGGATAGGACTGCCTCCCATCTTATTTCAACACCAGAACTTGTGCATAAGTCGCTTACAGTGATGCTGCCTTGCATTCCGCAATCTACATACTCTCTCCCCTGTGCTGTAGTGTCAGGGCCAGGAGTGGGGTGGCAGAAAGGTGGAGAATCTGTGGGGAAAATCCCATGCAGGTCAGGCTTGGGAAGAAAGAACATGCCCTTGTAAGTCGAACCCAGCTAGCCCTGACTGAGATTTGGACTCAAGCCCTCGATCTTGGCAGTTCTGCAGCCTACCACTGGAACACCGTACTGATCCAAAATAAGAGCTATGCCAACCTTGAGTGGGGTCTGGGTGTTAGAACCCTCCCAATAGTTTTGCTAAAAAGTGTGTTCAATGATATTGTTCATTTAAAAAAAAAAATTGGCTCCTGCACCTGATGTTTGTCCACTGATATTAGAAATTTTGAAAATTTACAATGGGGGTGGCCCTTTAAATTAGACACAAAATTGTATATATCTCCTTTTAAAGATAATCAATAATATATTATAGACATCTAAAATAATGCAACACATTAATTTATAACTAACACCATGATGCACACTCATGTTGTTATTACAGCTGTTAAAGAATTTCAAAATTTTTACTTCATTTTGTAAATTACCTAATTTTTAATTTAGAAGTAATATATAATTATGTAGTAATTTTTATTTTTCAATTTATTTACTCTATACTCATTTTGATTTTTAAAAAATATATCACCGACATATTTACACAAATTTATTTAATGTTTATTTTTGGTTTTTTTCCAAACAGGAATGGAGCCACCCTTAACCCTTTATGTACTGATAATTTACATTTGACACTTTGCTGAGGTGTCCATTTTAATTTAGTTTGTTTTTTTTGTAATTTTTTTTCCACTGTAATGAATAATAACGTATTTTTCGGACCCCTTTGCATTAACTACGTTGGGCCTCAAACGACGGCACAAATCACTTAGTCACGTATATGCAGTTTGAGTCAAACAAGAACATATTTTCCAGGACTCCAGATTTATTTGATGTTCACTCTTCGTTATTACAAGAAGGCCCCCAAAGAATAGTAATAGAATGCACATGAAGCAATAAGCAATTCTGAAATGGCCCCACTGAAAATACTGCATATCAGCCATAGAACATGCAGAAAAAAAAAAAGCCTTTCAGTTATCCCATTGCAATGGAGGTGGAGATCTGAACCAGTTAACCTGTAGGTACAGCAATTTATAAAGGTACTGAAGCTTCAAGCCACAAACCCTGCTGGAAAATGTGTTCCAAAATGTTTTCCACTAAATAAGTCTCACAAATGCAACTGAAATTCCTCAATGGGCAAAATCTGCAGCAGAAGAATTGTATTAAGATATAGAAATGCATCCAAATACAAATCACAGTTTGGTTGTGTGCAGGGAAAGCACCAGTTCTTGGTGATTTAACACTTGATCTATGAAGCCTTGTTGCAGAGATGAAATGTGATTATTTTTATCCAAGGCTGCAGGCAGCAGAAATATCGGAATGCGCTTCAAGGACTTCCACAAATCTAATCATAGTAGCAACAGGAAGCATAGTTGGAACACCAGTCAACCATACTCTGACTTAATAATCTGTCCAAAGCTTGCTGGACAGCACAACCAAAACCATTTGAAGCTGTGTGGAGAGGATACATTGAGGTAGTAGAGGCCCTCAAAGTTATCGTTGCCACAAAAAAGAATACAGACAATGGAACATACACCAAAGCATCTGGTGCGTGCTTCGTTCTGACTTCTTTGTGTTTTCACTTATGTTTTCATCAAGTCGAAGATGATGACTGAAATTTTTAGAGAAAGATTAACTAGATGTTACAGGAACAATTGAAGCAATGAAACTGGCTGATAAAACTCTGCAACTAGATAGGGATTTTGCAGCAAAATTGAACTAGCTCATTGAGGCATCTGTTGCACATGCTTGTCCACACAACAATGCAATTGTAGAACACACCAAAATTCTATTGCTTTCCAAAAGTACCTGGGCAACTAGGTAAAAATTCCAGTACAGCAGTGAAACCAGCAACACATTCATTCTGTAGAAAAGCATTCACCTCTTAGATTCTCTTCTAGCAAAATGGACAAAGTTGAGACCGCACCTGAACCATTTCTGCATGTGCTAAACCCAAACAAGATTCCAACAAAAGTTGAGATTGAGAGGTTGGGTGAGCGATGTCCAACCGAACTTCCATCACTTGCGCTGCTTCATGTTAAAATGGAGGTGTTCATGCATCTCAGCACACATGCTAAATGGAGTGATATTGCGTGTAATTTTACATATAGTTACGCTGGAGATTTTGCAATTTGTGAAAATCACTGTGGTTTGTTCCCAACATTAGCAATGCCATTCAGATTTCTTTAAAACTTGCACTCGGTGTGTGCAAAGATGAAAGGAGTTTTTAGCAAACTGAAGTTTGTTAAATCTCTTTTGTAGAAATTGTATGGTTAGCAAATAATCTGATGCTCTGTTGTTATTAGCCTGTGAAAAAAAGATTTAACAGCTAGTATTTGACTTAATTATTCTAGCTAAAAAATATGAACTAAAACTAAGCATAGGCATCTTAAAGTACTGCCTTATGTTGAATATCTTATGACTTATACTCTAGAACAGAATTTACTTTGCACCAATCAAGTTTTTTTCCAGTCTTTAGTTTGATGACTGTTTTTGTCTGTTACACACTAATTAGTGCAGGAGAATCATTATGTAATGGTCAATTTATAAAGTTATCTAATGATAAAAAATGTCGTCAAGATTATCAATCAATACTTTATTCCTATCCTTGTTTTACTAATCTATTACATGTTCTTTTGCATGTAATTTTATATATAGTCTTCAAACAAAAATGGTTGCAAGATGCATCCAGACATGTTAACATCATGTGATATTTGTTCTTGCCTTATATAAATTATTATTATGATCCATAATTACCAAAAATTTTACATTTTGCACCTCATTGTTTTTTTTGTCTGAGAATAGGTCAAAATGAATTTTGTTTATATTTTTTAATATTCTAAGAAAACCTTTTCAGAATTTCTTGTATATAAAGGGCCCAAAAATATTTTACACCCCATCCCAATAATTAACCTTTTGGTACAGCCCTACCTGGAATGTACTAACAAAACCATCCACAAACAGTGATAAACAAAGATTTAGAAATACAGAAGATTAAAATTTTTTGAAAATGTTTAATTAAAATAGCAACAACAGAAAAAGACAAGTTCAAATACACCGAGTACTTATATCATGTACCATTAGTATACATTTGTATGCAAGTTTATTAACAATAAGAAACAGTGAAAGAGAGAATTTATGATTATTTCATTTGTGGTTTTTTTACAATTGCTTTAGAAATCATGATTTCAAATATCCCTTTATTTTAATTAAATGTTTTACTAATAAATGCATCGAAATTTTTTAAAGGTATTTAGCTCATTTTATTGAATAATGTCAAGTAAATCTCTTTACTATCCATCTTTGTCAGATTGAATTTAAATGGAGGTGTCAAATTTTACAAATCTGTCCCTGCTCTATTATTGGAAAGTTTAACACTAGAGATGATGGACATTATACACGATTATTGTTTCAGATCATCAAGGCTTACAATAATGCTAAACAAAAGAATCTGTGGCCATGGGGAACCTATCACTATGCCATGTCCAATGATGATGAATATTGGGCTGCAGCCACTGAAGCATTCTTCATGGTAGCTATGCGGACTGATTACTCAGGAGGACTGAATATGTATGTACTAATCTTGATTTTTAATGCTATTTCAACCCTTAAAATAAATTCCTTAACTGTTTCACTGCTAAGTTTTTTTATTGTATATCATATAAAAGTAGTAGTTTTCTACATCATATTACACTGTAAAGTTACCTTTTTTATTATTGTCGTGCAATAAATACATTTTACAGTCATTACCTGGCTTCGTTATTCTGTTTGGTCATTCTCTAAATGTTATGTACATAGCAAGGGAACTCTGCCAGGTATGAAAGTCAGCAGTCAGACATATTTATAGGATAAAATCAGGATTTTGAGGTAGGTAACTCCTACAGTTGAGTTAAAGAATATATGCATACAGTCACTGTTACAACTGTGTCAGTCAAATTGATAGAATCTTTGTTCACATCGATGCGGGGTAGGCAAGACTTTCTTTGTGTGATGAAGTTTCCAGCAGGAATTTGGACATAGCCCAACATAAAAGGTAGGGCACTTAAAAGGGTGTTCTAACTCATGTTCCCTGTCAGAACTGTACAATCATGTCATTTGCCTTTGGATTAACCCGACGACTTTCAATGGCCAAAAATGGTCTTCCATGCCTTCTCTCTTCTCCTGAATACAGGTAAGCATTCGATGTAAATCCAGTGGCACTCTCACAGAGGTTCCAAAGTTTCAAGCAAAAATTTATGGTGATGCTTATTTGGCATGTACTGAATGGCTTGCATTCACTATTGAAAGCCTATAAAAGATGCATCTTCTGACAACTCCTTTCTCAGATGATAATACTGATGAAAAGTTGAAACAAAATGCTCAGTAGAGTGATTTACCTTTGTTTGATTACCCAGATAAATCTAATTCAATTTCTCTGCAGTGGAAAACTGTTCAATATCATCAAAAGCCTGTCCCGTGAAGATACTTTGGGAAATTTCCAGTGACCAATAGTCATTGAAACATGTTTTTCGGAGAAGTCCCATGTTCATAACTAAGCCAAGGAAAGTGTTCATCCCATGTTGTCATTTTCAAAAATATGAGTTTCTTGTTCCACTGGTGTTTTTTTTTTTTTTTTTTCCGGCAACCTTATTATCTTCATATCTATTCGTTTCTTTCACAATTTCACTGATAAAATCTTCTCTGAAAATCTGTAGCATGCAATTCACTGGCTTGGATACGTCATCAGGTTCCCACACACCTGTCAAAGTCTGATCAAGGCTGCCATTTTCCAAGTCAGTGACTTTGTCCATGTTTTATCTGCAACTGCGTGATTTTGTATGAGGACTTCCTCACTTATGTTATCAATTGATACATCAGAGTCTTCATCGGAAACAAACATATTGTCCACATTTGATGCAGTAAATCCATAAAAAGACATGTCAGGGTCAGAACACCACCACTTTCATTGGCATCCATTTCGTGTTGTCAGTGATGCATGATGTAAAGGTTGAACCAATTAAAAACACTCTTTTATCAGGTTTTGGTATGGGGGCCAAGTTGTGAAATAAAAAAAAAATTTGCTATTAACAAATCAAAGTGGCTGTTTTACAAGTCAGGCAGGCAACAATGCTGTGTCTGTGCAGCAAAACAGTTAAAGAGTAGCTAAAAGGTTGAATGAGATAACTGTGAAATCTGTTGTTTTTTTTTCAGGTGTGGCACTCCTCGTCTCTGTCCTGATGAAATGGCCGCCAGATCTTACATCAAGAAACGTGACCCACTTCTTTTTGAAGCACTCAGCTACATATACACAAACAATAGGCCCCATCTTAGTAGTGGGCTGAAAACATGCATGTGAATATTCATGAGTTTGCCATGCTTTTGTTACTTCTTACTGAATTAAATCAATACTTTCTTTGGCTACAAATAAACTTTGTTGTTTCTTCAAATATATTCTCTGAGTGTAGTGTGGGATACTGCACCATTTGCTGCATCAAATGGGGGTCTCAAAGTTTGGGGGGGTCCTGGTCCATTTGCATAACCAACCAGTGGCTTGGTTTAGTTTTTCTCTATATCATCATTTTTTTAAGTGATTTTTAGGGGGTTGTTCTGGCTTCCTTCAGTCTCTAATCAGAGATTTTATTGGTAGATTGTAGGCTCTCTCTTTCATATGCACCTTCAGCAACCTAATGTCTCTGCAGTCATGAATTTTGTATTGCAGCATTTTTCAGTAGATTTTTCCTAAAATTAAATGCATTCTCTCTCTCTCTCTTAAAAAGATGAGCAAGATTTCTTTTTTTTACTTGCAAAGAATACAATAAAATAAATAAGATAATGTAAAAATACCTCTATAAATGGCCCTTTGTGATTCTCTGTCCACTTAAAAGCCTCTGGGAATTTAGCCCTGCTAACCAGTCAGGTTCTACCAGTGTGTGTGTGTGTGTGTGTGGTTTATGTCTGACCTGAGATAGTCATTGTGCTAGAACCTTCCAACCAACAAACTCAGTAGTGAGAGAAAACCAGAGTACCTGGAACTAACCTACTCTGAACAAGTTGGTATAGACTACTAAAACTGAGTTTACATATTTATCTGGTCACAAGATTTGAACAAATATCATTGGTATAAAAACTAAATCTAATATTTGGAATACAAAACGGAGGTTTTATAAAAATTTTAAAATTATTTTATAAGATAACTTTTGTTAGAATTTACAGACCAGTGGTTAACCAAGTTATTTTCTAGTTTTCATCAAAGAAAAAAATGAGAAATCAGAATGTCTAGCTAGACCTTGATCAGGCAGCATCTCCCTACTGCCTATAGAAAAATTTTATGTACAGTTTACAGGGTAAGAAGCATGTTACTGTTCATATTTTCCTTTAATATATGCACTCATATTTGGGTTGTTTGTTAATCTGTAGCACATTTCTAACCACTAATAATTTAATAAAACTTTCTACAACACAATGCAATAAAAGATGACACTATTTGGCTAAAAAAAACTGACTGCTGTAAAATGCTCTAAAGTTTGGAACTTTTTTGATAATTAAAAGGTTAAAAATATAAAGCAACATTTTTAGATTATTATTTTGTAATATTTGAAATCAGGAAGCAGCTTGAAGGTCAGGCATCATAGCATTGCAATGGAGGGACATTTCCTTAATTATTGGTTGAGAGATTGTACCACCCACCAGCCTACTTAAAAAAATAAACTGAAAAGACCTTTATTGGCAAGTAGAAAAATCAGTTTTTAAAAGAATTTTTTTGTTATTGTTCTTTTTTACATACAAGCCTTCAGATGTCCGAATGCAGTCAATGACTAACTCCCTTCCAGGTACAGTTTCATGATCCTTTTCCTAGCACATTGGGACCACACAGTTAACTTGAAGATTTCTCATTAGCTTCTCGTTCTACTTCGTGACAAAGTGAAACTTCTAGTTTGTAAGGGGCAGATAACTCTGCATGTCTTCATAGTTGGTGTTACAAATAAACAAACGTTAAAGACATTTTTCTGTGGGGGTTGTATTGTCATAACCAATTGACCATGGTTCTCTAAACAATATTTCATACGTGAGCTTTGTTGTAGTTTATGCGACAAAGTGAAATTTGTTTTTGTTTTTTTTTTAAAGGGGAGATAACTGTGTATGGATTCACATTTAGCGTACAAATAAACGTTAAAAAATACATATATATATATTTCCTGCGGGTTTGACTGGAATGGCTTATCTAAGTCTTCACAGTAAACTTCATTTAACCTGCGATCTGACACCTGGAATGTACCAGCGTCAGGCTGAATTGGCGCAATTCGTTGCACTGTGAAACCACCCACCTGCTTGGCTATTTAATGCTCTGTGATCTCCAATAGACATTAATTTCTTTGGTTATTTCGCGATGGCGCCAGAGACTGACGAAATTATGCGTTTATTTATACGAAGGCATTAGATATTAGTGATGGAGCGTAGATGGGGACGACGATGATGGGTGGGATGCTGCTGCTGCTGCTTCCAGGTGTGCAGTATTTAGTGCGCTACCGAGCAACTAAATAAATCGGATTTACCGAGTTTTTGGAGTGTAGAAGCTCAAGAGGAAACCAGAGGCAGACAGACAAAAAAAAAAAAAATATCTGAGGTTTTTCTCCGGGAGGAGGTGGAGAGAAAAGTCGTCGGTGGTTAGGGGGTTAAACGCATTCCGCGCTGCTATACAGCAGGGTGTATGTTGCCGGCTATTATTGCGCGGTGTACCGTCTCTTCGCGACTTCTCGTCCAGAAGAGCTCTCCTGCCAGTCAAAATGGCTTCGGGTACCGGCGCGGTGGACAAGAGTAATAGATATGACCGGCAGATAAGGTTCGCATTGTTTCTGTCTCGGCTTCGCACGGTTCATCTACGGCAGTGCTGTTCGCTGCTCGACCGTTCTTGTCTGTGTACATGTGCGCCCTCTTTTGTCTTCATACATTACCAGTCCGACCGATTCTGAGTGAGGAAGCCCTGGCTCCCTATCCCTAACCCTCTCTCCCCTCTCCTTATCCCTATCCTAACCCTCTCTCCTCCCCTAACCTCCCTCTCTCTCTCTCCCCTCCCTATCCCTCTCTCTCTTATCTCTCTCCCTCCCCCTAACCTCTCTCTCCGCCCCCTAACCTCTCTCTCTCCCCCTAACCTCTCTCCCCCCCAACCTCTCCCCCCCCCTAACTCCTTATCTCTCTCCCCCTCCCATCCCTAACCTCCTCTCTCTCTCCCTCCCTATCCCTATCCCCCTCTCCCTATCCCTATCCCTAACCCTCTCCCTATCCCTCTCTCTCCTAACCCTCTCATGCGCTGTTACCTTGAAATAAATTATACCTTCATATTCTGCTATAAACCATTAGTTTAAGATATGCGTGTACTAAACCGGCCGCGAGTAAAGTATCCAAAATTAGGATAAGTACTAACTTCGGAACTAAAAATCTGAATGAATCACTAAAGAAATCCTCTCTTACTCAGATATTTAAATGATAATTAATAATAGCAATAATAAATTTTATTTTTCAGATTTTAAAATTTAAGTTTGCATTGTTAAAGAACGCGAGATCAGGGAAACAAATCGGCAATGCTGTAGAAGTCTGCATTATATTTTTTAAATGAAAATTACATTTTGACTAGTGTATTAGTATTAACCTGATACTTTTTCAGAATTTTTGCATTTGCACCTGTAGAAGAAAAACTACAGGGTGTTCGGAAAGTCACTGTGCACTTATATATTTATTAACAGACATGTTTCAATATAGAATACAGGAGGTAAATATGAATGACAATTATAAACAATGTTGAAAGTGACCCCCCCCAGTTAGCATCAATACAGGTTCTTCAGTTGTTAAAACCATATTGGGATCAAAATCTGAAATATAAAAAAATATGATTAGAAAAGTGCACAGTGACTTTCCAAACACCCTGTATTTAATGAAAGGCCGTTTTTTTTTTGGTTGCTTATTTTTTCTGCTAATGTATGCTTTTTAAAAAATGTCTTTGAATGTATTTCGTTTATAAAAAATCGGTTTTATAAAATTTAATCAGGTTGTGGGGAGACCATGGACAGACTGCTCTGGAAGCTGCAAAAGTTTGTCTGATTAATGCAACTGCCACAGGAACAGAAATTCTGAAGAACTTGGTATTACCAGGTAGGCAACACACATGCAAGGGTGCTAGGGGAAGAGTTTCATTATTTTTATTATGTTAAAGTAAATTTTGCTGATTTAGGACAAAGAAAAATCTGCTATAATTAATGATTATCTGAAGTGCTAAAATTCTTTTTTGGAATAAACATAATTTTCAATTCAGTACAATTTAAAATTGCATAGTTCAAGTTATCATTTTATTTGTTTTCTGCATTAAATTGATACTTCACAAGAACTGAAACAAACAAACAAACAGCAATTTCAAAATATTGACGTTTTAGGGGTTAATTAACAATTGTAGTTTCGCTGTCTCTCATGGGTTTAATACTAATACAATTTACTTGAAATGACTAATTACTCTGTTGGTATTCGTGTAATATATTCTATTAAAATTCATCAAAAAGTGTTTGATGGCAAATGATAATTGTTATATTTCAAATATTTGTATGGAGTACATGGTTTGTTTATTGTCTGTTTAAGTTTTCCAACCTTTATACTGTTTGTTTCTTATGGAACATTGGAATAAAAACTAAAAAAAAAAAACCCTTGCCATTACACCACAAGGCTCATTATATCATTTCCGAATGGATGATAATATTTTCTTCATATATATTGTTGCTTTGATGGTTTTAAGTTTTAAATAGTTGGAAAATATTTTTACAGTTACCATATCTGTTTCTTTTAGTAACAAATGTACTTGTTTCCCTCCTTCCACAGTACAACACTTGGTTAAAAAAAAGCTAAAGGAAAATACCCTGACAATTTTTTTCAAAAACTTTATTCCAGATATTTACTAATTTGTAAGTAAGAGTGGATAATAAACGAACATTCTAGTAACCAGCAAATGTTAGATTACACTGTAGTTTGTGTGCATTTTATTTTGTTTCAGGAATAGGATCATTTACAATAGTTGATGGCAGTAAAATTTCAGGTGAAGATATAGGCAACAAGTAAGTTAGTTACATCTCAATATTCATCACCGTTAAAGAGATAACAACATCTGCCACACCAAGTTTATTTTTAACTGGTTTCTAAAAGTCATGTTATGTTAAAACATTCACAGACTTGAATAACAGCTGCTTTTGCACATCTTAACCACAAAAGCGTTGTTAGAATAAGATGAGCAGTCTGTTGCCGCTTAAAGTGTGTTGATATTATCTTCAGAATGCCAGACAGAATAAAAACGGCTAAAGACAGAATACTGAAACATCTTGAAAACAAGTGAACATTTGCTTGCATGTTTTGAAACTATAACCTTTTAAATTTTGTTAATTTTGTGTCCGCATCACGTTTGATCCGAAAGATCACAATTTAACTAAGGGAGATAACCTCTAAGAGAATTGTTTGTTGACATTCTAATTACATTTTAATTTTAAAAAATGCATTAAAAACCAAAGCTTCTTACATCTACTGTGTAATATATTTTATCCATCAGTATTTCAATGCAATTTTTTTCTTTCAAAGTTTAACTTTTAATTCAATCTAAGGAATTACATTATTATTATTATTATTATATAAGCAAAAGATAACTTTAACAATTATATTTTTTGTAACTTGAATATCTCTCTATTTGGCATACAAAGTAATTTGATAATGAGATATATATCTGTTGCTCAAACTACAATATAAAATACATATCCATCTTCATTAAAAATTTTTTCCCCTTTTTTTAGCTTTTTTTTGACAAAAGATTCTATTGGAAAAGTAAGTACTCTTTTGTTTATTGGAGATAATATTCTGCTGTGCACTTAACTCTTTAGTCATTATGGGATATAATTCATATAAATCTAAAGCTATAAAATATTCTGAAGGAGCACTTGTCTATAAAGTCAATTTTTTTGCTGTCCATTTATCTGTAGTTTTATTAATTTTTTTATGATGTTGCCAAAATAAGATAGTAAAAGTTATTGAAATCCCTAACACCTTAAAAGAATATTTCAACATGCCAAAAATGTTTATTGTACTTATGTATGTATGTTACAGAAGTACAGTAGACTTTGCACTGCCAACTTCACTTCATGTCCATACTTTTGAGAGTATTGACTTGTCTTATTTTAAAATGTAAAATCTGGTGTCATATGATTCTATAGCTGCTGGGTTCTTGGAGTATCTAATCCTCTGCTGTTTTTTTTTTTTTATACTGGATTGCTGCAGCACCCTAAGAAAGAAGCCCAGAATACTTGGTCAGCATGACATTTGTAGTTAGTTGACTGTCCTCATGGTCAACATTTAGATGACATTTGCAGGGTACATGTATGCAAATAATATTTTAACTGCAAAAAGAGAAAAAAAATCACTTTGGTTTTTAGAGTAAATGAATAATAATCATGCATGGTACTGTTGTGTTCAAGTATTCATCTTTAGCAATTTTCTGTATATACCTTTCTGCCAGTAGATATCTTAAAACCAGAGGCACATAAAATTAAAATTTACAGGAGACTTTTATTTATCAGTTTCCACTGACAAGAATTAAAACCAAATTTCATCCCTCCAGTCTAGAGCACAAGTCGCTACAGAGTTACTGATGGAATTAAATGAAGATGTCAGTGGGGATTTTGTTGAAGAGGTAAGTTGCTTCATTTAAGGAAAACATACAAAATTGTTTGTATTTTATAATATTTGGTTTTGTTTGCTAGCAGATCTGAAAGGATATGGTTAAAAGAGAAAAAAATCTGATGTGATTTTAAAAATCCTGTTGATATTTTCATTTTCAGATTTTAAATCAAAGCCTTTTATCAATAAATTAATTTTAATTGTAAAATGTGAGCAAAAAATGATGAGATCATTTATTTCTGAATTAATATGCTGTTTTGATTTTTAAAAGAAATTTTTTTTTCAAATTTTTAGAAATAATATATTGGATATTGGCATTTGAAAAAAAAAACAACTTAATTTTTTTAAAAACTCATAGGAATCATGATGTAGCTGATATTTTCAGTTTATAAAGTTCACTTAGAAGGTATTAGGATTTTTTCACGTCTTAATCTGCCTTGTCAAGTGAGCATAGTGCTGCAGTTATCCTATACCACAATTGGCTTGGCACTGCCAACTATGGCAGGTAAATCTTTACTAGAACTCTTTGTTTTTAGATGAGGTAGGAAACTGGAGATAAACTACATGGTTGGCTAATGAAGAAGAGTGAGTAGAAATCATATGGCAAACAGCTGATAATTGCCGATTGAACTCTGGCCCACAGTCTTTGCAATTCAGAAGGCCACCAGCTACTCCCATATTAGGATATCAAACAGGGTAACTTGAAAAAGAGAAAAAAATAGGATATTTTACTTGTATTTTTATGTCGTTTAAAATTTTATTATTCTTTCTGTATCTTATGACAGTTAAAACAACCAGTGTTTGAAGAACTCAGTAAACCTAATATACTATTAACTATTTAAGTCTGTCTGAAGGAACAATTACTGGATACCAGAGTTTTGAAGTACTCTATATATAATTATTTCTGTGGTTTAAATTTTTTTTTTTTTTTAGTAATTGTCATGTCTCTTTAAATTTTCTTAGAAATTTATTTACTTTTATTCTTTCTACTTTCACTTTTTCCCCCCCATTACATGTATTTCTTTTTCTTTTTTCACGAAACAACTAGTACTATGAATGACAATAGAAACATGGGTTGCTGCTATCTAGTAATATTTCTAAAATAATAAGTATAAAGTTTATTATAGTAACAGTCAGAGATGCACTGGCAGCAGGGATTGTTTCTGCTGAGTGATGGTGGCCTGGTTGTCAGGTGCAGGGAGAATAGTAACACAAAGATACTGCTTTTGTCTTTTTCAAGTTGTCTTTTGAATCTTAATACTTTATAAGTGAGATCTTTAAACTGTCACAGGACAGTGTTCTGAATTGTCTTCCTCATTTTTTATTTTTTAAATTGTATTTTGCTTTACTAGAATTTATGTAACACAGAATGTTACAGAATAAAACAAAAAAAACAAATTAATGATTTGGATTGCGGTTTGTATTATATTTTTAATATAAATAGAAAGTTTATTTATTTTTGTTAAGACCAAGTAGCTACACATCTTGTCTAAATGAAAGATATGAGTTTTCAAAAACACCATGAATTTTTAAAGCTGAGTTTTCTGTATTTGGCTAAAATTTGTATGTAGATGCTGTTTTTTGTTTGCTTCTGCCAAAAAACAAAACAAAAAACAACAACAATAGAAACAGAAATGATAAATAATGGTGACGGTGAGTTGTGGCTGACCTTTTCAAGTCTGATTGAGAAGTGACATTAAAAGGGGTCAAGGTGTGCCAAGCAGCTGACCATTTAGAACAGTGGTTCCCAACCTTTTTCTAAAAATGTTGCTTCATGGTCCCCCTAGATTTTTTTTAACCCTTTGCGGTCCTCCATAAAATCAGCTCGACCTACTATATTATTATTATTATTATTATTATTATTATTTTATGTTATCATGTCAAGGTTTTTGCTTCTATGTCGTCAAACGATTATTTCCAAAATTTCAGAAACTTTTCTATATATAATATAAAACCCACTCAGAATTTTTGAAATATTCAAAAGTGTACTAAAAGCACTTATTCTAAACCGTTAGTCAATTTAAAAATCTTAAAAAAAACTGTTGAATTAAAATTTATTCAAAATATGACAATTCTCGAAAATCAAATGAAGAAAAAGTTCAGTGAGAGATCTGCACCTGTTTGGCCTTCAATATTTCATCAATGTTGGGCTGAGTTTTTGAAAGAGCCACTCTCATGTCATGCGTTACATCGAGTTTGTTTCTCCATCTGGTTTTGATTGAAACAAGAGTTGAGAACGCTGACTCACACTCATAGGTTGTTGCGAATGGAATCAGCATTTTTGGCAGCTCCACCATTCACCAAATCAATGAACTGCTCTTCAATGAGATGGTCTTCGGAAGGCAGCTCAATGACGGAGATGGAGAATGGATTCGAGAGAAAGTTATAATACTTCTGAAAATCGTGAAGCTCAGGAAAATAGCCTGCAAGCTCTGTGCGGAGAATATCAACGTGATTCTTCATCAACTCGAGAATACCAGAATCAACTGAGAGATTATTTTCATTGAGGAAAGCGTTGAGCTCCAGAAATGGTGCAAAATTCTTCCTTGTTAATTTTAAATGCCACAATTCCAGCTTCATCCTGAAAGCATTCATTTTTTCATGGCAGTGGAGCCCGGTGACCTCCTTCCCTTGTAATGCCAAATTAACGCAGTTAACTGCCTCGAATAAAGGCACACAAGTCAGCGACCCCTTCGCAGTCCCCTAGGGGACCGCGGACCCCAGGTTGAGAACCACGGATCTAGATGCTATTCAGACATGGTTATTGTTAATTTTCTGGGGGGTTTCTCTTTCCCTGAATTACTAATGTATTGGCTATAATTGTTGTCCAGATGCTTATAGGAACTCATAAAAAACTCAAAAGTTAGTAGTGGGCGATTATTAAAACTAGAAGGTTAAAAAAATGTTATGAAAACTGAAAATGAGGCCAAACCTTCCTGTGATTGGTAACAGTAATTCGATGCTATGTGCTTATGTTTGGAGGCAATGTGGCAGGAAGTTATTGACAAAAAGTAAAACTGTATGAAGATGTGCTTGTACCAGCTCTGTTGAATGGTACCAAAACTGGACTTTCTACAAATATCACTAGACCAACTTCACTACAGACATCTTAAGATCAAGTGGTGTGGTTTTTTTTCCATTCACAACAATGTTGGAAAGAGCAAAAATACCATACAATGCATTGAATTCATGGTAATGAAAGCTTAGATGAGATGGCTTGACCATGTAGTTTGAATGGATGATGATCACATTTCAAAACAACTATTATGTGGCAAACTAAATGCACACACACATACTAAACTATATTAAAATATCTTCAAATAGCATTTCAAGCTAGTAACACTGAACATACATGCTAGACAACCTAGATATATATATATATAATGGAAAAAGAAAGATATTAAGTCACTGAAGCAATTTTTTTCTCAATTGCTTTGTCAATAGAAAGATAGAAAAAAATCACACACTGCATGCGACCTAAATAGACAACTGACCCACAAATGTTCTGTGTCTCTATGAAGAGGAAAATAAAGGAAAGAGTATAAAACATGAATGGACAAGGTGGTTTTTACAGTTTTATTACTGAATACATCTTCAAGTCACTTTATGATATCACTGGACTTTTTCAAAGCTTTGATGTTTCAGCTCTTTATGCTTCACATTGTCTAATCACTTATTGCATTGCACCTAACACTTTGTAATCTTGTGACATGGATTCTGGAAATGTCATTTTATTGTCAGCTGAACCAGATTCCATGCTCCACATGTTGCTTCTGTGCCATCTATGGCATTGGATATATCTGCCATTTTGAAACTTTTCCTGATCAAATCAGGAAACAAGGAATTTCATGTATCCTTAACCCACTGGAGGAGGATGTGATGGCTCTAGTTTTCTCATCTGCTCAACTTTTATGTGTGCTTTTCATTTACCTTCTAATCATTCCATTTCTCTTGGATGTTTTGCTTGAACAGTCAATTTTATGATACATCAGTCAGTTGTACTAAGCTGTTACTCAGGATCATTGCAATATTTGAGTTGCAGCCACTCTTTGCATATGTGTATACTCATTGTCTCTCTTACAACATTAGCCAGGTGTGTGCTGAGTTTCAGACAGGTAGTTTTCGTTAAGTATGGTGACCCCCACATATTTTGGAGCCAATAAAGAATGATGCTTTTCATTCAGCCAACTATTTGGGCCCATTCTGACTAAAACTGCATAATTGACAAAACAGGTATCTCTCTCTCTTTCAAACAGCAAGGAAGGATAGTATTTGTTCATCAACCATTGCACTGAGCATGTGTATCACTTTGTCTTTTTCATGGCTGCCTGCTTTGATTGAGGCTCTCTTCTTCCTGGATTGATGCAAAGTCACTAGCTCTGCATGGTACAATAGACAACTTTCTGATCCATGTTTCCAATGTAGGCAATTTAAAAAACTTGCCGAATTGTTGCATCATAATAATGTTTTGTTGAAATGTTTCCACATTTTCCTCCAGTATTGCATTAGTTTTTGTGCAACAGTTTTCTGTCTCATAGAGATGGTGGCATGACACTTCATCTCGCTATGAAAATGTCTGACACATTCGTGGAAAGTTCTGTACTCACAGGCATAAAAATTCACTGTGCCAGTCCAAAAGTTGTTAATCTGTTTGAGTTAGTGTTGTAGTAAAAGACCTAATGTGGTAAGAACATGCGAAACAAGAGGTGATTTGATACAGTCACCACATGTGAGTCACTTAAATACCCACGGTCACGTTATTAACTATATGACAATCACATGCCCGGTGCACTTCCCAAACAATGTAAATGTGTGCATAGGTGGTGTTTCAGTAAGAAATGATCTGTGTTAATCGCTGGTGTTGATACTTCAGTGGTGAAAAGGACTTGATTTTCATTTAGTATCTGTAAATGTGACAAAGAAGAGTAATGTCTGCAAAGTAAATTCCTTTGATTCTTGCGGCAAACTTTCTGGTGGGGAAGATGGGTGCTTGCTTGGGATATTTTTGATTTGATTGGGTGTGTGTGTGTGGAAAGGTTTTAGTGGCATGTGGGAGGCAAGTAAAACCAGTACGGCAATTTTATGTGTATGGTTGGTTGTTTTTGTTTTTTTTTTCCCTTTCTAGCCCCCGGACAGACTTTTGGAAAGCAATCCAGAATTTTTCCACAGTTTCACTATTGTGATAGCTACAAATCTTCATGAAAAGTAAGTGTGTGTCTGTGTGCACACATATATATATTATTTTGTTTGTTGGAAACTAGATTTTAAGCAAGAAGATTTTTAAAATTTTGTCTTACATTAAAACGAATCATCTGTAAGAATGGATCTTACTTAGGAATTGCAGCAATATTTTTACTATTTCATCTTAAAGTTGTTCTCTTTATTACAGAAAGCATACAAGTTTAAAAACATTTTTAACTAGACAGTTGATGCCTTTCTACCCACCTTTGCACATTAAATTTTTATCAACACCTAATGTTTTTCTTATTCTAGCCTAATTTTGTTTTGAGGTAAATTGTATTTTTAAAAAAAAAAAAAAAGGAAGAGAAAGACCTGATGGTTAGACAGGATCAAATAGAGTTCTTACTATACTCATCATCATCATCATCATTCACTTGAGGGTGAGTATCTAGAAGATTAGGCCGTCGGGGTTGTGCATGCACGTGCAAGTTTCTATGGTAGATTTTTATGGCCAGGCATCTGATAAGGAATATATTAACATTCACGATTTATGCACCGCCTTTTAATGTTTGTTTGTTTTGTTTTTTTTTATTATTGTAGACTCCTCCTCCAGCTGGCTGCCCTGTTATGGAATGCTGAGATCCCATTGCTCGTTTGTAGGTGCTATGGTTTCATCGGTTACATGAGACTTGCAATCAGACAGCACACGGGTACATAAAAGTTGTATGCAGCCTTTTACCTCTGCCTAATTAGTTGTGGGCACTGTTGTCTGGTTTAAAAAAAAGAGAATAATTCTGATATAAGTCAGGACTCTCTGTTTTTTTGAAAAAAATGAATTCATTTCAAGTACCAGAGTACATATGGTTGATGGTGTTAAAATGTTTGACACTTTTCATATTAGAACTTGTGTGAGCCATCTTGGGATAAAGATGATTATTTTTAAGTGTTGCCTGCCAGAGAAAGTCAGTTGTCATAAGACTTGGTTATAACCAAGATGTTTAAGATCAAGTATCTCATGTGCACACATTCAGACACACATGATATTCTTGTAATGCTAAAAAGGAAATGTAAAGCACAAAAGATATGACGATATTTTGTGATGAAACTATTCTCAAAAATTGTTTAGCCACATTATGACATCTTGAACATGAAGATGCATCAGTTTGGAAATATTAGTATTGCATCCTTCAAGAGTTTTATTAGCTACATTCTATAATTTAATAGTATAAAAATATAGGGATATTGTAGTATAGATTGTACAGATTTATCAAGGATAAAACATTTGTGCAGTTTGGCGTAGAGAGTTAATTTTTTGATGACAATGAATAGTCAGTGCCCACGCACTCTAAAGTCTCATGACCTTTAGTAATAGGTATGGACACCTGGCTTATTCACCAGACATCTAACAGTCTTGTGGCAGTGCATTCCACTCTTCAGTAAAAAATCTTAATGAAGTTTTAGAATGGTTCCTGGAGCGTGTAGCCATTGTCCGATGCACTTAGAGAGCTCATTGCAGATACATTCTACATGGTTTAGGTTTAGGAAAATGAGCAAAGCTATGGAAAAGGCAGATGTTTTTTTTTTTTTCTTTTGAAAGTGGTGTAATGGCTCTTCCTGTACAGCCAATTCTTGCCACAACTGCTCTCTGACATGTTACAGTTAGCAGCGGAACACAGATGATGATCGTCAGTAAAGTGAAGGTTGGATGATTAGCAGGGAAGAGAGCCCGTCTCTAGTTTGCTGAGGTCCAACTCAAATAAACCTTAGCCCACTTGTGAGTTTCAGCCTCCAGTGTGGTGGTGGTGTGTGTGTGCTTGAAGTACTGGTGGTTCAACCCGTGGAGGAGCCAACCACCTATGTGTGGTCAGGAATACAGGCTTCGTGAACCTGCTACATTTCATTCTGGATGGGCCGTGTCAAGACAGCGCAACTTAACACAGCATCTTGTTATCATAAACAGAATGGGCTTCTCATGAGTCAGTGCTGCCATGGCACCTCCGCGTCAAGTCTTTTGTGAGCTGAGCTTTCTGCATGTCTACTGGGGTTGGCCAGTATGCTTTTGCACCAAGCTCAACAGTCCCATTTGTCTGCCACCTGACCCCTTTGTTGTTTGAACATCTGCGACAGGTTTTATACCAAAAATTTGATTGTTGTTATTGCAGATTTAGAAAACTGTGTTGTGATTTCTGTTGCTACTGTATTGCTCAGAGACAAAGAGCCAACACTTGACTTGAGCATTAATTTGCCAAAGAGTCAGAGGATTGTACAGCTCTTAAAATGGCTATAGCAACTACAAATGGTCATCCGGAATGTCTCATAAAATCTCTCTATTGTTTTGTTCAGTGTGTTATAAAGTATTTTCTCTCTCTCAAAAAATGAATTGCACTTAATGTTAGTTGCAGGCTAATATTATTTATATGTTTTTACTTTTGTTCCTCTTTACAGTAATTGAGTCACATCCTGACAACACACATGAAGACCTGCGTCTGGACAGGCCTTTTACAGGTCTCATCAACTTCTGTGATTCTGTGAACCTCTCTGGTTTGTCTAAAAAGGTGTGTAAAACACAGCAGAAGCCAACCATTCTTTTTTTTTTTTTTTTTTTGATTGGAAGAGACTTGACAAAATACGAGACATGGAATATATGTGATTTTTGTAGAAAGTGCTGGTGGTTCTGAAATGACACAGTTTTCATCCTTCGCTGAGCAGAAGTGGATTCTTCCGTTATCCCCAATTTTCTTAATGTATCAGCTGGTGCTGTTTGGTTCCCATGTCCAGTATCGTATTTTGCGTATTCACACCTTTTTATTAAGTGTTGTGATTGCACAATTTTGGATACATGAAAACCAATATTGTTAATTGGGAATATGAGCTAATAATACCAATACCAGGGACATAAAATCTAGCATTTGAATATCCATAGTAGTAAGTGGAATTTTTTAGTAAAGTAATAGAAACAAGTGGATTATTTTAAAATTAACTATAAAACCACATTGTGATTATCATTCCCTCTGTTACTATTGTCAAGATTTGTCTTACCTGGTGAGCAAACATTGGTTGGTTTATTTTTGGGAGCTATTGTTTTTGCAATTGGCAGTAGGGTGGTGGCAGTGTGGTCCTCTCTCTCTCCATCTCTCCATCTCTCTCTCTCTCCCTCTCCTCTCTCTCTCCTCTCTCTCTCTCCATCTCTCCCTCTCTCTCTCTCCATCTCCTCTCCTCTCTCTCTCTCTCTCTCTCTCTCTCTCTCTCTCTCAAAGAAAGACATTCAAAGAGGATGTGCAATAATTAAAATGTTGAAATTTTAAAAGTTATAAAATTTAAACTGCTTTATTATTTATTTTTACTGAGGACTTCTGGTTTTTCAGGACCACAGCCATATTCCTTGGCTGGTGATACTTTACAAGTATTTGCAGAAGTGGAGAGACGAGGTACTGTATATCACACAATTATTCAGTGAGGAAATAGTCACTCTGATAAAGGAAGTTTGTAAGCAGGAGTGCATTGCAAAGATGGGTTAACTTTCTATAGGTGGGATCTCAGAACTCATGAAAAAATATATGGGAGGTCAAAGGGTGAGAAATTGTGAGCATAAATAAGAAAATTAGTTTATTTACTGGTCTTAGTGAGAGAATAGTCAGAGGCAAGGATTTAAAAGTATTTGAAAATTGTAAAAGTGAAAAAAAATTTAATGAGTCAAAATTTGAATTGTTTGGGTCCAAGAAGAGGTAGGGTGTTTGAAGATTAGTTAATGAAAGGTACGTTGTGTAACTAAGATACCAAAGCATGGTGGAGGTGTAATTGGCATATTGGTAAAAATTGATGAAGGGATGAATGCTAAAACATACAAACACGTTTTTATTTATCATGTCACACTGGATGTCAATCTGATTGGTTCAGGTTTTGTATTTCAGTGAGATGATGACTCAAAACACAAGCAAACTTACTACTGCTTGCTTAGTCAGGAAGAGCCAGGTAACCTCTAAATGGCTCTCTTAGCTATTGTAGAGTTCCCTTATGAATATCATTGAGTGCTTGACTAGATGAATGCAAAAATGCCAGTAGCCTCAGAATTACCTGGTGGCCAGTCTTTGATAATGTTTGTATGAATTTTGAACTCATTCCCTCAATACTTACTCAGAAAGCTGTTAGGATATGCCACACTGAGTATAGTAATTCTTCAAACCATACAGAGTGCACTCCAAATATTAACTTTTGTCCTAATTCTTTTAATCTCAATATACTGTGGATTTAATGCAATTCTTTGTTTAACAAATTCAAATTTATGCATTGGTGTTTTTTCTGTCATTCATATAAATTGTTCACAAAAGCCTTCTAATTCATCTTGTAATTACTGATGGTGTTCTTATTCTTAATTCAAACTGGAATCACTGCATATTGGACAATCCTAATCATTAGCTGTTGTGAGTCTTATCTGTTTCTCGGATCTTTTATGATTGCCGCTCTTGCAAACAGTGGACCTAGGATTCGTCATTGTCTTGCAAGGTGCTAATGTGTTAGTGTGTGGAAAATCTCAGGAAAAAGAAAAAAAGAAATTGCAATAGTGTTAGAATTTGTCCAGTCAAGGATGCTTTCAGTTGTCATTGTTGCCATTCTCACCATGTAGACTTTTCTTTTCTTCTCGGCAGTAAAGCAAAGTCTATTTTATAAACTTTAAACATTAAACGTAATGAACATGTTTCATGGTTATTTCCTTTCTGAGATATCGCAGCACACATAGAATATATGTGCGCACAGTACAGAACCAAGTCTATAGTCATCACTGATTACATACACACTAATGAAAGTTAATGGTTCTCCTCTATAGTACATCAGAAATGAATGTAGTGTTGTTTGTGGGGTCCCCCAATGAAAATACTTGGGCAGCATCTCAACATGAACAAATAATTTTCAACAAACGTTAAGAATATTATTACAGATTCAACTTTAATTTATTTTTTATGGTTTTACAACTAGAGAGAGTGTTTTAGAAATGTAATGATGTTTTGTTGTTCTATCTGCCATATTATCCAATGTTTCAGTAAAGTCAGTAACAGTTTCAGAAATATTCTGCAGTTTTGCTTTATCTAGCAAGACCACTGCTCACATTTCACGTCTTCAGCATCCATATCTGCATCTTTGAATAGCCTAACCAGGTGTTCTGCAAGTCCATCTTTCCCTGCCATTTGTGTCACATATAGTCTCAACTTAGGTAACACAATTGATATGCTCTGAAAGAGCAGACAGACATAACTTTGTCTTGTTTGATGTTTCACAAAAACAAACAAACAATGTTTACCAGGTATCAACTGTTACACCATTTTGGCCATAAAAATAAAAATTCTGAGAACTCATCTTTATATGCTCTTGCTGCTTTAAATTAGTAAAACTTTTCACATTAACAGCAAACAGTCTTTTCTGATTTTGAACTTTCCTTCCATCTCTATCAGGCATATGTACATAATCCCCTTTTCTTGGATGCACATGATCCTGATATAAATTCCCAAAACTTTGGTGTTGGGCTACCTACAAGTTTTTCTTTGGGTTCATCTTTAGGAGGCCTAGCTATTTTTTGGCATGATTGACACATTTTCTATATTGCCAAAATGATTCAGTCAGCTTATTTCTGGAGAAACTTTGCAAGGCCCTTTTGTATTTGCCTCAGACTATCTGAAGCACAAAATTAAAAAATCTTAAATATTCGTTACAAGAAACTGAACTGGCTCAGACAGAAAGAAAGTTTCATTCTGGGATTAGCCTCTTGTTTTATGGGTAGCTATATCAGCCAGTGTCATGCTCTATTGCTCTCTCTTCTAGAACTCAGATTTCTATGGGAAAATGTACACTTTGAAAAACTCAAATTATTCAATTAGTTCATTTCCATTAAACTAAATTGATCTATTCTACCTTGAAATTTATGTAACAATCCTGATTTTAAATAAAAATCATAGTATTTTTTTCTTTCCTTTTGTAGTTTTTGTGAATTCTAAAAGGATTACAGCATTTTCTCTGTATCTTCAAACTTCAACAGGAAAACTCTGGTGCAGGTACACTTGGAGGTTCCAAATCATCTATCATTTCTGAGTGCCAGATCTGTTAGGTTCTCGAATGTTGTTTAGCAGTTACTTTGTGCTATGTGTGTATAAAACACTATGGCATTATTCAAGTTAAGTAAGTACCTGTGGTACATTTGGGCAATGTTTTTGTCTTGTTGACTCGCTAAGATAGCATATAATGGGTATCATTTGAAGGAGCATTGATGTCTAATACAACCAGAATCACATCATTACTAAAGTCCAGCGATGAAGTCATCAACCACTTCTCTAATTATGTAATGTACTGTATGTGGAAAAAAACTGTGATGCACAAATGTACACATTTACATGTCCCATTATTAACTTTCATCTAAAAAGCCATTTCTCTGTTATTAAGCTGAACACCTTCACCCCTTCCTTTGTACAGAGTTACCTGTGGTACTTCTGAACACAATACTTGAGTTGGGTTCTGTACTACCTGTGCTAATGGAATTTAAAGGCTCCAAAGATGGTTCTCAGTTGTGTTTTTTTCCTTATATTTACAGCAACTTGTGAATTACCATTTTGGATACCATTTTTAAGATCCCACTGGAAAAGTTCATCATAGAAACCAAATTTGATGCCTATATCTTGATTACTTTTTGTTTTAAATATAATCTTTTTGAAAGTGGTTATAGCACATGTTGTTTTTTTTTTTTTTTTGTGTTGGATGCCCTCAGGGTTGACAGACATCTTTTTAGATTTTCTGTTTGATACACATTCCAATTACATATAAAAATGTTAGCCAAATCTGAGATGCAAGGTTCTTACCCTGTCTTAAATTGACATGGAATGACCTGCTTTTAGTAAACACCAAAAGGTTTGTTTCTTCATGGAGCACCATGGGATGTTTTCTTGTCTTTTTAAATTTGTTTTAAAAGTGGTAAAAAGTGAAATTAACTTGCAAGTTGTTAGTATTAAATGAGAAGAAATTTCTATCTGATCGATTTTCTTTTCCTTTTTTTTTTTCTTTAGCATGAAGGTGAAATGCCCAAAATCTACAGAGAAAAGAATCAGCTAAAGGAAATTACTAGAAATGGTAATGAATACGCAAAGATGACGCTTGTTATATATGCACAGTGTAGCAGTTTAGTTATCAGGGATCAGTCTTTTTTTGTGGTGAACTGAAGGGGCCAATCATTGTTATTGTCTCAGACAAAAAAAAAAATGTAAAAAAAGAATTCATGATCATCATATGGAGATGGTTAACCCGCAGGAGAGAACCCACTTGTATTCTGCTGAATGTTTTATCACACCGGTACTACACTACAGTATTGTAATGCCGTCTATAGGCTTGTACACCATTTATAGTTGTTATACTGATTTCACTTCATAAAGATGATTTCTGTGTTGTTTTTTGTCATTGTACTACATTCATTTATTAATTATTTATATTTTAATTATTAGCAAGTTTTATTCCTATTCAAAGGTATTTTAAAAAATCATGATGGCATTCCTGAGGAGGAGGAGAATTTTGAGGAGGCAATAAAAAACATTAATACAGCCTTAATCCAAACAGCGGTATGTTTCTCCTTGTGTTATTTTTTTCACAACTCCTAAGATTTATATTTGTATTTATTAGTTAATCTTTTGAATAATTCAGAAGCTCTTCATGACTTTTACAAGCCCTTCCCAAAGGTAGAGGAGTGTGTATCAACATAAAATTGTTCTATGTAGCCATGATCACCTTTTCACCAATTGTTACCTAAATCAATTTTCTGCTGTTGGCACACTCAAAACACTTAACAAAATCTCATCTTAACTGTTTAATCTAATCTTTTCAGCCATTTTGGTATATTAAAAGTTTTTTTAAACCTGGAAACATTTGGGTGATTTACACCAAACTTTTTTTAATAATTCAACATTTTCTGCCTTAAATAAGCACTCAATTTCTTTCAGGGTCAATTATATGTAACTTAGTTTATCACTCTATTTTAGGTGCCCATGGAAGTGAAGGAGCTGTTTGAAGACCCTGCGTGCACTGAACTTACAACAGAGGTCTGTAACTGTTTATATTTTATTTGAACTTTGCTAGTGATGCCAGATGTGGTCTCTTTAAAGTTTCTTCTAATGGTGAATGAGCACATGCTCTCATTGCTGCTTTAATTAACTTGCCTTCTTTCCATAAATATTGATCTTTAATGCCCAGTGTGTGATCTTTAATATGCAGGTAATACATCTTTTCAAAATACTCAGGATTAGAGGTATTTCTGACTGGTAAACTGTTGCAAATATTTGTAAATTATTTATCTCAATCTGCCTTCTCATTTGTTCATCAAGTACAGCTTGCTTCTAAAGAAACATATTGACACGTACAAAGCACTGTTTTTGTATCTGTAGTACAACTTATACCATAATACCTAAGATGATTTTATGGTTAATGGTACATACCTCTCTGCAAACCTTATTTTTGGGGAATTTATTTTGTTGCTGAGTCTAACATTTGGCTGTAGTTTCCAGTCATCATCTTATCTTTTCATCATCCTTCATTTATGTATGTATCAGGCTCTTTCTCTTTTAGGTGGTAGTGTATTTTAGTTTCATAAAATGAAGAACTTAAATATATTTGGGTTCCTTCCTTCATCAGAAGTGATTTTTGTATTCTGTTCCAATATTAGAAATTAGTTTTTATCTTAAGGTGGTGAGAAATACCCAAAGTAATTCATCATCAAGTTTCCATTCGTACCCTATTTGTTAATTCAATGTTTATCTCTGGCAGCCATTATCAGAAAGCATTGTTATTGGGCCTTGTAAACTACAGTTTGTAGAGAAGAAACAGGTGATAACTGGACTCATTAAAAATATATATTACTTAAACACCAAACTGAATTCAAAGCAATCAGAATTTATTAATTACATATTAAAAATATAACATCCAGCTATTTTGAAAATCAGCATATAGAGCACAGGACAAAACAATATGGATGCTAAACAATAAAATCAAAGGAAAGTCTGAATGAATCATACATAATCAGAATAACACAATAAAAGTGTAACAAAATGCTGCTGTAACCTGGAGAATTCAAACGAGCTAAAATCCAGGTAGAAATGATTTCAAGAAAGAAAACAAAGGAATAACCTGACAACAAAAATGAAATGATCCAGCCATAAAACAAGCTCTTGAAAAGCTACCTGCTGATCTTCAGTTCCTCTGGCCATGCCATTAGATAATTTGCTGTACTAACTCTAATCTGAGCCCAACAAGTAACCCAGAAACAAAAGATGCACACAGTCACTGAAATAATGCAAACAATAGGCAATTTGAAAATCACAGCTTCTATCTAAAGAACTGACTTGGGTTGGAAGAAAGTTAATCAAATGCAGAAATGGCAAAATCAACAGCCTGTGCAGAAGAGACTAAGGGATCAGCACAGAAGTAGAATTGTCCACAAACTACACCTGCATGTACTTAAATACTAATTATGAACTGTGCATAAGTTATTATTTAATTTTAAATTATCCATTAGTTTTACAAAAGCTTGAAGGAATTGGAATGACTCAACTGTTTAGCAAAAACAAAGACAATAAAATGCCAAAGACAGATGACAATAAAACGAGATTGGTAAAACAAATAATATAACTATTATTAATTATGATTAATTGCATCTTTAAATTAGTAAAATCTCAAGAATAGGAAATACCAGAATAATGATGACAGTAGAATCAGTATGGTAACTGTTTACAGACAAGCTCTGTTATTTGTGCTAGCCAAGAAATGATGAAAGTCAATCAGTTTATTTTAACCCCTTACACTCGTCTTTAGTTAATTATGGCATCAATAATTGAACAGATATAAATCATTTTTGACAAGCATCTCTCCCTTACAACATACTTTCAGAGTAAACCATTTTGGATCATGTTGAGAGCAGTGAAAGATTTTCTGGAAAATGAAGGTGATGGTAAGTGTTTTTGAGATTATGGTACTTACTGACTTATTAAGGAGTTGGTGAATTTTTTTGATCTTTAATGAACATGTCTCTGAATGGGGATATTCCATGATATTGAACACACAGTTTGTATAGATCATGAAATACTGGAAAAGTAATGGAATTTGACTGCCTGGAAACAGTACATAATGTAGAGCCTGTCTAGGAATGAAAATCTGTAGGTAGACATATTGTGGAATGCAAATGAAAATTAATTTTTAAGCACTAAATCTTTTAAAAATTACCATATATATTTTCTGCACATTTATGTATATTATAAATGAATGTACACATTCAACATAAGGCATTAGATTGTGCTTTACTGTGCATAAGTCTAAAACCATCTATACTATTGGAAATAATTGATGTCGTTATTAATACCAGGGACCTTCAAATGAGACCTGACCAGATGTCAATATGGCAATAATCATATTTCAGCTAGGTCTCAGTTGACCATTCTTTGCATTAGGATTCATACAGTATTGGATTTAACTAAGGTATAGCTGTAGAGGGGTTATTTTCTTCATAATGATTTGGTTAACCATTTCTTAAACACAACTACAGGCAGTTTCTTCTGGATGGTAACTTATCAGAAAAAATTCTAAAGTACAATGGAATTGGAAATTTAGGGATATGGAAGTTTCTGTTGTTTCTGAGCACCAGAGGTGACAAATATGACAAAAACCCAGTTGGATCCATTTCCATAATCAGCTACCATATTTAATAGGCCAAGGGGTTAGCTGACACTGAACCTTTTTCTCAGTAACCAGGCAAGAAACTGGCTAAAACCCATTTCTAGATGTGGGTGAAAAACAGGGTGCTGAGAGGAAGCCAACAAGGCTGGCTGGTGAAGAAGAGTAAGAAGAAAACATACCAGGGCAGTACAACACCAAACAGCTTCAGGCAGGTCAAAGTAGCTATAAACTTTAATGTTCCACAGTCATCGATGGCTAAAACTGTATATGCACTACCTCTAAACCAGTGATGACAATAGCAGGTGCCACTGGCAGGGCTTGTTTCCATTGTATGTGTATATATCCTATTTATTTTTCAGGAGCTCTGCCTCTGAGAGGTTCAATCCCTGACATGACAGCAGATTCTGAGCGTTACATCCAGCTTCAGAATGTCTACAGGGAACAGGCAGCTGAAGATGTAGCTTCTGTGATGCAGAGAGTTCAAGATTTGCAACAAACAATTGGCAAGGTGAGTATACCTTCAAGGATTACCTGTTTTGAGCAAAATGTCAGCTTAAAACTAATTTATATAAGTGAATAGTATGCTTACTGATAAACTAGTACACCTAAACAAAAGAGACTTGATAAGAATACTGAATAGTATTGTTTCTTATGGGTCTTAGTAACTAAACAAAATAAGATATGACTGCCTTTAATATGCCCTGTGCAAGATTGGTTTAATATATGCTAGTGAAGATAGCTTTGATTTACATATACAATCATATAATTGTTTCTTCTTTCTCTTTTTAAAATTTGTATTATTTAAATTTGTTCAGCAGTAAGAATAGGCTCTCTTTCTGTTGGCATACTGCTTTAAACTGATATATAGATGGCCTTTTAAAAAATGTAGTTATTGTAAGGTGTGCATTATTAAGACTGCTCCATGCAAGTGATTGTTACATACAGTAATACATTATTTACCTGTAACTATATTTTTTCCAAGATAAAAAAGGTTAAACACAGTAATTTACTCTTAGTTCATTTTGAATATATTACTATCAATAACAAGATGGAATCTTTAAATGAACACTATAGCCATATTATCTTCTGTTATATAAAAAGGATTTTTTTTTAAAAATCTACTTAACTGTTATTAGCAGCAATGACTGTTTGAACATTGTTGATCATATTGCATTAAGTTTGGGAAGTGCTCCATCAAGTAATTTTAAAAACTGATAGTAAACAAAAACAATTCTTGTAATTATAATTAATAAAAATGCTACTATTATTACTATTTTTTTAAAAATTTTGTTGAGTTTTCATAAGGAAACACAAATTATGCCATAGTTGCTACTGCTCTGCATCTGCTAACTATAAATACCATTGATGTCTTTTATATGGTACAACAGATTATGATGTAGCAACATAATTTTCCTCCGAACCTGCTAGGTATGGACAACATGTCCTTCATATAGCAACATAAATAATGATGCTGCACTATATTTCCTTCCTCTGAACCTACTAGTTAGATCAATATTCATACTGACTATCTATCATATGGTGAGAAATTATGATACATCAGCATAATTCCTTTTTTATTACCTGCTAGGTTTGGGCAACATTCATAATGCATATCATATGGTAACACAAATTATGATGGTGAACTGTAATTCAGTTTCCTCCTAACCTGCTACCTATGGGAAACAATAATTTGTTTGTTAAATAACAACATAAATATTGGTGCTGTACAATAATTTCTTTTCCATTGTACCCACAAGGAATGGGCAATATTTATGATGTCTGTCATATAGTAGCAAATTATGATGATGCATCATAATTCATTTATGTATACCTGATACCCATGGACAACATTTATTTGCTTATCATATGGTAACATAAATAATGATGCTGCACAATATTTCCCTTTTCACTTTACCTGTTAGGTATGAGCAACATTCATGATGTGTATTATAAAGTAGCAATTTGAGCAATACCATAATTTTTCTTTTTCTGAACTGCTGGTACACACAACATTGCTGATCCTATGACATTGTACCACAAATTATGGTGCAGCACCATTTTCCCTTTGAACCTGCCAGATATGGGGGCAATGTTCATGTCTGTCATATGGTATACACTTATGATACAGTTCCATAATTTCTTTTCTTCTGAACCTGCTAGGTACGAGCAACATTTATCATGTAGTATCACAAATTATGATTCCAGATTCCACAACATAATTCCTTTTCCTGTGCACCTACTAGGTATTTACAATGTGAATGATGTCTTCTATTATATGGTAAGACAGATAATAATGGTGGACTATAATTCCTTTTGCTTTGAGCCTGCTACTAGTGGGAATATAAAGTGTGAATCATATGGTAACATAAATAATGATGATGCATGATATTTCTTTTCTCTTTTTTTTGAAGCTGCACCATAATTTTTCTACTGAACCTGCTAGGTATAGGCAATATTCATGATGTCTATTAAATGGTACCATAAACAATGATGCTGCACCATAATTTCTTTTTCTCTGAACCTGGTAGATATATGCCACTATTTGATACAAATCCATAATTGCTTCTCCTCTAAACCTGTTTTATATGGGCAATGTTCATAATGCATTTCATATGGTAGCTAATTATGATGCATTGCCATAATTCTTCTTCTTCTGAACCTCGTAGCTATTTGCAAGATTCAAGATATCTATCATATGATGGCAATTTATAATGCAACACTATAATTTTTTTTAAAATCCTAATCTGATAGGTACAGTGGCAGGGAAAAGTTCAAGAACAATGGCAGAACAATCATAAATTGATAGATAAAATAGGTAACAACAAACATTCCATCATGGGCATTACACTGATAGAAAAGCAGTTTCTTGCTCTTTCGATTGACATATATATCAATATGGCCAGCAGTAAATATTTTGCGTAAACTTGCTTTTCTTATATTATGATGGAATTTCATAGCAACAAAAGTTTAAAAACAGATCAAACACATTCAAAATTTTGTCACAAAACTCAAACTTTTAAAAATTACATGAGATAAACAGATTAAGGAAGAATTAGTATTTGGTCATATAGCCATAGGCATCAATTACAACCTGACAGTTCTTATGCATGAAGTCTACAAGAGGAATGTGCTGGTTCATGCAAATATCAGCCCATGTTGACTGAATAATTTGTAAAAATTGATCCAAATTTTGGGCTTTTTCATCTTAATAGGTTTGTTTATATTGTTCCATAGATTCTCTCTTGGATTCAAATCAGAGTTTTGAGCTGGCCACTTTACAACTGGAATTTTCTGATTTGTGAAATATTGCTTGATGATGGCAGCTAAAGTTTTGGATTGTTATCATGTTGGAAAATACAGCTGAGAGGAGGCACTCTTCAAAAATTGGTTCTAGTATATCAGTCAGGATGTCCAGGTGAACAGACCGATCCATTATTCCCAGAATATGATGAATAGGGCGGGCCCTCTCATTCTTGGTAGAAGCAGCTCCATATCAAAATGGACTTCCCCCAACCTTTGACTATCAGTTTGGCATACTTCAGATAAAATGCCTTGCTGAATCTTTTGAATCTTTTCACACAAGTCTGACCATCTGATCCAAACCTCTGGAACCATAATCTTCCTGATCAGAACACACTGTCCCACATTTCCAGACTTCAGTGGAGATGGTCTCTGGCAAACAGAAGTCATGCTCTTTGATTCTTCAAAAAAAAAAAAACAAACAAAGTATTTCTTCCTGACAACACATCACATCTATTCAAAATCACAAAGCCATTTGAATAGTTTCTGTGGAGATCAGTTGGTCCTCCAAATTTTTTTTTTAGATCTGCCACTTCTATGATGTTCGATGTAGCTGCCTGCCTGCTTGCTTTGTGCATCTTCCAGGCTGATAACAAAGCTGTTTTACTGCAACCGATTCGCCAGTAATTTAGGCACGAGAGTTTCTCCTCGAGCAATTTGACAATCCAACCATGTTTAACTGGACTTAAACTGGCCCTTTTACTAAAAAAAAGTTACACATTAATTTACTACATTTTATTGGTTGTCCGAAAAAAAAAAACCACAAACATTGGCATTCTTAAACTTTGTCATGAAATTTTGTCATCATGCAGGAAAAGCAAGGGTATGCAGAATATTTGTTACTGCTCATTCTGATGTATGCATCAATCAGAAGGACAACAAGAATTACTTTTCTCTCAGTGTAATTGCCATGCTGGAATGTTTGCTTTTACATATTCTATATGTCATTTTATGATATCTTTATATGGTTGCAAATTCTGATGCTCTATCGTAATTCCTTTTCATTTAAACCACATAGTATGGTAAACATTCTTGATGTCTATCATTTATGGCAAATCATGATACCTCACCATAATTCCTTTGCTTCTGATCCTGTTTGGTATGGGTTAACTGTATCTTATGGTAGCACAGATTATGATGTTGCACTATAATTCCTCATTTTTTGACTCTGCTTCCCATGTTCAGCATTAATGATGTCTATCATATGGTAACACAAATAATGATGCTTTGCTATATTTTCCTTTCCTTAAAACATTCTACATTTGGGAAACATTGATGATGTGTTATAATATGGTAGCAAATTATGATGTTGAACCATAATTTTTTGTCTTCTGAAGCTGCTCACTAAGTTGTTTATTGTATTGTAACAAAAATTACGATGATTTACTATCATTCCTTTTAGTTGGAATCTTCTGCCATCATGCTGCACAATTTTTCTTTTATCTTCAAACCTTGTAACTATGGCTAACATTAGTGATGACAATCATATGGTAGCACAAAGTATGATGCCATGGCATACTTCCTAACCTCTTAGTTATGGGCAACATTAATGACGTTTATTATATGGAAGCACAAATTATCATGCTTCACCATTATTTCTTTCACTTTGAACTTGCTAAGTATTGGCATCATTCATAATGTCTACCATGTGGTAACAAATTATGATGCCACCAATAATTCCTTTTTTTTTTGTACTTGCTAGGTATGGGCAACATTAGTGATGCCTGTCACATGGTAAGACAAGCTGAGATGCTGCACCCACAATTCCTTTTCCTTTGAACCTGCTATCTATTGGCAATATTAATGATGCCTTTTGCTGTTTTGGCAAACCTTTAATAATCTATGTTCTTGAAATAGCCTGGGCTCTCACTAAATACTTAGCTTAGGGTAATGACAAGTTGTTTCATCTTCGCTATGTCACATTAGTATTTAACTTCCAATAATAATGCCTTTGGATATAATATAATGTACAATCTCTAGAGTTTAATTTATGAATGGCACCTGTTGCTGTGGAGGATGAGGGCTCAGATGCTCCAGTTCCCCTTGTTAAAATCTTGTCCAAAATTAGGAGCTCTGATCCCCCTTCTTTTGTTGTTACTTTGATTTCCGATGTCTTTTCAGTCGTTTTTATCAATTTTCATTTTCGCTTTATTTGATTCTTAGTATTTATAGTGTTATTTAAAATTTTTGTGTTCACCCACAACTCTTTAATTAATGACTAGATTCTTTAATTAGTTTTAAATGTAATCCATCATTAACATATCTTAATTTTGATAAGTTAATTATATTCTGAATACATCACAGTTTCCCCAAAAATGTGAAGCAGCAAGAAGATTCAAAATTTCTGAAAACGTTATTTAAAAATTATTTTAAAAATTGAAGGGGCAAAATTTGGAGCCAAAAGGGATGAGTAATGAGGGCTTACTTTAAAATGCAACGTAATCAGTGTTATTTGGGATATAATATTATAAGATTTTTGGCAAAGCACAAGCATTGGTTTGTCAGTAGGTTTCCATAAGGCCTTTTAATGACCCAGTTATCAGTTCATATACATACATTGGTTTACTTGAAATCCTGAGTCCCCCTCTTGCTGAAATATTAGGAAAAAACAACTGGTATTTGTAGATGCATAATAAGTGTGATAAGTCATTGCAATCTTCTGTTGTGTAGTTTTCAGAATATTTCAGATTTTTAGTGGGTTAATAATTTTTTTTTAAAAAAAAACATTTTTCTATATTTTAAGTAGCTTTTGAATGGTTACAGACTTTTTTCCTGTGTTTTCCTAATGATGATAATAGTAATAATATCCAATGGCTGGTCTTTTTATTAGAATCTATACCTGGTAATAGATTAGGTCACCTTTTGCCCAAATAACGGTCATGACATAATTTGGCACAGAATCCACAAGGTGCTGAAAGATGTCACAAGGGATATTTCCCCATTTAGTTATGAATATTGTATGCAATGTATGGAGTGAGGTAGGTAGTGAAATCATGATGGCAAATGCTGAGGATTTCCCTGCATTGAATGTTTCTGTCAGTTGGTCTGTTGGACTTTACTATCCTAACTGCCTTTTCCTCTTTTTTTGTCAGTATGTGCTTGTTGCCATAATTTCCCCTTGCAGCAGACATTTTCTTCACCCTTTGCCGTTACTGATAAACTTGAATGATCAACGTCCTGGAAAATTTTACCTGCCCACTGTGGCACCTGCCAGATATGCATCCACTGTCACACCTCTTTTAAACGACGTAATATCTTTGCCTTATCTGCTAGGATAACTGCAAACCTGCTTGTCTAAGTGTATGTAGAGCTGCAGATATCATTTCACATAGAGTGGCTAACCTAATTTGCATCTGCAGCTCAGATCAGGCCTACGCCTGTAAGGTGTGTACGATCTAATAAAGTGGCCAGCCAGTGTGTATTAACGGTACTTTTCCTCGTGTGGTAAGTCGGTGAAGAAGGGAACATTCTTCTGGCTGCTGGCAGAGATGAAGGTTTTTAACTCCCACTCACTTTAGAAAATAAAAAAAAAATGTAATTTAAAAAAGAAAAAGGTATTTTAGATATGATTGTGATACGGTATAATGAAACAAGCTGTGTGACTGACTATTAAGGTAAATTCTGTGCTATTTGGAATAAATTCCATCTAGAAAATGGAATTTATTCATTTTCATGTTTTTAGTTTTGAAGTAGATAAAAATGATTCCAGCTTGCTCATAGAGCTGCCAACATTACTGAAAAATGTGTGGTATTCTTTTTATAACTTTAACCCTTTATTCATTAAGATGTCATTCACTGGAAAAGAAATCTTGGGGGATTTTCAGAAAAAAATAGTAGTACAGATGTGTTTTTGGCAACTCAGTTGTTTCATCTACCAACCTGGAATTCTGAAACAGTTTGTACAGGTTGTTTTTTTTCTCTTTTGAAAATATTTGTGCAGACAGACTCCTTATTTGTGCCCTTAATTCTGTTTCAGGTATTAGTAAAACTTATTTGAAACTTGTACAAGCTTCAGAGATTAAGAAACCATTTCTCTCTCTCTCTCTGTTTGTCTGTCTGTCTGTCTGTGTCCTCTCTGTCTGTCTGTCTGTCTGTCTGTCTGTCTCTCTCTCTCTGTCTGTCTGTGTGTGTCTCTCTCTGTCTTTGTGTCTGTCTGTCTGTCTGCGTCTCTCTCTGTTGTCTGTCTGTGTCTCTCTCTCTGTCTTTGTGTCTGTCTGTCTGTCTGCGTCTCTCTGTCTGTGTCTCTCTCTCTGTCTGTCTGTCTTTGTGTCTGTCTGTCTGTCTGTCTCGTCTCTGTCCTGTCTGTCTGTTCTGTCTCTCTCTGTCTGTCTGTCCTCTCTCTCTCTGTCTCTCTCTCTCTCTCTCTCTGTCTGTCTGTCTGTCTGTCTGTCTCTCTCTCTCTGTTTCTTCTGTGTTATGTGTGCAAGAGAGAGAGAGAGAAGGGGAGAGGTGATTTTCTGTTAGAACATCTTTTGAATCCTAAGGATAGTGTACTTTTAAAACAGTAACAACATGAACTAATTTCCATGCCACTGTGTGTGTGGCGTGCAATGGTTTGTTGCATGGCAGCTGGTGGGTGGAGCGGTACCTGTCACTCTGCTTTCTCTTACTTCTAGGAGGAGCCCGTCTTTGTTCCCAACCCAGTCAGCCCGGCTCGGAGCTCAGTTACTGTATCAACCTTTTATTACTATTCTTTTGCTACTGACATTGTTGCTGCTTTATTTGTAAAGTTTATTTTGTTTTCTTCCTGTTACTGGCTTTGCTGACTCACTGACTGACTGACCTGTCTTCCCACCCTGCTGCAGGTTGTTTACTGCAAATAAGACCCAGTGTTTGGACCCTCAAAATAACACAGCAGCAGCAGCAAAGGGCAGTGATTTTCTGTTTTTTTTTTTTGGTTTTATTTGCCAACACAAAAAAATTGCAAAATGGTTGAAACCTGTTTTCAGTTTTCTATTCCACTCACCCCCCCCAAAACCAATCTTGTTTGTTTGTTTATTCATTCTTACATAACTTCTCGCAGGAAGTCCGCAACCTTGTGCAAGCAGGTTATGAATCAACCCGTTCTCTCTGGGTTTCAACAGGAGTCTTCCATATTTCTTAAACATCTAAATGGTTAAGTTAGGGGCACATAACTCATTGGCTTTGTTTGTTGTTGTTTTTGATTCAGCAAACCTTTTGACAAAATGAATTTATGGAAGAAGAAAGAAGTTTTTCTCTTATATGCTCAGGGGGTTAACAAAATTAATAACTCTCCACTCGCTTACAAGGCAGGATGGCTAGCTTTTACCCACCCCCCCCTTCATTTCCCTGCCTTGCAGTCTGACTCCTTAGGTAGTTAACTAGGACTCAATTTTGTCTTTTTTTTTTTTTTTTTTTCCCTCCACATTAACTCTATCACTGCTGAGTTTTTGTGATCCTGGCAGTAAATGGGGAGTTTAACACTTAATGCATAAGGCGGTGAACTTGATGCTATTTTTAAATTTAAGTTATTGAATCAAAAGATCTCTCTTTAAACCATTAGCCACATTCTCAGATTTTCTGACATCTTATTAATTTGGCCAGCCTTTTTTGGTAAGTGCAATCGAATTTGCATTTTGCTAATGTTCTAATTTATTGGTCTGAAATTTGACAGTTTTTTTTCCCAAAATATTCTGGTAGCCATTTTTTCTTGTTTCATGCACTGTAAAGAAAAGACTCGCTATATTCTTCTGTCAACTGCGTGCAACAGTTTCTTTTGGTTAGTTTTTCTTTGTCCTTTTTTTTTTTAATTGCTTATTAAAACTTAGAGAAGGGGTTAATCTTTAAAAACAGTCAAATCTAGTAGAACAGAAGCAGTGATTTTCCAAGCCTGACAACATTACCTTCAAAAAGTTAATAAATGAAATACCTAGAATATTTTTAATTTGACCTCTCCCCAAAAAAGGTCTAGTATTTGCTAAAAGAAGCCATGATAAAAACAATAGATGGGGGGAAACAAGATTCAAAGGTCAATACACAAATTAACCAAAATCTTTATAAAATTGAAAACAAATTAAAAAAAACTAAACTGTATTTGAAAAATAGAAAATGCTTGTTATTATCGTGAAGCTGTTCTTTACTTGCTATAGCAAAGAGATAGTTTGAATTATCAATGGGAATAAAATATGAAACTAACTAAAAGTTTTGAAAATTTGCTATCTTTCATGATGATGTAATTAATAGGAACAAAGAATAATTTTTTAAACAAAAAGTTTTTTACTTGTTATAAACCCTCTTTGCTTGTTTTTTTAAATAACATTTATCACTTATTAATTAACATTTTTATTCCACGTGTGTGAGAGAGAGAGAGAGAGAGATGAAGAAAGAGAGATGTTGTTTATTTGGGTTATTAGTCTGTGACTGGTCTTTTTAAAAATGTTTATCTTTACTTTATTTTCTTTGATGAAGATGAATATAATTTCAGCAATAACTGTTTCTTAAAAAATCTTATGTTTTATTCCCATTGGCAGTCCAAACTGTTATTGCAGCTCTGAGAAAGTCTTAGGAATTTATTTGAAGTACCAGAGTCCCCACATTTTCAACCTACATCTCAATTATTTATGATTCAGTTTCAAAGCTAAAACTACTATCCACTAATTACACTGGTCAACAAGTATTTTTCATCAAGCATATGTCAAGGTGAACTTGGTGTAGTTTTTAATGCTGATTTCAAATATACAATTAGTTTTTTGGCATCACGTACAGTTTTCAAGATGAGAAAGTTTTTCGGTTTTAGCTCATGCATTATATAGAAATACCAATTAATGACGTGTATGCATGTATTTCATTTACATCATGTAAACATACCTTTAAAACAAACTACATTATTCATTGCTGCATAGTTCAGATGCAATATTTCAACATCTTAAATTAACCAATCAAGTTTTGTCTGATGAAGTAGATATTTCAACATCTCAAATTGTCCAGCCATAATTGGTCTGATGAAATATTTCATCATCTCAAATTCGATATAAGTATAACCGTTTGTATCTATTTCCTTACTTGTTTTACAGTGTTAACAATGTCAAGACAGTGTAGAAATCCTCCTGATGTGTTTTATTATGTCTGTGGACAATTTATTGTGAAAGCTCAAAAACGTACAATAACACTAGAGATCAAGAAGATTTATAAGCTATAGATGTTTTTTTTAAAAAGCTGTACTTTTCCACAATGGTAATTTGAAGCCCTCCATTCCTATTGCACACTCCGTTCATCTTCATGAATCATATGAGAATAATGAACTTTTACTTCATGCCATTATGAAAGATACTCATGGAAAATATGTGGAGATTTAAAAGTCATTGGAATGTTAATGGGAACGCAGTCAGGTTTCACAAAATACTGTTGTTTCTTGTGTCTATGGGATAGTCGGGCAACTGACAGACATTATTCGGAATCAAACTGGCAGATAAGAACATCATACCAGCCAGGACTGTCTAGCGTCAAGATTACACCTCTTGTAGATCCATGTAATGTCCTATTGCCTCCTTTGCACATGAAGCTTGGACTGATGAAGCAGTTTGTAAAGACACTAGGGAAGAGAAATGCCAGAGTGTTTGAGTATATTGTAGAAAAGTTTCCCAAAATCTCACAGGCGAAGTTGAAAGAGGGTATCTTTGTCGGACCCAAAATTAGAGAAGTACTCAAAGATGTCAACTTCAAGACAACACTGGATGAACAGGAACTGCCTGCCTGGAATGCTTTCAATTGGATCTGTGAGAATTTCTTGGGCAACAAGAAGGCAATGGACTACAAGGATGGCATCAAGAATCTTCTGAAATGTTACTCAGCAATGAGTTGTTGCATGTCACTGAAAGTTCACTTCTTGGACTCCCATCTGGATTTCTTCGAAGATAACCTTGGAGCAGTGTCTGATGAACATGGTGAAAGATTTCACCAGGACATTAGTGCTATGGAGAAACAGTACCAAGTCTTCTTGAATGACAGTATGCTGACTGACTACTGCTGGACACTTTACCGTGATCAACCAGAACAGGAACACCGCAGGAAATCCAAATCACAATGTTTCTAACTCTGTTGTTCTAACTTTGTCTGTTTTGTCTGACCCATTTTTTTGGGTATTCACTCTTTGTAGAATGATAGTGATGATTTTTAACTCAATAAACTCATTTACTTTCTAAAAATAATACGTCCTTATTTATTACATTAATGATTTCATATATACAAATATGTAAATATTTGCATGTATCTACTGAAAAACTGATATGTGCTGCATACGAATGGAGTGAAATTTTGAAATCAGCATGAAAAATTAGTCTAAAAAAGTTGGTTTGCATTCATGATGAGTATAATACATTTAATTTTGTTGACCAGTGTTATCAGAGGCTGGAGACTATGATATAGTGCTTGTGAGCTCTCCTGAAATGAAAGTAGAAAAAATAGTCACAGAACTCATATGGATATCATATAGCATGCACCCACACGCACATCTTGTGCCATAACTATAACACAACTAATTACCATATAGTATCGTGCACAAATGTAACGCACACGCACAAAGTTATTAGTGTTCTCCTTAACAAGAAAGCTATGGGATAATGATATTTCTCTAATCATGTATATCTCAATACATTTTTAGTTGATAGAAATGCCTTCATTAATGGATGTGTGTATTCATCAGGTTTCTCTACCTTGATATGCATTTTTAACTTAGTGAGCCAAGGTGTTTTGTTTTTTTAATATAAAATATTATTGCACATAGTAGATTTTTGTGTTAATAGTTTCAAATTTTCAAATCTGTAAGTCATAAATAGCAGTGTGAAAATGGTTATGTTTAACTTTTGTTTCAAGATGCTAGAGAATTTAAAACTGATAGGTAATGTAAACATTGTGAAGTACTTGCATATTTCAGCATGAATCACTAAAGTATAGGGCTTAACTAGTCCATTGGGTTTGATAAACACTGAATTAATTGTTTAAAACTGGGTGACAGATGTACACAGCTTTGGACTGAGTTTTATGAAACAATGTACTGTTTCTTAGTGGATACCTTTTTAATGTCCTCTTGACTAGCTTTTATTTTGACTTTTGTTTAATTACAGACTAGCAAGTCCATTGAGGTTTCCTCCAGACACTAGTCTTTATCAATAATACACAGTATCCTGTTTGCATTTTATTTGGTTTATGCAAGATCAAAAGAAGCTAATGGAAAATCCATCTTCTCTCTCAGCTGTTGACTGCAGCTTTTCATACTGCTTTTGTTAACTAACACATTAGATAAACACAAGGAAGGAAGACCTTTTGTAACACAATCTCACTTCAGAAACCAGTTGCTGGCCTTTAGTGCTATAGTCATCTACTTTGCATCATTATAGATTAGAGCAAAAAGAAGTGAACAGTTATTGGGAAAAACCAACTGGGATTCAAGAAACACTACCCACACAAACAGTGAAACTTCATGAATTATAAATATTAAATCAGCATTAGTTTTTGTTTCTTTTTGTCTTATCTATAAAGATGGTCTTATTTGAGGCACAGTCTTGTTAAGAACAATGCATTGTTCAAGACCATGGGGTTATTTTGACTGCACTCTTATTTAAGAACAACAGATTAACAAGAAAAACTGTTACTAAAAGTAATTTATTTTTACCTATAGGTTTAGAGCATAAATGAGGTCCTATTTAAGATCATGTTCTTGCCTTTAGAGATATACCTGTTTAAAATCATGGTTATATCTAAGAATAAGATCTCTATGTTGATATATTCTTATTTAAAATCATTTTACAGCAGAACAAGAAATTATGTTTAGGGAATATGGGCTCCTCTGTAACAAACTGCAGTACACTGCTGAACAAGCTTGTGTGTTTTGTCTTTTATTCTGAAAAATTTTTTTTTATTGCATGCTTTTGTGAGATTTTGGATTAACTTTCATTTGTTTTGCTTCATGTTTTTTTTATTGACGCACTAATAAAATCAGATTAACAGTTAAGGAATGGTGATTTGTATTACATTAAGGCATGGTGCTGACAGTGGCATAGGTTGGATGTCGAGCAGTGCTTGTCGATGTTTATGGTAAAAAAGAGAAAACTACACTTTCTAAGGATGTTTTCTTACATATGTGCACAACACTCTCTCTCTCTCTCTCCATCTCTCTCAATTTTTGTTTGTAGTTATATATTTTCCTATCAATTCACAAGTCACCTACAACACAACACTTACAGATTTCATAATCCTTCTCACACCAGGTATATTTAACTCTGAGCAATCAGATTCTCTCACAAGTTTTTAGTGAACTTTACTGTTGTGATGAGAACTACCAGCTTAATTAAGCAAAAGCCCCTTCTATTTTTAAGGATTTGCTTTGTATTTTTTAAAAAAAACCCACAGTTGATACTAAATAAATTTTAAATACTGTTTTTATTTTTAAACTTTAGTGTGCATGACCTCTGGATTACTGACTAAATAAAGTGGATCAGTTTGTTGACAACTGCTTTTATGTCACTTATTTAAAAACTTTTAAAGTTATTTGTTTAAAATAGATTTTATTACAAAAGAAAGCAAAAACACTGGTTTGGTTTGGTAGGGGACTTGTCGTTTGTATAATGTGGTTCTTATAATCTGAACTGATGGTCTGAGGAGCCAAATTCAGAATTATTGAAATCTTGACCACAAACCACCGGCTCAAGTATCCGTTATCTCCCAAGAGAAATCGAGCCCTGAATAGTGCGGTTCAGGTAGCCATCGAGGTGGACTTGGTGCTATATCGCATCCCTGAGTAAAACCTGGGAAACGCTGTGTCCATCATGGCAGGGAGTCCCTAATTAGCACCGCGTCTTTGCAGAAAGCACTCTTGCTGCCCATAATTGATTTTGAAATTTAGTAATTTGAAAATGGGTTCTGTGCTGGCATCATCATCAACGCTGCTGTTGATGAACTTTCAAATTCCCACTTTAATTTGATTTTCTTGGGATCATCAAACATGATATCGTCACCACACATGGTACTGGTGAGTTTTCTATTTATTTTCAAACATAATTCATGTCGTTTTTCGTGCGAATCTGCACGTTGCACGCCGCCCAGAAAGCAGAAATGACATGCTTCAAGATTGATCTGAGTCTCACAGGCTGCCACCAGTTCTGTCAAACACAAAAGCTAATTTTCATTTAAAATTATGGGTTTTAACGAAAGAGAATTTGCATAGTCGAAACAGATTTAATTGTTTTATCTGTATGTTGCATATCTGTCTCATGGCGAATTGGCCCTGAAAAGGCTACCGTTATTTAAAAGTCCTGTTCTTGCATTGTAGACGTTTTGTTTTAGCTTGATGGAGAGCCACAGTCAAGATAATGTTGTTGATGATATTTTTATTACTTTTAGCAGGAATAAACCAGCATAAGTTATATATATATATTTTAAAAAAAAACAGCTCTTTGTTGAAATTATATTCAGCTTCATGTTGCAGTTTTTTTATACAGGAAATCTCTGTGATATCGATTATCTAAAATCTGCACTTGTGGCACACATTTTGATAACCACCATCCCAAACCAGTCTACTACATAGGGGTCTGACAGGAAATTCATAATGTGCAAATATTATTTTATTTTTAAAAATTGGTTTTGCATAATTATGGAATTTTTTTCTGATTTTATCTGTTCACACTATTATATAAAGGTCCTAGTAATTAATTTCATTTTTTTTTTATTACAAAAATAGACAAATCCACCCCAAAGTTATGGAAGTAACCATCCCATTTTTTTGATTGATTGTTTCCTTTTGAGAAAATATACTTTTTCACTAATGTTCACATATTATTAGGTATTGTGAACTGTGTTGTTCTATTTTTAATACAGTCTCTCAGATGATGTGATACGGCATGGTTTGTGTATTTCTTAAACATTTGGCTCTCTACTTCACTGCTATGGGAGATTTGATTTAGGGTTTGTTGCATGCATTCACTGTGTATTTTATTTTGCTAAGACAAGACTTTACAAGAGATGTTTTACATTTAAAATTTGCTGCCATTTCGTGCAATGGTCTAAATCAGGGGTGCACAACTTCTTCTCAACGCAGGCCACTTTCACGTGACACCTCCATCAGCAGGCCACAAAAGTTCAGCATCTATCTCTATACCTTATAACATGAAATTTTTTTATAAACTTAGATCAATTTGCTACATAGAATTGTTCTATTATTCTACTTACATGGATGTCAGTTACAAAAAAGGTTGTGGTCAGTGGGAGACATTGCAGTGCTTCTCTGACACCAACTGGTTAATGTTGGGCTCCAGTGAGGTGGTCGCAACTCTGAGCATTGCCTGCCTGTTATCATCTGTTAGTCTTGTTCGCAGGGGAGACTTGGTCATCTCCATTAAGGAAAACACTTGTTCACATATGTAAGTGCTTCCAGACATTGAGATCCATTTCTGTGCATTCGCAGTGATATTGGGAAACAGATGCTGCTCCAGACCCTGATAGAATTGTAGGAGTGGCATCTCCCTGTGCTTACTCCTCATCACTGCAGAGCACTGGAGTTCAATTATTTCCAGCTGTATGTCATCAGGTACAGTTTCAGCATCCACAAAGAATGGATCTGCAAGTAGTCTGAACGCAGCCTGTTCGTTCCTGAACTGCCCAAATCTGATGGTGAATGCCTGCTGCAGGTCTTCAAGCACACAGCTGTGCCGGCCCCAGTTGTAATGCTTGTGCGGAAAGGTGTCTTGGCATGCTGGAAAGTGTGTGTCGGATTCCCTTTAACTGAGTTGCATCATTTCAAATGCACAGACTGCCTCAAACAAGTTGCAAACCAGCTTCTCTCTCCCCTGCAGTTTCAGGTTTAGATCATTCAAGTGTCCATTGAGGTCTGTCAAAAAGGCAAAATCAGCAGTCCAGTCAGCGTCCTCCATGAGTGAAGTGTCCTTTGCTCTCTGCTGTAAAAACAGCTTGATTTCATTTCACAAAGCAAAAAAACGTTTCTGTAACTGTTTTTGTAACAATTTGTAAGCAGATATGTTTTTCCATAGAAATGTTTTCCAGTCATGAATATACCAGTCTTTGTAAGATTTTGGCAGCAGCATGGCCATGAATTCCAGCATCTCTTAAAATGATACCTAACAAGTAGTAAGAATACTGGCTTACTTATGCAGCTCTTGCTATGATCTGATCTGTTGGTGAGAACCTCATTCTGTAGTTTGTTACTGCTTTATAGTGATGAACATGCAGAAATGCACCAATCTTTCTGAATCCGTGAGGCTTGATCAATCCAAATTCTTGCAGAATGCAACTTGGGTGTCTCATGGTATCTTTTGCTTTTTACTCACAATGAATAACTAGGGATTTTATATACTTGTTTCTATGCAGGATATGAGAGACTTTTAAATTTGCTAAGCACAACCAATGAATGCTTTCTTTAAACTCTATCAATCCGATTAATCATTTTTGTTTTTACAATGAAGACTGAAACGTGACTTGTCTTTTTTCCACACTTCTTGAAAAACATTAAATAAAATGAACTGTATCCTGTGTAAAAGAAGACTTAACCTATTAAGTATAATCTCTTTTTTAGAATTATTTACTAAATTTGAATACAATATATTATTAATGCAAACCGTAGTAACTTCAGATGGTTATAATGAAAAATATTATTCACCAAATACTAAATATGGCTGGAGGCGTTGCATAATTTTGAAGGCTGCTGTAGTTAAATAGTTTATTTACAGTTCTGTGCTGTTTTTAAACATTCTGTTACATTATCACGTGATGGTGGTGTTTTTTTTTAAATAGTGTGACATCTGTATCCCTCTCTCGTTTCTTTATTTTACTTCGATAAATCTGAATATAATTCCAGCTGTGTTGTTGAGCTGACAACTGTAGCAAAGGATGAGTTATCCACTGGGAAGTATTGTCCGATCTGGCACCTGTCTGGGGAAGAGGGGGGGTTGGTCAAGGATCTTCTGATGCCAACAGGAAAAACCCCTGCAAGATTAAAAAGAAAATTTTTCTTAGATGATGGAGAAATCTGGAGGAAAACTGGGTGGCCAAGCATTTGAAGAAGAGCAGAAGGATCTGAGCTGGCGATGATTGCCAGACAGCTGCTCCAAAGCTGAGTGAACTCCCCCTCAGATGCCCGGTGAGCAGACTGCTGGCACTACAGTCTGCATTTAGAAAAAGCTTTGTTATTTAGAAGTTAAACCAAACCAGTGCACAGGAACTTACTTTTTTCTGCTGTTTGTTTTTCAATAGTGCGTTTTATCATATGGTGAGTGACAGGCCACTAATAAGGAAGATCTATTTCAGCATCAAAGAACATCGACATGAAAAGACTTAAAACAGGTGTCTGCATATTTATCAGTTATTGATCTCGAGTCAGGGCCTGGAATGTACCGTAAACAAACTGAAAGTTATAATTAGCTCTCTCATTGATAGCAAAATATGGATAGACCTGTTTATGATCGTTATTATTGTAGTGATGGTCACATGACTATGTGTAGTTATTAAACACATACATGTAACTGTTTGTCAGTTTGTGAGAGTAGGGGATAGTTCTGCTCTTTTAGCTACACTTAGTTTTTTTTGCCAGTCACTTATGTGTGACATTAATTAGCCCTGATTTTACTAAGGATATATTCTGTTTTCTTAAGGATAACAGTTTCAGTAGCACTAAGATTATTTCTAATATTTTATAAATGATATTAAACTTTTTGGTTTTCTTCTTTTTTCTCTCCCTCTTTCTGTTTTTTTTTTTTTTTTTTTTTTTTTGATTTTTTGCTAAAAGCTTTGGCTGGGAAGGGGGTGGGGATTCTGCAACAGCCCACAAGAACCAACCAGTCGGGGCTGCACGTGGCCACCTTTATTGATCTGTTAATACATTCAAATAGCTTACTGTGCTGCCAGAGTTACAAGATCCTGCACAAACTCCCTGTCACATTTCTTGCCTGGTAACAAACAGTTTGCTGTTTTTGGCTCATTTGTGTTGTCAGTTCAGGTACCATAGTCGCAACACTGGGTTGCTTCATCTGCTTTTGATGCTGACTTTGCGAACCTCTGGTTGGCTTCATCTTTGTTATTTGTGCCCATTTCTCACTCAGTTAAAAAGGTCAAGATAACATCATCCATCATCATCATCATCTGTCTCTCTCTCTCTCTCTATCCTTTTTTTTTTTTCAATATTAGCCTTCATCATCTTTTGAAGAACCTGAACTGCTTATACTAGTGGGATGGCTTCCCTCACTAGTTAGTTAGTTAGTTTTGAAAATGCAGGAGTCAAGCGATAGTGAAATAAAAGATGCTCTGGTGTGCAAAGTATGGAGAACTATAACTGTCCTTGTATTGTGGTTAAAAGGTTTTGAGGGCCCGTGTATGTGAATTGGTTTCAAAGAGAAATAAACGCCAAATGATTGATAAGTCACCTAGCCTGATGTTACCTGTTTTGCTAGGTAAAAACTAGAATCTCGAGACAGAGAGAGAGAGAGAGAGGAAAGGTGGTCCAACTTTGAATAACGATTGATTTATTAGCCAATGTTACATCTAGCAGCAGGCAAACAATCATCACAGTGTTTGTTTTCACTTAGCGGCAGGAAAGCAAAGCAAAGAAAGAATTGTTCTTTTGTAAAGAGAGGGACGTTCAAAGGCAAAGAATTAAAATCTTGAGTCAACAATCCAAGGCATCAGCTACCGCCATTCTTCACTCTTGTCAATAACATAACATAACAGCTTTTGACCAGTTTATGTACATAGGCTAAGCCAGAATTTATGAATGCTTGCACGCATGATGTGATCAAGTTTAAGCTGTTTGTTTTATTTCACGCACACTTTAGATTCGGTGGTGGTTGGGGGGGGGGAGTGGCTGTTGGTTCACCAGAGCACTCCATTTACCCCGCTGTTTTAGACATTGTTTAATTTTTCCACCTCCATGATTGTTTGCCTCAGTTAAAGCTGATTTACTATGGGACTGTTCTAAATAAAAGTTAGATTTTTAAATTTCTTTCCGTATAATCCAAAAGCTAACTTTTTCTTTTATTTTTGTTATCAAGGAATATGAGTCTGACATTTCTGTTGGAGAGGCTCTAATTGTAGGCGGTTTGCTATCAAAGGTTCGGCTCGGTTTCCTCTGCTATCTGTCTAAATTTTTATGGGAAATTACGTCGGACGTGTATGTGGTGTGTGTGTGTGGCCAGTTAGATCTAGGATGAAAAACACACGGTACACGTAGTAATTAAAATAGGGAAAAATAGTCAGATTTTTATTTTAGACATTGCACCTCAGTACTCGCGAGTCATTCTGAATCACTGTCACAGACACCAATGCCACTTGAGCGCTGTTGGACATAATGGCCTCTTCCGATTTTGCATCACTAGGCTGCTTTACGTTGTTGTTTTTTTTTTTTTTCTAGATGGCGCTGTACTTTTTTTGAGTTCACACATCAAACTCCAGAGTAAATTCCTTGAGCTTGTCTCTGCTTTGTTTTATGTCGGACACTGTTTGTTTTGCCATGCCAAACTCCTCCATGACCATAGCAATTGATAGGCCAGCCTCTGTTTTCTTGACAACCTATAATTTTTCCACTTAGGGCTTTGCATTTCTTCTTCACTGCACTTGTCTTACAGGCCATTATTAATGGTTAAAATAGCTCGAGGGGAGATAAAAATTGGTAATTTTGAGGAAGAATTCGCAGGCGCTCTCCATTGTTTAGCTACCAACGAGGCTAGAAAAAAAACATGGCGGTGCCATCCAGGTCCATTTGGACCAAGGTTCTACTGTACTGGAAAAAAAAGATGTTTTTTTGCAATTTAGAAAATAAGGTATGTACCTGTTGCTGAAGTCACTTTGGCAATATTGTGGCCAATGAGTTAGATACCTGACTGAATAACTCCCACCACAATACTGAACTACCATTAATTTTAAAAGTGGGATGTGAACTTTTATCCTAAGAGAAGTTTATCAGATTTAATCGCTTTCTCTGCTCTTTGTTTCAAGTTGATTATTTCCTCAGCTTGTGTTCAGTATTTACAATGCATCTTTAAGAGATGTAATCAGACGTTATTAAAATTTAAACTTTATCAGCGTTAGTGTGAGAGAGAGAGAGATACTGATACACAGCCATATATATACACACCATATATGCCTCCATTCCCTCCCAGCGTGTCGCAGCACCCACTGCACTATAATTGCTCTTCATGTCCTAACAACGTTTTGCAGCCAATCACTGAAAACAAGAGAGCTATTATATTCTGATTCATCCAACAATTTGAATAATTAGATATACTCGTTCGTGCATAATCGTGATGAAAGAATTCTGTCTCTTAGCCGAATTGATAAACTCCGTCTCTTTATTAAACCCATAATGGCTTTTTGTTTTCGTTTGTTAACTAAACTAGAGGCAATGCAGCTTTTTAGAAGAGTATGCCTGACTTTATCTGGCATTCGATTTAAAGAATAAATAATCTGCAAAATATTCAATATCTCTTTTTTTTTTTTTTTAACCTTTAAAAAAACAAAAAGACTTTAACAGACTACATTTTCACAGCTGTTGAATACGCTGTAGATAAAATTATAGCCAGAAAATGATTATGTTCCTCTCCCAAAAATTAATTTTTATATAAAATTTTCTTTTTTGATTATAAGTAATCTCCACACAAAATTTGTTTAAAAATTATTGATTGACCAAAGGACGCAATTCAAAATATCACTCAAATCAAAACTAGGTTTTGCAAATCTGTTGCATGTAATTTTATTATTCCGCCTTTCATAATGTTTTATATTTTAAAGAGATTCCATGTTAGATAGATGCTGCTTTTTTTTTTCTTTGATTTTGGGACAGAAATTCAGTTAGCAAATAAAGCCAACATCTTGTGTAACACTTCAGGATGGTCGCCATGCCAACGTGCTCTTTGGCTGGGGGCACAAACTCACCTAGGATTTCATCTCTCCGAATTTCACACCTGTTTATTAATTTGTATCTCATTGATAAGCTAACACCTGTTTACATCTAATTCTATATAGTTTGTCTTGTTACTTTTTTGGAAAATGAGAATTTTGTATTAATCTTCAATTATTAATTAATCTATGTATTGAAATGCATTAATTTGTTTTCTAAACAAATGTTAATTGTTTTTTTTAACAACCATTTTCATTTGTTTGTTTTCAACTGTGTGAACTCTACTGATCAGTTGTAAAATTAACATTTTTAAGATTTACATTTCAGAAGTTATCCCCCCTTGCTTGCTTTTGATTGCTAAAGACTTAATGCACTACTGCTTCTATAGTTGTCGGAGAACAGCTTAGTAAATGTTTCTTTGTTGTTTTCTTTTCAGACCTACTGCAATATTTCAGAACAGGATGTGAAATTGTTTTGTAAGTAAACTTATGGTATAAGTTTGCAGTGTGTGTGGTGTGTGAAAGAGAGAGAGACAGTAGTTCCCACCCACCAAGCAGAAAATGTAGAAAATGCAGTAAAAGAAAAAATTCTAAACACTGTATATGAATTTTACTAATTGACAGATAACCATTCTGATAATTGATACATATGTCTGATTATTGTTTGTTTTAGTTGAGCTTGTAGTCTATCATTAAGAAGGATGATGTGAAGTCATTCCTAGTTACCAAGAGAGTCAACCTTGAATGGACCATGTAAAATATTCTCAGCGAATCACCTTTTGATCCCACATAAATAGTGTTTACACACACACACACACAGCTATTATTCAGATTTAAAAATCTGAAATTAACATGCATTCTAGAAAATAAACTCTTATGTAGAGTATCAAACATTTTTTTAAATACTCTAAATATTTTGACATCTTATAGATATTCGAATAAATAGACGTTATAATGTTCTGATCTATCTTTATGTTAGTGAAATAATTTATTTTGTTTTTATCTTTAAAATTTGTCAAACACTAATTGTTTCGAGATTTATCATCATTTTTTAAAAAATTCTACTGCATCGGTAATTCTTGTGTATGTTTGGTGTACATAAAATTAAACAACAGAGTGGTACCTTTGTTTGTATTTATTCCTGGTCTTATTGCAACCATTCGTTGTCAACAAGACCCACTACCAATAGTGACAGCTGCAAGTATTGTAATCAGTCATAATGAAGATCTGTCCTCCTAAGATTCTTTCTTTTTTGTCTTTCCACATCATGAGTTTTCACACAACATAGGGCCATGTGTAAGCTTTCCACAAACACTGTGTGGGTACACAGTAGCATTATCTCTGCAAAACTGTGCACAGTTTTATCTGGATGTAACAGTGGGTAAAAGAATATCAGTCCTGCAGCAGTGTCATTTTTTGGATTCATAACAAACCTTTGCATTTACCTACATACAACAAACATTTGAATAAGTAAAATTAATGCGGTAAATAATATACTGTTGAATCTTCCATCTAACAAGCCATCAGTTTCCACTTTGGATGTAAGGAAATTCGCATCATCTCACAATAACTGAGTTAAAATCTGACACCAGCCAGGCTTATGAGTACTTCATTCCAACCATTTTTTTTAAACTTCTGAAACAGATTATCAAGGATCACACTAGGGAAGGAACAGTGACCCTGTAATTATATCTTACAAAATGGCATTCTTGATTTAAAGTGGAGGAGGACCCCCAAAACGTTTCCCTGTATTACTGTAGAGAATCAACCAATATTTATATTCTGATAAACACTTCAGATTTAGTAATTTCAGCTCCTATTAGTTAGATTCCGGCTCAACATCATTGATCAGTTTGTTTAAACCACCATTAAAATTTGTTTGTTTGTTTCCATTACAGGTAGAAATGCAGCATTTCTACGGGTCGTTCGGTGCCGAAGTTTAGCTCTAGAATTTGATGCAAGTACTGCCAGAATTCAGGAATTGGGTGAGTGACAACTACAGTTTGTTATATGATGTTTTTATTTTTGTATTTGTTTCTTTACAATGCTGCGTTAACTTTACTCTCTCTAATATGTAGGTGAAAATGTTGTCCAACATGGAATTAATGCAAACAAACTCTCACACTTCCTTGTGGATTAATCATCATATTTTTTTGTATGAGAAGGCATTCTTATATTCCAACTTCGCCAGAGATTAACTGAATGGTTTGGAACTGATATTGTCAAGCCGGAAACAGAGTGACAGCCCCTGTCTCTAGGAAATACCTAAGACTCAGCCAGCTTTTCAGATGCAAAGGGGATTATCCGCATAGACTTTGTTCTGAAGCAGCATTACTGTGAACCTCTCCAACATCCTGTTAAACCAAGTGGAAAAACTTGGGCTAATAACTTCAGATGGGATTCTACAGTAAGATGATGCCCATCCACATGATGTGTAAGACCATACAGGGAGTGAACTGGGATGTGTTAGCATATTTGTTTTTTAGTCTCGATATAAACTCTGACTTTCATTTGGGCCACTGAAAGAACAGGAAGAACGAGATATTCTACCAATGCAGAGGTTAGGCAAGCCATTCTTCAATTTCTGCAACATACCTCAACAGTTTTCTTTTGATAGCATATAAAAAGTTGGGCAAAGAGGATAAAATGCATACAACTCCATGTGATTCTAATGTGAAAGCAAATAGATATATTTTGGTTATTTCTTGTTGTTAATATCAACATTTCAAATTTTTGATTGATCGAGTTTTATCAGTTATTTCAGTAAGTCATAAATATAAGATCACACTTTCCTATCCAATTGTTTTCAGAATTTAACTTTTTGCATCTTGAAAATGCTTTTGTACAAACATTTTTCAACATAATTTTTGTTGGAAGACATTCATTCTAGTAATTAGGAATCTGGACTTTTTTAGATTCTGAATAGAGATTTCTTTTGTTTGATGTATGCTACTTATCACAGATTTTGGTCATCCTCTATATGTATCCTGCACTTCATACTGCACGTAGAGAGTTCATTCATTTTGCATGGCTCTAAAATCTTTTCTTAGAAAGTACAGTAGAACATCTGAAATATTTCAAGATTTGTAACTTTCTTCTGCAGGAATGTTTTTTTTTTTTTATGGTGCCACACTCATCTTCAGCTCTCGATTATGGTAACTGTGAAATTTATGTTGCGAATGATTTCAAATTTTGTTTTTGTCTTTAAGCCCTGCATCTTGGAGATGAAGATGACAGTGATGCTGTGTTTTATGTTTTGCTGCGAGCTGTTGGCCGATTCTACGAAGAGTACAGTCGCTTTCCTGGCTGGTACAATGACCAAGTGGAAGGGGATGTCCCAAAACTGAAAGTACATGCAGCAGTTTATTTTAAAATTAGTTTGTAATAAAACCACTTCTAGCAGAGCTGTTTTGTTTGTATTTGTTTCCTCAATTTCATTTGGTGTGGAAGATTTGGAACCAAATTTACATTTTAATAAAATTGTGAAATAATAGAACATTTTTTAAAAAATAATTATTAAATATGATTGAAACAAATTTCCCTTCAGACAATTACTAGAAACATGTGAGGATTGTTTCCCCTGTTCTTTAAAAACTCATAAATTTTTTCCTTTTCTTTTAACAGTGATATCTTCCATCAGATTGTTCTCCAAGAAATTTGGTGTAACTGCTTGAAAATCATTCCACAAAATGACAACTTATATAAAATATAATAAAGAGTATTCACAGAAGATTACTATGAAACCATCTGGAAAACAAAAATAGGAAAGCACTAAAGAGTTATGCAACTTTGTTTTTGTGTTTTTGACTCAGTGCTCTGCTCATTATATCATTTTCTTTCCTTATTGGCGCTAATAATGGATTTAATTCAAGTTTTCTTTTTCACATTCTTAGTGTTGTTTATCCCCCCCCTATAATTGCTTAAGAACTAAAAACATTTGTGTTGGGTGTTGTTTTACCGAAAGAAAATTGCAAGAATTCTGCTTGTTTATAATTTCCTTTAGGCACGTGTTGGAAAGCTGCTGCAGGAATGGGGCCTTTCGTCCACTTTAATCAAAGATGACTACATTCACGAAATGTGAGTTTTGAAGCATTTTTATGTTTTTTTGGTCCATTGTTTTGGTTTGTTAAAGTCAATACTGAATGTTCTTGGACGTGATATCCGGTGCACTGGAGACTGGCCTAGCTCTGTAGTGATACCATTTTGTATTTTTTTCTTATCTGTAGCTAGAGTGTATTTTTAAGATGGGACCTCTGTATGAGGTGGTGGACACAGCTCTGAAGTACACACTTTAGACAGTATAGTAAACAAACACCATCTCCCCTGGTCAGATTAGCATCTGCAACCATCTGCTGCTCTCTCTTGTTGATTTGTAATAAATATTACTTACAGTATTGGTAACTACGATTTGTTACTGACCACACACAAAAAAGAGTAACTATTTCAAAAACCTTCCCTCAAATATCTCCCATCACAATTTGGTAAATTCATTATTTCTTGTGGATAGTCCAGAACATTCTGGAGAGATTGTAAGGCAAACAAACCCCCCATTTTCTCATAATTTCAACATCTTTTCTTAAATGTAGCTTTCGTGGCCTATTCAAGATGTGTGTGAAGTGAGCTGTATGTTTGTGCTGTGAACTTTCAGGTGTCGTTATGGAGCTGCAGAACTTCACTCGTTATCAGCATTCATGGGTGGCACAGTTGCTCAAGAAGCGATCAAAGTCATTACTGGTCAGTTTGTTCCTCTGAACAACACATTCATTTACAATGCTATGCGACAGACCTCCATCACTGTAGAGCTTTGAGATGAAGTATGGTTGATATAGTTGCTTCAGAGATTAAATACTGTCATAGTTGTTGTTTTTTTTTTCAACTATTTCTTGATGTATTTGATTCATATGCTAATGAAAATACATTATGTATATAACAGAATTTTGTTTTTGTTTTTGTTTAATGATAATTTAATATTATCGGATTTTGTTTGTTGCAAGTTTATTTGCAGATTAACACGCTGTTGTTTGCAGTTTGAAATAATATTAGGGGTGTCCAAATGAAATATGGAGATCCTATTTTGGCCAGGCTGTTCTGACACAATATATCTATAATTTTTCTGCATTAGAGATCTTGTCCTCTTCTTTTTTTTTTTTTAAATCTGTATAATCAGGTGCTCTCATGATATTTGGCTGCTTTTAGTTTTACTGTAATTTGGAATATGGGCCCACAAGCTCTGTAGCTGGTTTTGACTGGCCAGCCAACTGACCTCAGTTTATTTGTATAACTGAGCGGAATCTGTATGGCAACAGGGGTGTGAGGTTGTGTCTTTCACGCGTGAACAGCAGAGGCCGACAGTACTTAATATTTTCAAAAAAAAACAACTTTTATTTCAGTTTTTAAAACTGAGCAAGAAAATGGGGAAAAAATATATCTTAGGTCTGTTTTATTTGTGGAAACATCGGGAAATGGCTCGGATTGCATCTTGGATTACTTAGAGAACTAACTCTTCATCCTCCCTGGACCATCGGTATTAAAAAGATCTGTTAACATCTAATATACTTCCTTGTTTTTTTTTTTTACAAAAGTCTGCTTTCTGGTTGAATATGTGCGGGGACCGATTAAGCAGTTAGTGTACATCAAATGTGTTATATTCATCTGTGCAAGGTGTTTTTTTTTCTTTCTTGATATACACAGTTTAGGTTGGAACATTGGCATGGAGATGTACAGTACTTGATTAGATTAGAATAATTCCCACCTGACCAACTATAGTTAAAGATCTCACCTTGTTATGATGTTAATATTTGTAAAAAAAAACAACAACAACAATTTTTTAATAACTCTGATTTCTATTTACTGTTGTTTTGGTATTGTCAGTAAAATTTGTTTGTTGTTTTTTACATATACCTGATAATAAAACACCTCTATGAAAGATATTGGGGCGGGAAGCAATAATCAATGGCTATGTAGTGAGACTGAGAACTGGAAAAATCATCAAAAGCTTTTAAGAGAAAAAGGTGAGTCGGCAGAGGAAGAAAAGCCGTATTCAGTACAGTTCTTGCCCAATGATCTCAAACATTCCAATCGATCAGCCATATGCAGTACACACAAGTCAGTAAGTTTTCATTAAACAAGAACTTATTATCTATGATTGTGCAACCTTATTGGGTAAACAGGTTTTTTTTTCCCAAGTGTCACTCTGCATGCAGCAAACAGCCAGGCAGTCCGCAGATATATTTCTATTGTTTAAGCCAGTTTCTCGCTTTTGGAAGCTGTTTGTTTTCTGCAATCAGGTAAAATGATTAAGAATGCAAGATGTAATCAAAGAATGTACAAGTTAATAAAAGAAAAACATCACACTGGTCACAATGTCTCTGTCGTTCAATTGGTTTCTTAATGCTTTTGTTGTTTGCTTTTTTCTTTTAAAATGTATTGTGTCATTGTTTTGGTACCTGAATGAAAACCACCTATTGACCGTATTCTGCCTTCCTGAGTAAAATCAATAAACTGTGGCAGTTGCTTTGATACACTGGCATTGCAGTGCAAGACACTTGAAATAAAACATTATCTTGGAGAAAAATTTAGCTATACAAAGGCTCATCAAAAACCCTTGGATGTCTATTTAGTAAACTAGACCTCCACTTCATTTTGCAAATCATCTTAATCTTTAAGATAAAAAAAAATACAGAGTATTATTATTACAAACCCACATGGAGAGTCTGAGGGAGAGCTCGAAAGATCATGGTGTATTTGGACACCCAACAGCAATGAAACTTTTTGTAAATCCCCCCCCTTTTTTTAGGTATATTGTAAAGGTTCCCTGTACCATCTTCGTATGAGATTAACAAAACTTAGCAGCAAGCTGATAAAATTTACAACTAGTGTGAATATTTAAATTAGAAATATAAGCAAATAGAAGGAAAAAGCTCGTTTTCAAGTGTACAACTTGTACTATATTAGTATAGTTAAAAGCTAGCAGAAAACTATCAAGGTCTTGGAAGAGAAATGGCTGTTGATGAGATTCCGAAGTATTTTAATACCACCACTGTTAAGTACACTTCCTGGTAATCCATTATACTTGGCATCAATTCTGCTACTGAAAGAATAGTTTCTGATATTTAATGTTGTTAGAACTTGGGGTAATTTTTGATTATGACCCCTGATATTATTAATTGTCCATCTGAGTCACACAGCCATCACGTACATTGAAGTGTGCATCTTGGGCCAAGAATAGTACCTGGTGGATAATTACTAACATCCCTCCCTGAAAATGCGTCCCCTTCCACACATTCAAAATCCCCAGTAATTTTTTGAAATTCTTTATTAGTCTTTTAAATGTCTAAAATTCAGACTGTTTTTCTCTACGGTTGAGTATGCTAGATCTACAATCGGCATAACTCGCTGTGTTCTTATGTAGTGTGGCCTCTCTATGGCAAACTAATCTAAAACAAATAGCCAAGTATGAGGCTGGTTCTGTAATACACATTAAAGTAATCTATTATTGCATATTTGCTAATAGAACTTTTAAAGAAGGAAGTGCAAGAAGCGTTCCACGAGAAAAATGTCCGCCGCCTTCATGGGATTTTACTGAACATCCAACGAACTGAGTTAATGTTGCTGAATCGACTTGACGTGAGGTTTTCTCACGGGTTGCAGTTGTCCTGCCAATGGGATTTTATAAAATAATCACTCTTCTGCGGGTCACCTTTCTACCTCTTGTTTCATGGTTTCCTAAGAGACGACGTTAACCCGTTTCGTTGTCAGTTGGGGTTTGTTTTTTTTGTTTTTTTAAGTCCCAGCTGAACCTTTTCATTTGTCAGACAAAACCGTGGTGTTGTGAATCTTTCAGGAAAACACCGAAGTCCATGCCAGGGCGGGGTGCGAAGTACATCTTCTCTTGGTCTGACGCCATGGCAAACTCTCTTCGGAATGTACTCCAAATGACGTTGAAATAGTGGCGTCACACATACACACACAAGGTAGGATGATGAAAATTACTTCAGGATGGATTGTAGCATGGGCTGCTGGAATGTTGGAGATTTAACCTTAAAGGGATCGTCTTTGTGCAACACGTTTATGCTTAGTCTTTTTGACTGGACATTTTGTGTTGCTGTGTGCAGATTTTCGTTTTAATTGCTAACTGGTTTTCACAGGTTGAATGAAGTCTGCAACCACACAACGGCAGCTTGCACACCTGTCTTAGGATGATGGCAAAATCAGAAGGCTCTCGCATCTATGGTTGGCTAATTTTTAGCTATTACAAGGATGCCAATAGGCTTCTCCATGGAAGAGAGACCCCACACACATTGAGAGAGACTGTTACATCAAATAGTCTGAAATAACTTTGTATTCACTCAGCAATTTGCTGCTGGTTAAAAGAAAGAATGTAGTTCACCAATTGGAATCAGGACAGCTTGATGTCAGAAAACCGCTAATAGGCTGAATACAAGTCATCTCGATGCACGCACAACACTGTAGTCGGTGGGTTATACCGCCATCCTACCCATTAATGGCCAATAACCGCGGACACAGAAAAGCAGATATTCTGATGGATAAAAAAAAAACAATTTGTGATCCAAGTTCCAAAATTTTCCCCGTGTGTGTATTCTTAAAGGGTGTCGGGGCAATGCATCACTAGACTGCCATGGTTGAGGGGAAGGGGCCCCGACTTCGAATCCCCGGTTGGTATTGGCTGGTTTTGGCTTTAGCACCCAGCCGCGTGGGCTTTCTTCCAGATTAAAAACTGAAGGGATTAGGGGACCTTTTGCGGCGGGCCCCAGCGGGTTCGAAGAAGATGCATGCTCTGATAGACTTGCATGTTAAAGTCACGTTGTCGCGGGCGGTATGGTCGCAGCTGTTTGTACATAAAAGACCACCTCGGGTGAGATATAACCGCTGTAATTGCGCAGGTATAACTTTCTTTCTCTCTACAGACGATAGAAAACATGTCAGACGGCTGGCAGATCGTAGTAAGTGAGGCTTGTTAAATAAAGCGAACTGGGGGGGTCCAGTTAAGGTGGGTGGGTGGGTCTAACTTGGTTTTCCAGAAAGCTACATTTTATATCATTTCCTCTTTTTTTTTTTGTACAACATTTCTATCGCATCTGTTTCTACCTGTGTATCATCACATCACACTAAGCAGCCATACTGGAAGAGGTTCGAAGGTGTGTCTCTTTTTTTTTTGTATGATCACGTGAATCTGACGTCACCACGAAGGCAGACAACTTCGCTTGGAATGACAAATATCGAAACCTTTAACCGAGCTACAATGTGCGGCAGAAGTCTATTTTGGATAAGAAGTCTGCTAAGTCTAACCCTAACCACTCCAATTCGCAGAAACGAGAGAAATATATATAGCTGCTGCGCTAGGCAGCGACAAGACAAAAATAACTGGTCAGCCTTTGTACCGCGTTATACATCCGAGGAAGTTTCTATCACATGACTAATTATCAATGGGAGTCAGGTGACGGGCTATTTTCCCACCTAATTTAATTTCTTTTTGACGTCTGTAGGGATGTTTCCGGAAAATGCGAGTTACCTGGGACATTACATCAGATGCTGTATCAATATGATATCGGCTAACCTTAAGATTTCTCAAAATTAAGATGGATTAAATATGGGAAAGCTGTTTACTTTCTCTAATTAGTATTTAAACGAACTCCGATTTGTAGGCTTCGTTCTACATGCTGACTTAAGAAAAAGAATAGATACAAGTTGTTTTATGATTTATTTTTTCTCGTTTTTTTTTTTCTGAAAATATATCAGTTGTAAACTAAAATAGAAGTCAAAATAAGAAAATTCCGTTCTGTTTATCAGACACCTTTTGACTTTTTAATCTTTCTAAGTCTACACTAAATATTTATGCATATTCGGAAAGTAGGCAAAAAAGATATTTGTGAAGTAAATAGAGATGTTTCTTTGAAAACTTGCCATATTTCAGTTAATGTAAGTCCAATAAATTAAGTTAATTATCTCATGTAGAAAGTAGGATATCCACGGATTGATCTCGTGACTACTATATTTGCCACCCGCCACTGATGATCCAGGAAGACTACAACCTCTCTCGATCGCACAGAACTCCAGAGAAATGTTAAGTTCGGTCGTATTAAATGCTGACACCGTGATTAATGAATGTAGCGGGGAAACGTTAAGAATAGTAGCAGGTAGTGTAAAGTCGTGGCAAGTCAGTACAAAGGTAGCTGTTATATAAGTTAAGCAACAACAACAAAAGTGTATTTCCAGAACCAACACAAACTTCTCTTGGTGTCAAAATACTTAGGGATCCTAACAAAGAATGAAACAAACCAAAAAAAAGGGGAGGTAAGTCGTTCTGAAATGCGGTTTATCCAACTCCTGGCGGCAATACATGAGAGCGGCTTTTCATGCTGCTTATAGCTCTGTCAAAGAGAACAGTGGAGTCCATTGTCTTAAGGGAGAATTTGCAGTTTCTAGAGGGAAGCGACGGGTCCGCTTGCACTACCCCAAATATTCTCTCAGCAGGGGCAATGGCTGGGTCTTTGACGGTACCAGCCGTAATTACACGTGCCCCCATGTCGTCTAACGTCACCGTCCGTTAAAATAAAGTTACCTCTAATTGCATCGGCGGTACGATTTGACGAGGGGACCCAGAGTCCCAAAACACGTGCCGGCTCACCCGATGAGGACCGTCGTCACACCGCCGCCATAGCCATGCCTTCCCGCGGCGCTTCCGGGCTGGTCTCGCGACTTAGACAAAAGGCTAAGTCCGGACCCCAGCCGTCGGTAACGAGAACATGGCCGCGCGCCTTGTGGTGTCCGGGGGATTCACGGTGCCCCAGTTTAGCCACTGCTGTTGTTGAAAGGGTTTGTCTGTCGCCTGTCACTTTTCCGATCCGACTTATTTTCCCTTTGCAGCGAGTTCCCGGCCGGAGATTCTTCGGTAAATGGCAGCTGTGACGCTTCGTGGGAAGCGGGCAGCCATTGAGAGATATTCCCCTGCCAGATCTCCTGGCCGGGGGGGGGGGGTGGCCCCTGAGAACTAGGCTCGTGGTTAGGGGAAGAGGCGGTGGTACAGGTGGCGTTGTGAAACTTCCCTTCTGGGTTTCTATAGTTGCTAAACTCAATTCGAGTTCTCCACAAAGGTTACTTGGATCTTATCCACACCGATAAGTCGCCCATTGTGGTATCTAGTAGGGTTCTTAGCCATTGTTTTGCAGATTTTAGTTTGACTGCGTAGAACAACTATTCCTCCATCCGTATTAAGTGTTGCAGCCCGTCGCGTGCCGTTTGTCCGGTGCTACACTAGGTCCTGTCCCCTCCAGCTGACCGTCTATATCTTGGGACGCTATTTGGCTCGCACCCACTTTCCCGTCCGTCCCCTATCACATTACTCCTGCACCCTAACCAACCGGGATGGGAGGATGACTTTCCCATTCCTTAGTTGCGTAGCTAAAGTAAACGGCTCGCCAACACTCTACCCCCCCCTTTTTCTATCCATTTCCCTGGAGAGAGAGAGAGACCTAAAAACACGCTGTCCTGGTCTCGTAGTACGACCCTGACGACGGCGGCACACTGCACGATTCTAGGGTCTAGTTATGGATCATCCGAATCCTCCCGAATCATGCAGGACAGGGTCTCCGCTGTCGGTAAGTGGAATATCCGAATTCCCCCCCCCCCCCGGGCAGGTCGGAAGTGAGCTGATACACAGCCGTTTGACTTGTCTTAGTCTAGATTTCTCTGTAACTCGATTTAACCCACCCTAGTTTCCTTACCGACACGGCCTAACCCATGGAAGGCCTTGACGCACCCTCCCTCGATAGCCCGGGTCCTGGCCCTGATCCCAGCATTCTGCCTATTCTAGTCACCACGCTGTATCCATTAAGGTGGGTGGGACGCATACCACCCGGTTCCTCTTCCGAGACCAGTTTTTACCGTGATAGATCGGGAGAAAACTCGGCGCTCTCCCCTCAGAATGTCGAGGGCGTGGGATCGGGGCCAACGTTGTGACCTGTAGCCAGCGACTGTACTCCCTAGATTTGTGTGAAAAAGGGTTGGGGGGGTGTGGGATTTCAGGGCTGAATAGCTGCTCTGCTTTCCACCGGAAGGAACTTGGCGTTTACTTCCGAGTAACTCTTAGAGATGTGCTTCCTGTAAGCAGGTGACGCGTCTAGCTTTCATCTTGGGTCATATTTAGTCCCCTCCTTTAACGTTAAAAGAAGGTAAATGTTGTGTCTTACCACCCCCCCCAACCCGTATCAAACCGGACGAACGTCTAAAGTTCAAGTCTAAAAATATAGCAAAAAAAAGGGGGGGCCAGGGAGCGAATATTTTCGATCAGGTTCCCTCTATCCGCAGCTTCCGCCACCGCACAGGATTCGGGAATGTGACCCTAGGATAAAGCGACTGGCTCTTTCGGTGGGCGTGGCAAATCAGTACTGCTGGCGGTAGGTAGCGCCCTCTTCGGCAGCTACCAGAACTCTAGTATCTTTTAAGCTAAAAATTACGTGAGATTTAGAGATAGTGTTGAAGACATGGCAACATAAACTGCGGGGGGGGAGATTAGCGTAGCGTTCAGATAACGTGAGGTCGCTGAAGGCTTCATCTATTTAGCTACAAAGCTACATAATCCATTCGCGTCTATTACGTTGTATGTATACATATCGTTTTGGATATTCACTTTTATCAGGTCTGACCTGGCTGGGGCTAATTTAAGGATAAGTTCTGTTATTTGCATATTTATTTTAAAAAAAGATAAGGGTTAAGCACATTATAAAACAAAATATCTACATAGTTTACAGATTTTTCAATAAGGTTCTTATAATATTATAATCACCTTTTTCTTTATAGTTGGATAAATGGCAAATTAGCCCAGATTAGTTAGCGGCCGTCTGATGCTATACATTTATTGGTGATAAAACGTAGTTACTGGCAGTTTATTCCTTTATGAGTGTATCAAATAAAAGAAAAACAACAACAGAGACCTTTCCTTTGGAAAATAGTTCGTCTTTTAATCGGCATTCATTCCTTTGCTGTTTGGACTTCAGCGCCCTAATCTGTACCAAATGTACAAGACACTTTCTTGTTCGCCAGTACAGTAATGGAGATTTGGTCGAGTCCTGTTCAACAGTACAGTGATGGAGATTTGGTCGAGTCTTGTTCAACAGTACAGTGATGGAGATTTGGTCGAGTCTTGTTCAACAGTACAGTGATGGAGATTTGGTCGAGTCCTGTTCAACAGTACAGTGATGGAGATTTTGGTCGAGTCTTGTTCAACAGTACAGTGATGGAGATTTGGTCGAGTCTTGTTCAACAGTACAGTGATGGAGATTTGGTCGAGTCCTGTTCAACAGTACAGTGATGGAGATTTGGTCGAGTCTTGTTCAACAGTACAGTGATGGAGATTTGGTCGAGTCTTGTTCAACAGTACAGTGATGGAGATTTGGTCGAGTCCTGTTCAACAGTACAGTGATGGAGATTTGGTCGAGTCTTGTTCAACAGTACAGTGATGGAGATTTGGTCGAGTCTTGTTCAACAGTACAGTGATGGAGATTTGGTCGAGTCTTGTTCAACAGTACAGTGATGGAGAGCTGGTCGAGTCCTGTTCAACAGTACAGTGATGGAGATTTGGTCGAGTCTTGTTCAACAGTACAGTGATGGAAATTTGGTCGAGTCCTGTTCAACAGTACAGTGATGGAAATTTGGTCGAGTCCTGTTCAACAGTACAGTGATGGAGATTTGGTCGAGTCTTGTTCAACAGTACAGTGATGGAGATTTGGTCGAGTCTTGTTCAACAGTACAGTGATGGAGATTTGGTCGAGTCTTGTTCAACAGTACAGTGATGGAGATTTGGTCGAGTCTTGTTCAACAGTACAGTGATGGAGATTTGGTCGAGTCTTGTTCAACAGTACAGTGATGGAGAGTTGGTCGAGTCTTGTTCAACAGTACAGTGATGGAGATTTGGTCGAGTCTTGTTCAACAGTACAGTGATGGAGATTTGGTCGAGTCTTGTTCAACAGTACAGTGATGGAGATTTGGTCGAGTCTTGTTCAACAGTACAGTGATGGAGAGCTGGTCGAGTCCTGTTCAACAGTACAGTGATGGAGATTTGGTCGAGTCTTGTTCAACAGTACAGTGATGGAAATTTGGTCGAGTCCTGTTCAACAGTACAGTGATGGAAATTTGGTCGAGTCCTGTTCAACAGTACAGTGATGGAAATTTGGTCGAGTCCTGTTCAACAGTACAGTGATGGAAATTTGGTCGAGTCCTGTTCGCCAGTACAGTGATGGAGATTTGGTCGAGTCCTCTTCGCCAGTACAGTGATGGAGAGTTGGTCGAGTCCTCTTCGCCAGTACAGTGATGGAGATTTGGTCGAGTCCTCTTCGCCAGTACAGTGATGGAGAGTTGGTCGAGTCCTGTTCAACAGTACAGTGATGGAGAGCTGGTCGAGTCCTGTTCAACAGTACAGTGATGGAGAGTTGGTCGAGTCCTGTTCAACAGTACAGTGATGGAGATTTGGTCGAGTCCTGTTCAACAGTACAGTGATGGAGAGTTGGTCGAGTCCTCTTCGCCAGTACAGTGATGGAGAGTTGGTCGAGTCCTGTTCGCCAGTACAGTGATGGAGAGTTGGTCGAGTCTTGTTCAACAGTACAGTGATGGAGATTTGGTCGAGTCCTGTTCAACAGTACAGTGATGGAGAGTTGGTCGAGTCCTGTTCAACAGTACAGTGATGGAGATTTGGTCGAGTCCTGTTCATCAGTACAGTGACAGAGAGTTGGTCGAGTCCTGTTCACCAGTACAGTGATGGAGAGTTGGTCGAGTCCTGTTCAACAGTACAGTGATGGAGAGTTGGTCGAGTCCTGTTCAACAGTACAGTGATGGAGATTTGGTCGAGTCCTGTTCAACAGTACAGTGATGGAGAGTTGGTCGAGTCCTGTTCAACAGTACAGTGATGGAGATTTGGTCGAGTCCTGTTCGCCAGTACAGTGATGGAGAGTTGGTCGAGTCCTGTTCGCCAGTACAGTGATGGAGAGTTGGTCGAGTCCTGTTCAACAGTACAGTGATGGAGATTTGGTCGAGTCCTGTTCATCAGTACAGTGACAGAGAGTTGGTCGAGTCCTGTTCATCAGTACAGTGATGGAGAGTTGGTCGAGTCCTCTTCGCCAGTACAGTGATGGAGAGTTGGTCGAATCCTGTTCAACAGTACAGTGATGGAGAGTTGGTCGAATCCTGTTCAACAGTACAGTCATGGAAGTTGAAATAAGTGACAACGCGCAGATTTTTCGTTCCGTTTTCGTGAACTAGTAGATAGGTGATTGGTCAGTGGAGTGGTATGATCTGGTAAGATGGAATGGAAACCTCTACATGCTGTAACAATAACTGCTGCCAACCAATCAATTTTTCTCTTCTAGTAACTGCCACAAAACCAAACCCCTTATTTGCTAGATTCTTCAAAATTTGAACCCCCCCTTTTGAAATGACAGTAGACCAGCTAAGAATCGCAGTCTGTGTTATCTTTAACCAACAGATTAACAACGTGGCTTACAGGTAAGGTACTGACATGTAACTTTCACTTTCCGTATTCTGTTCTTTAGATTTACTAAACGAAACATAATTAGTACAGTATGTGGAAATGAAAATATCGACGACGGTCATTGTGCTATTGTTTGTTTTTTTTATACTTTAAACAGCAGCTGACGTGGAAACACATTTTAGCAGCCAGTTTTGACGAGAGACTCCGAAGGTTGGATACGTGAGGAGCGGTTGGTTCGGTCAGGATGGGAGAGCAGCCGCTGAAACCATCCCGACAGCTGGGCCAACTGTTTGCCTGTTTTTCTTTTAGATCGACTTTTATAAGGATGAGAAGATTTTCTCTGGATGCATCTCAACGATTAGTGTTTCGCCTCTACCCGATCGTGACAAAACTTAATAGTGTGTTTCGGGGATTAAGTTACTCTTTTCAAATTAATTATATCTTCCGCTTAACGGCCCTAAGCACCCATGCATCACTCGAACGCCCTCAGCCATTATTTGCCGAATATCGCAGTAAAATGGTATCCAACGAACTGAGACGCACGTGCTGTGACATGCCAGAAGCGTCAATTGCTTTGTACCCTCAAGATCAATATGCAGCTACAAAGATACCTTCAATCGGCTATAAATTTGCCGGATCTAATTTCCCGTGCATGATCGACAAAAGGGTGTTTTTGTTCATTTTCCTGTAGAGTGAGTTTCAGAAATACAAGAGATTCCAAAAATGGCTAGAAACGCCATTATTAGCCAGATCATCACCAAAGTTTATCCTTTCTTCTTACTGTCAGGTACGTGAACGTTTGTCCCGTTAACTTACTTCAAGAGTGCGGCCCGTGGTGTAAAATCGTACGCCTTTTACAATCTCCCCACAAAATCGTGCAGCGACTGGCAACTTTAATTAATTATTGTTGCATATTGTGACTGACTGCACTCTAGTAGCAGTTTGTTAACAAAATAGTCTCCAAGTCTTTCGGCTTACGAATATAGAGTTTATTCCCAGAGTCGCCTTAAAACACCCTTATTCTTAAGTTGTCTAAACGATGCAATTAAAAACCTGGTAACATTTTAATTAAATAGATTTTATATATGTATATGCATAGTATTAAAGAAGATTAGCCAGTAGCATGTTTGACGTAAGTAACCGGAATATTAAACATAGAAGAAGAACACTAATTTCGCCGTATAATTCCCTGGTCCCTCCTCATCTTTAGTATTCTTTGCAGACCTGGAGCCGATATTTCATAAGAAGTAATTGATTTATAGGAGACTACTCATTGTTTCCAGTCTTAAGCATTTATAACCTGCTGGACGATTAAGGTGTATTAGATCTACGAAGTTTAAACTTCAGATGTTTTATATAAAAAAAAAAAAAGCTAATGAAGGGTTTCAAACCTTTAAGGGATGTCGAGCGGCTTGGCAGGGAAGAGATGTTTCATTTATCTACCTATCTATCTATTACTAAAACTAACGCGTGCTTCAGTAAGCAGCGACTCCTGGTGTAAATGCTCGACTTCTCTTAAAATTAAAGTTCGATCACCCGATAATATTAAAATTGTGCGTCGGCTTCCTGTCATCAACCGCTGTCACTATGGCAACCCAACGGGTCCACGGGTCGTCTAGTATTCTTTAAAATTAGTCGCCCCACCATACATAAGTCAATTTCCAAAAACAGATCCAAAATTAATTCCGTTTCTATCAAACCTTTTATTATTATTATTATTATTATTATTTATTATTATTATTATTATTATTATTGAGTATTTTATCACGATTTTCTTTCTGCAAAGTTTTGTATTATCGATTTGCTAGCGATTTCAACGAGCGCTGTAGCTACATTATTAGTGGGCGTGATTAAAAACTTTTGATTACCTCCCTTTTGCATATCTAATGATTGGTAATGTCTCCTAAACAAGTTTCCTTTGTTGTCGTTTAAAGAATGAAATCAGATTACCAAGATACCATTGTTGCTGCTTTGTGCAGTCAAAAAAAAAGGACGTCTCTTGTCTCCACGTGTGATAACGATAGCAAGCAATCGATGGGGCAAACTTCTTTCACCCTTTTAACAATGTATACTGTGCAAACGTTTATAACGAACTTTTAGGAGATCGTATGACTCTGTGTTCCAGAAAGTAATTGCCAGAGGAAGGATAAATGAAATAAAATTAATTATAACTTTAAAAAATAAACTGTTTATTTCTTTAAAATTAAATCTCTGCGTTCCATGAAAGAAACACTCTGTGGTGTTTATTATATGAGAAGTATTTCTTCTAGTTGCTGACGATATTCACGGAGAATATTCATCATCGGTGTCGAAGGAAGACCAGTTACCTGTCCCAGACGGACTGTGGCTTTTTGTTGACAGCAGCCATGGCGTCGACAGTTCAACGAAGCATCTGTACATGGCTCTGCACAACGTACCGAGAAAATCGGCCACGGAAACGACTGGTAACCACCTGGAGTTTCTCGGGAAGCCGTCATCCTTCGCCAAAATAGAACAACCGAACGGAGAGCTCGACAGCTTTCCCGCGTTTAGCTGGTCATTCTACGTGAGGCCGTCCAGTAGGAAGTCGGCTTTGATCCTGGGCTACGACGGGCTGGGCACGGCGCTGGACGGCTGGGGGATCAGGGTGAGGCAGCCCGGCCGGGGCGAGAACCTGACCATCGACCAGACATTACCCGACTCTCTGACTTTGGAAGAATGGACCTTTGTTTCTGTTAATTACGATAATCTACTGAGGAACGGGATCTACATCCACACCCAAGGAGAGACGACATCGTTTACAGTCGGCAGGGGAGGCGCCATACCGGAAACCCGAGGGGGAGTTTGGTTGGGGTCCGCCCCGAACCTGCCCGCCGGTTATGACGCTTTTAAGGGGTTCCTATCCTGCCTCCAGTTTTACACCGTATCTACCCTCAGAGAGGCTTTAGAAAAATTAAAAGCGAAATGCGATCCAGAATCCTGGACTGACAAAAGTAATTTTGGTAAGACCCACATATTTTTGTTGTTGTTGTTGTTGTTGTCGAAGGGCACCTGATTTTTTTTTTGCGTGGAAGTCTCCATTTTGCATTCGGCAGACAGAAGCTCAGCCCCCGAGATCATCGAAAGTATCCGTTCATTTCCGGCCTGGAATATCTGCGGAATTTCTTTTTGGAAAACCCGCGGTTTGAATGCCGCCCGGGGGGGGCTCGTTTCGCAGAAAAATAAGCCGGCAGTCTGTTCTCGAAAGCACATGATCTGGTTTCCCCGAGCCGGACGATACGGTTACTATGGTAACGTTCCCTCTTGTCGCGCATAACAATGGAGGGTTTTCAGTCCCCCGACCCCACGTAATGCTAAATTTTCGGACGACCACGATACCATGTTCCTGCAGCAGGGTTCTCGGCGACGGGGATGACTGAGTATTTGTTGGTTCAGCATATCTCGCACCCACCCATCACATCCCTCTCTCTCTTCTTCTTTCTGACATCTCTCTCTCTTCTTCTCTGACCATCTCTCTCTCTCTCTCTCTCCCTCTTTCTGACCATCTCTCTCTCTCTTCTGACCATCTCTCTCTCTCTCCCCCTCTTTCTGATCATCTCTCTCTCTCTTCTTCTTCGACCATCTCTCTCTCTCTCTCTCTCTCTCTCTCTCTCTCTCTCTCTCTCTCTCTCTCTCTCTCTCTCTCAGTTTCGGAACTTTTAAAACGTTTTTCCTGATGTTACCCTAATTCTCTTCCGTTGCTTCCTGCTCCTACTTGGCGCCAACTCGTTCTCAAAGAAAAGGCATGTACCACTCGGATACATTAGGATATCATTTTCCATTTATGTGACTATTTTACGAAACGCTCCAAACTGGACAGCATCTTCCCGACATCGTCGCTGTTATTAACTTACTAAGAACCCTTTGTGTTATCCGCAAGTTTCATAATATTGTTATAGATTTAAATATTAGTGTGATCAGTGTACATCACAAAGAGAAACCGATCTCATAATTTTAATCCTTGGCGGGGTTGCCCTAATGTTGAATTTTAGAAAAACCACCATCAACGACTCTCTGAAGTCAGTCAGGTGTATGTATACTTGTCATCTCCTCTCAATTACATAACCTCTGAAATTGCAGTACCGTGTGCGCTTGTAGTTTAGTAGCATTCCCTTTTCGAAAATCAAGCTGAGCATCTTCAATATTGTTAGCCATATCTGGTGATTTTAATGATCTCTGTCTTTTACATAAGCAACAAGGTTTTTGAGAACACCCTTTTTGTTTACTTTAGGTATTTCATTCAAAAGATAAACTTCGTGCGATGAGAGGCCTTCCATATATTTCATTTGTAATTATAATAGGGACCTTACTGGCTTTAACGCCTAAAATTTCGGCTTAAGGAACTTCTCCATAGCAGCGACTTCCATCCTATTACACCGTCTTTCGGTGGTGTCTCTGGTATCTACTCACGATTTTTTTTCCATCGCGTGTAAAAGTAGCAACGCTTACATTTGGTAACTAACTGGTTCCTGTAACATTCCTACTTAACTGATCAGTCGTTTGGTAACTAACTGGTTCCTGTAATATGTCTACTTAACGTGAACAGTCGTTTGGTAACTAACTGGTTCCTGTAATATGTCTACCTAACGTGACCAGTCGTTTGGTAACTAACTGGTTCCTGTAATATGTCTACCTAACGTGACCAGTCGTTTGGTAACTAACTGGTTCTTGTAACATTCCTACTTAACGTGACCAGTAGTTTGGTAACTAACTGGTTCCTGTAATATGTCTACCTAACGTGACCAGTCGTTTGGTAACTAACTGGTTCTTGTAACACTCCTACTTAACTTGATCAGTCGTTTGGTAACTAACTGATTCCTGTAATATGTCTACTTAACGTGACCAGTCGTTTGGTAACTAACTGGTTCTTGTAACATTCCTACTTAACGTGACCAGTCGTTTGGTAACTAACTGGTTCCTGTAATATGTCTACTTAACGTGACCAGTAGTTTGGTAACTAACTGGTTCCTGTAATATTCCTACTTAACGTGAACTGTCGTTTGGTAACTAACTGGTTCCTGTAATATTCCTACTTAACTTGACCAGTTGTTTGGTAACTAACTGGTTCTTGTAACACTCCTACTTAACTTGATCAGTCGTTTGGTAACTAACTGATTCCTGTAATATGTCTACTTAACGTGACCAGTCGTTTGGTAACTAACTGGTTCTTGTAACATTCCTACTTAACGTGACCAGTAGTTTGGTAACTAACTGGTTCCTGTAATATGTCTACCTAACGTGACCAGTCGTTTGGTAACTAACTGGTTCTTGTAACACTCCTACTTAACTTGATCAGTCGTTTGGTAACTAACTGATTCCTGTAATATGTCTACTTAACGTGACCAGTCGTTTGGTAACTAACTGGTTCTTGTAACATTCCTACTTAACGTGACCAGTAGTTTGGTAACTAACTGGTTCCTGTAATATTCCTACTTAACGTGAACTGTCGTTTGGTAACTAACTGGTTCCTGTAATATTCCTACTTAACGTGACCAGTAGTTTGGTAACTAACTGGTTCCTGTAATATTCCTACTTAACGTGAACTGTCGTTTGGTAACTAACTGGTTCCTGTAATATTCCTACTTAACGTGAACTGTCGTTTGGTAACTAACTGGTTCCTGTAATATTCCTACTTAACGTGAACTGTCGTTTGGTAACTAACTGGTTCCTGTAATATTCCTACTTAACGTGAACTGTCGTTTGGTAACTAACTGGTTCCTGTAATATTCCTACTTAACCTGACCAGTCGTTTGGTAACTAGCTGGTTCTTGTAATATTTCTGATCAGTCGTTTGGTAACTAGCTGGTTCCTGTAATATTCCTACTTAACCTGACCAGTCGTTTGGTAACTAGCTGGTTCTTGTAATATTTCTGATCAGTCGTTTGGTAACTAGCTGGTTCCTGTAATATTCCTACTTAACCTGACCAGTGGATTGGCTTTCGGACAAATTTAACTTCAAAGTTGTTTTTATTATTTTTACCATTTCAAATAACTTTTCTCTCTTCTCTTTTTAGCAAATTTTATGTCACGTGCGTTTTAATTAATATATTTTTTAAAATTTTATTCATTAACTTTAAAAAAAAATTTTTTTAAAGAAATTATTGAAACTTACGAAAATTCTAGCCACCAACTTGATTAAGGTGACTCACCCGGTCTCCAAACTTCATCCACGTATTTACAGGAATCATCGCCCTCTGTCTGTGAACTAAGTGACAAAATACGGAACTATGTCATGGTTCTGTCATGCCAGGGACACTGGCAGATAGTAATACATGTACCTGGCATTCTTGATGGATGGCTGTTTGGTACTTAACCGTAAAAGAGTTTTTTTCGAATCTAGTAGGATCACTTTAAATATCAGAATTACTATATGAATTATTCATATATAAGAAATAGCATTAATGTGGAAACTACCTGTGATGAAGGCATCTGGCGATAAGTCTAAATTTAAGGTGACTGACTGACTGACCCAGCAGAATATTATGCGATTAATGTCTTCTGTTCTTGTTTAGTTGGTATATAAAAAATAATCTTGATAATAATAATAATAATAATAATAATAATAATAATAATAATAATCATTAATAATAATAATAATAATAATAATAATAATAATAATTTATATTCTTAGATCGAACAAAAGATTTATGTTTTACCTTCTGTCATGACCACTTCTGGCTCAACCGAATTACTGGATCAGGCGCCAAAACTGACATCATTAGATCATTTCCCCACAACTGCGGTACTGCATCACCCGCCGCAAATGACACCACTGGATCAAATGATACTACTGATATCATTGGATTAACTTATACAACTGACACCACTGGATCAAATGATACTACTGATATCATTGGATTAACTTATACAACTGACACCACTGCATCAAATGATACTACTGATATCATTGGATTAACTTATACAACTGGCACCACTCGATCAAATGATATACTGATATCATTGGATTAAACTTATACAACTGGCACCACTGGATCAAATGATACTATGATATCTTGGATTAACTTATACAATGACACCACTGCATCAAATGATACTACTGATATCATTGGATTAACTTATACAAATGGCACCACTGGATCAAATGATACTACTGATATCATTGGATTAACTTATACAACTGGCACCACTCGATCAAATGATACTACTGATATCATTGGATTAACTTATACAACTGGCACCACTCGATCAAATGATACTACTGATATCATTGGATTAACTTATACAACTGGCACCACTGGATCAAATGATACTACTGATATCATTGGATTAACTTATACAAATGACACCACTGGATCAAATGATACTGCTGATATCATTGGATTAACTTATACAACTGACACCACTGGATCAAATGATACTACTGATATCATTGGATTAACTTATACAACTGGCACCACTCGATCAACCACCAAAACTGACACCATTGAATCAACTGGCACCGCTGGATCAACTTCGACTACTAACATCATTGGATTAATTTCTACAACTGCCACTACTGAATCAACCACCAAAACTGGCACCGCTGGATCAACTGGTACTACTGACATCATTGGATTAGCTCCCACAGTCGGAATTATCAGTTCAGTTCCTACATCTGGAGCCACTGGATCAACGCCTACAACCGACACAGCTGATTTCACCCTCCAAAATAACACACCAAGACCAACTTCTGCAAATAACGCCTGGAGATCAGCCCCTGAAACCGGATCGATTGTATCTAACCCTACCACAGGTAACATTCAAGTCGCCCATTCTATGCTAATGTTTAAATTAAACGTCAAGTGGAAAAAAAATTTATAGTTATCGATTTAAGTTGAATTTGATAACTAAGATAACGCATATTTTATGAATACAAAGACTACACTCTGATCATTGACAAATCCCGTAATTTTCTGTTAAATATGGTTAGAATGGCCTCTTTAAAAATTCAACGAAGGGATTATCAGCCAAATCAATCCACATAGCTCATTGTTACTGAAATATATAGAGATATTAATTATGTAGCCACAGTGGACTAGACAAAAAGTCCCCTTATTTTAAAGCTGGTGTCCCTTTAACGTTTTTTTTTATCTATGCCACTGTTACGTTATTGTGCACGTGTCGCATTTATTAACACTTTAAATGACCTTTCTGTAGTTTTTTTCCATATTCGATGTTGTTTTATAGAGCAAAACTGTCACAATGTATTGAGAATATATGGGAAAAGGCACACAAAGGGAAATTACGTTAATGTTTGATAGAACCTCGTCATGCCTACTTTCAATGACCCAACCGCCCGGCCATGACGATCCAGTTGCTGTAGTAGTCGGGGTCCGCTGTTCTTCGATGACGTGTGCTGAATCCCTCTCCGTTACTCTTGTGTCTTTTAAGCCGGCGGAAGTCTGTGGGCGGAACCGACCAAGGAGAAGCCGCCGACGCCCAGGTGGGTGGACACGTGTCTCAGGTTTACTCTGTGGAGGGAGAACGTCACCACGGAGATGCACTTCTACCAGCGGGCCCGGGTCGACCGCCTGCTGTCCTGTCTGCAGCTCTGCGCCTCCAGTCCCCTCTGCTACTCGTTCACCGTGGCCTCGTCCTCCAACCTGCCAGGTGTCTGCCTCCTGAGCAGCAGCCAGGACACGGCCCATCTTCTGCCGCAATCCGGCTACAGCCACTATATTCTAGCTTAACCCAGTGATAGTGGGCCCCGATGGTTTCGAATGCTCGCCCGACCCCTCTCTTCGTGCCCTCTCTGTCCTTCCAACTTCCTCCAAAATCAGAAGGCAGGTCTCCATCAAAATTTGAACGTCCTTTTAGTTTTGGTTTATCTTACTACTGTATTTCTTGTTAACGCCATCACCCACCCCAGTGGCGTCAGAACTCGCCTGCCGCTGCTGTTGTCGAGCGAGTTGGACGTCCAAATGCCGAGTCCTCCTCGTAACTGAGAGATGTTCGTCGGGCCGGGAGGTCTCTCTCAAGTCGGGCACCAAGGAATTGCCATGCAGCTGTTTCACGCTATGGCGATCATCAGCGACAAGTCTCCTCCGACCCCAACCTGGGATCGAACCCGGTACAGGAGCAACGGCGCCCTTACGGAGCTAACCCGCTACCACCTGCCCCACCGGGCCGGCTTTTCCGCTGCTCTGTTGGGATCCTGGTTACCTTTGGTGTGTTTCGGGTCGCCATCTTGTTCGCACACCGCGGGTGGTCCGGGCCCGTTACTTAAGAAGGCCACAAGATATCAAACCACGTGACCACCGAGGATCCCCCCCGATGCGCCATGTTTCTTTTCACCCAAGTTGGTTTAACATTGAAATCTCTCCCCCCATCCTCCTCTCAACTCTAATTAAAATGCTGCTGATCTTCTCTCCATGCATTTTTGATAGAAATTCTCAGAAAATAGCGCATTTTCGCAAAAGTTGGAAATTCTCTAAGTATGCAGAAGCAACATTCACCGTGGAAATGATGTCTTTGGAAAGTTTGTTATCGTCGATGGTGTCGAAAGTGAGAGGAAGAACCCAGAAAATCCAGGGAGCTAAAGAAAGAAAACGGACAAATATTAAACTGCTTGACGTGTGCTTCATTTGCAGCCATGTAACTCCGAATTCTTCCTTTCTTGCTCTACAGTATAGGAGGAGGAAGAGATGGCTTTCTAGAAAACATGGCGCACGTAAAAGGCTCAAATGTATTGGCTGTGAGGAGGAGGAGGAGGAGGGGAGAAGATCAAGCAATTAGTCAAATAATTAATGATGCTTCCGCGAACATTTGCGACACCGGTTAGCGGATCACTGGAGTTCTGCAATAAGCTAAGTTAAAGGGAGAGAACCCTTCTTGTCGCGATCGTGTACCTGGAAGAATGGTACCTGGAAGAATGCATGCAGGGTGTACCACGACCTGATCAACATTCTACAAGTTCAGGAAATCTGGCAGATATGTTCGAGAATCAACAGAGACAGCAAAATTAGTATAGGAGAGTAGAGATGGTAATCACAGCGCATATTTCCCTATTGTTTGTAGTGCATCATTAGACAATGCTCGCGTGTACACTTCACAGGCGACATATAAACACGATTCGATAACTGGTTTTTTTATGTTGTTGACCAAAGGCATCTGTATCTTTTTTGTGGGGGGAATCCGCAATGCTGTGAGCGAGACCTGGCGCGGGCGGGCGTCGCCCTCCAGTGAGTCGTGTCCGACAGCGTTGTGTTCGCTCGCTATCGCTTGAGACGTTTATCTTTGATGAGGACATGGAAACTTGTTCTGATCGCATCCATCAACGATCGATATTTTACGGCTACCCGGTCGTGTGGAAAGCCCGGTAATGTGTTGCGGGGATAAACTTACTCTCTATTATTTACTGTAATTGCTTTATTATTATTATTTATTATTTAGCTCAGCGGTCTCGGATGCCCACAGTGCGGTTATTGAGCCATAATAAGCGTAGATGCATTGGCTGGAGCGAGCCAGAAATATCGATGATCGTTTTGCACTCTCAAGATCGATACGCAGTTGCGACAAACGAGCTGTGTTTCGGCTATAAATCCACCAGACTCCCTGCCTGCCCCTCTCATGTCTTAGCTGATCGACGTTCCTCGAACAAGCGACTGACGGGCAAAGAGTTGCTTTCGCTTCCCTGTGGTACCCGCGAAACAACACAAGCGGGTTCCGAGATGGCCCGCTCCATCGTTCTCATCTTGGCGGTTTTTCTTTCAATCCCTTTACCAGGTAGGTTAAACTTCTGTGTCGCCAACTTTTTTTAGGGATGCGGTCCCAGGTAAAGTCCCACGTTCCGTCAGGTTAATAATAATAATAATAATAATAATAATAATAATAATAATAATAATAATAATAATAATAATAATAATAATAATAGCTGCCCTTCGCAACCGAAGACGGCTAATCAGTTTCTTTATAGCGTAGGGTTGAGGGTTACCGCACAGCAGCCACAATCGTAAATAGTATAACCCAATGTTGTCGGGGAAGATCCGAGGGGGGACAAGCCACCTTAACGCTTTACCGATCGGTTAGCTGCTAGATAAACAGGGCCACTCGGAGTTAGGAGGTTCGCCTAAGGTTACGCCCCTTTCCGGCATTTGGTCTAGCTTCTCTCGCTTGTGAGACAAGCACGTGCTAAGGGACCCCTCGTCGTCATTAGCGGAATAAACACTATTTTAGTCAAAAAGACGGACAGCTGAGGAATGGAGGAGCTTATGAAGTTAGCTGGGGTTTATCGCTAAAATATAGATATCAAAACCGCACACACACAATAATATTATAGTATATCGATTAGTCGTAATAATAATAATCAGTGATTGTTATATACTATAGCTATTATATTCACAACTATTTACAACTTTAAGCTTTTAAATTAATTATTGTAATATAAATTGTTTTATTATAGTAGCAGTAAAATGTTCAAAAATTTATCTTTTCGCTATTCCACTTAAATCCGAGTCTGTTTTTGTGACCACCACACCCCACCATGTAGCATATTTTCGACAGCCGAGCTTTCGGGACGAGAAAGCAAAGCCACCTTAACATCATATCCGGTCCGCCATATTGGAAAATGGACACCTGTCGAATCAAGCTGTTTACTACCAGGAAAAACCGCCATATCGAAATGTAGACTTCTGGGAAAATTACGTTCAGCTGCTTGAATAGGGCGGAGGTTAAAGGTGGAGAACAAATCCAGATGCGGGTAAACCATTTAATAAAAAAGATGGTGGTACATTAACGACAGCTGCCAGAGAAAACTATAGCGGGATGCGGACGAGTTTAATGGATACACGGGCTATGCGTGGAGCCAAGGGTCGCCCGGTTCAGAGTACCTGTGTGAATCCATTTCCGTCTGACATCTACAAAGCTCTGCCTCTAAAATCTCAGGGCAAATTTTGAGATCCAAACCCATGATTGCCTTCCACAAGAGAACATCCGCCAAATTACTTCGAGGACTTTCCCCTCGCGCTTTGCATCAAAACCAAAGGCTGATTCATCAGATTATTTCAATGCTATCGTAAACCAGGGAACTAAAGCTTTCGGCTGTCGACGTATAATTCTTCCATCCTTCCTTTTGCTTCTGCAAAAGGTGAACACGGACTTTGGGCAAAACTTAGAACGCGCTTGTAGCTGATCTTCGGGGCACTGAAATTGCAATCCGGGGTCTGCCCGTCGAAGACCCCAGCGAGACCCGTGAGATGACCGTTTTGTTTTTTTGTGTTTTTTTTTAAATAGAAGAATTCGATGTATTTTCTCCTGTTTTTGTTGTGCACCATAGTCTACAAGAGAAACAGCCCTAGAGAAGGAAGCATGGTGCCATGTTTACTCTCTGGGAAGGTAAACCCTACTATAATTTTCCCTTCCAGATACCGGAGAAAACCCATGCGACAAACTTGCAAATAAACCATGTCAGGGAATTACGCCAAACCGAGCTCTCCCCCTCCCCGTATCGGGCCCCTTAACCCTGGCGGTCTAGAAAACTAACCACTGAACCACCCACCGTCCGCTCGATAACTGTACACGTCTGTGTTAGGATAAGTTCCTCTTGCAGGCGAACAAACAGTTCAACAAAATAAGTTGTACATTTTTTTTTTTGACGGCCTTTTATAAGTTAACTAAACCTCTCCTTTGTCTTGATATACGGGGCCCCACAGAAACCCGTGGATATCCCAATTTTACATAATAAATTTAACTCCACTCGTGCACTCAGTTTGGTACCGTTCGCCACTCTTTGGGGGTCAGTGGAAACGCCCAGATCGAGTAGGTTTCTGGAAGTTGGTGCATGATGCTTAAGCGTCGGCAAAAGACCGGACATGGCTGGCCAGTCCATTGTAGTGACAACCCTATCCTTGAGTGCGGCCTGGCACTATGGTCCCTGGACATCATCAACTCTTATGCTGGCAGAACCTCATAATCTCTTATAGTCAAGCGTCTTTTAACAATCACTAGGAGACTGCTTCCTCAAGCCATGATTCTTCTCTACACCATAACGTCGCCACTACAAGACTAATCACACTGAACAATACTGGTACCAGGAGCACAGCGCTCGGCGTCAAACACGTAATTTGTCATCAGGAAAATCTAAATTAAACTGACTTTATTGGAAAAGGTTCACCTGCTGCTACTGGACCCTTATTCGACAAAATGAACTTCGCCCAGGAAGATCCAGTATTGTGTTGTCGATTGCTTAGAGGGAGATGTCTGGTGTGTAAGTCTGCGCGATGAAGGCGTTTTCTGATAATTTGTTTGGAGACTGGAGTCCTTTCCAGCAAGTGCCATTCTATCTGGCAGATACTGATCTTATTCCGCAGGGCTACTCAGTTCATTAGTTCATCCTGAGCATCTGTAGGTGGAGTTGCTGTTGTTGACGTCACAGGTGTGCAGTAGATTGCAGTTTACTATAACGTCGACGTCGGCTAACAAACTTATTTCCGTGTTCAGTACGTTGAATGTTAAATATGCGAGGCGATGTCGCTCGTAATGGCTGGCGAAATACACCCTCAAATGCGATATCTCCATAGTTCCATGCCAAGAATACGCTCTGTCTGAAGTTCTAAGACATTAAGGACGGTATGGTCGAATAACTACAACGCCCTACCTTATTCATTTATTCATGCAAGATTATATATAGATATGTTGGGACAGATACCGCGACATTTCCCCAATAGCCCTGTTATAAGTTATTCGGGGTGAGGTCTGGGGAGTCATCGATAGATTCCCAAACACCACCTTAATTTTAAATCGTGAATTTACGTCAATATTTCGGCGACGTTCGCTGAGGCGAAAGTCTCTGGTTCGGCTGAAGCAGGCTGCAAGGTGTCCACCCTGTGCCGGGACTCGTCAGGCTCGGCGGCAGCTGGAGGGGGCGCTGCAGTCTGGCGTGTTGGAAAGACAAAGCCGGGGTTTGTCGAGGGCCGTTTAGATTCCGCCCAGTATATCGTTGTTCTAAATGGATACATGTCTTGCCATTGTACCAACGAGCAATACCGATATTGGATGACCACCTTCTTCGGGTGATGGTTCTATGTATCCCGCAGTATAAGATGCTTCAGCCTGAATTAGATGGGAATAGTGGTCAGTTACCCTGGAACCTACACCAAACGTACAGAAAAGAGAGGGGGGGGAACGGGGGAGGCTGACAGGGTTTGTTGTGATTGTTTATTAAGACTTCTCAAGCTGGTCTCGAGGTTGTGTGACCCTGACCGACTCCCTTAACAACAGTTTTCGCGATGGCGAAACTGCGACCGAGCTATCGGTGGTGGAGGGCTGACGGAAGCAGCAGAATACCGCTGTGTGATTAGTGTCGTCTGCTCTCGTCTTTATTGGTACAGATCTACAAGGGTCGGTGATCCGACAGAGATTACTGTTTTTCCATTTACCTTTTCCGTTACAGAATCACCAACTGTTAGTGCAAAAAAGGGAAAATCCCCAAAAGGAAACAAGATTATCAGCACTACATCGACCCCAACAACTGGCACCACTGGTTCGACCCACACAACTGGCACCACTGGTTCGACCCACACAACTGGCACCACTGGTTCGACCCAAACAACTGGCACCACTGGTTCGACCCCAACAACTGGCACCACTGGTTCGACCCCCACAACTGGCACCACTGGTTCGACAACGCAAACTGGCACAACTGGTTCGACCCCAACAACTGGCACCCACTGGTTTCGACCCCACACAACTGGCACCACTGGTTCGACCCCCCCCACTGGCACCACTGGTTCGACCCAACAACTGGCACCACTGGTTCGACCCCCACAACTGGCACCACTGGTTCGACCCCCACAACTGGCACCACTGGTTCGACCCCAACAACTGGCACCACTGGTTCGACCCCCACAACTGGCACCACTGGTTCGACCCCCACAACTGGCACCACTGGTTCGACCCCCACAACTGGCACCACTGGTTCGACCCCAACAACTGGCACCACTGGTTCGACCCCCACAACTGGCACCACTGGTTCGACCGCAAAAACTGGCACCACTGGTTCGACCCCAACAACTGGCACCACTGGTTCGACACGCAAAACTGGCACCACTGGTTCGACCCCAACAACTGGCACCACTGGTTCGACACGCAAAACTGGCACCACTGGTTCGACCACAAGAACTGGCACCACTGGTTCGACACTCAAAACTGGCACCACTGGTTCGACCCCCACAACTGGCACCACTGGTTCGACCCCAACAACTGGCACCACTGGTTCGACCCCAACAATTGGCACTACTGGTTCGACCCCCACAACTGCCACCACTGGTTCGACCCCAACAACTAGCACCACTGGTTCGACACGCAAAACTGGCACCACTGGTTCGACCCCAACAACTGGCACCACTGGCTCGACACGCAAAACTGGCACCACTGGTTCGACCCCCACAACTGGCACCACTGGTTCGACCCCCACCACTGGCACCACTGGTTCGACCCCAACAACTGGCACCACTGGTTCGACCCCCACAACTGGCATCACTGGTTCGACCCCCACAACTGGCACCACTGGTTTGACACTCAAAACTGGCACCACTGGTTCGACCCCAACAACTGGCACCACTGGCTCGACACGCAAAACTGGCACCACTGGTTCGACCCCCACAACTGGCACAACTGGTTCGACCCCCACCACTGGCACCACTGGTTCGACCCCAACAACTGGCACCACTGGTTCGACACGCAAAACTGGCACCACTGGTTCGACCCCCACAACTGGCACCACTGGTTCGACCCCCACAACTGGCACCACTGGTTCGACACGCAAAACTGGCACCACTGGTTCGACCCCCACAACTGGCACCACTGGTTCGACACGCAAAACTGGCACCACTGGTTCGACCCCCACAACTGGCACCACTGGATCGAATCCCACAGGTAGCATTGCTAGATCGTCCCTCTACAAATGATGCCGCGGGTATCACTGAGATAATCCCTAAAAATGAAATCGCTAATATCTAAGTTACAAAATCCAAGTAAAAGGGTTAATTATTCCTTTCCATTTATTCGATTTAGGCTAAGTTCAACGACTACATTTTGACCAAAATGCAAGATATTCCACCGTACAAATCCAGCTTCATTCACAGGTACAGAAATTAAAACCAACCATTCTGTCATAAGTTATTTGTGTAGACAAAAATCATTTTAGAATAAATCCATGATCCACAAGATATTAATTATGTAGCCACAGTGGACTAGACAAAAAGTCCCCTTATTTTAAAGCTGGTGTCCCTTTAACGTTTTTTTTATCTATGCCACTGTTACGTTATTGTGCACGTGTCGCATTTATTAACACTTTAAATGACCTTTCTGTAGTTTTTTTCCATATTCGATGTTGTTTTATAGAGCAAAACTGTCACAATGTATTGAGAATATATGGGAAAAGGCACACAAAGGGAAATTACGTTAATGTTTGATAGAACCTCGTCATGCCTACTTTCAATGACCCAACCGCCCGGCCATGACGATCCAGTTTCTGTAGTAGTCGGGGTCCACTGTTCTTCGATGACGTGTGCTGAAGCAGGCGCTGAATCCCTCTCCGTTACTCTTGTGTCTTTTAAGCCGGCGGAAGTCTGTGGGCGGAACCGACCAAGGAGAAGCCGCCGACGCCCAGGTGGGTGGACACGTGTCTCAGGTTTACTCTGTGGAGGGAGAACGTCACCACGGAGATGCACTTCTACCAGCGGGCCCGGGTCGACAGCCTGCTGTCCTGTCTGCAGCTCTGCGCCTCCAGTCCTCTCTGCTACTCGTTCACCGTGGCCTCGTCCTCCAACCTGCCAGGTGTCTGCCTCCTGAGCAGCAGCCAGGACACGGCCCATCTTCTGCCGCAATCCGGCTACAGCCACTATATTCTAGCCTAACCCAGTGATAGTGGGCCCCGATGGTTTCGAATGCTCGCCCGACCCCCCCTCTTCGTGCCACTGGTTACTCCTCTGTCCTCTTTTTTTTTTTTAAACCACCAACCGACTTATTTTTCGCTAATTTTTAATTACTTAGGGATTTTGTTGTAATAAATTTGATTTTTAAGCCTTTGCACATCGTTCTAGAAAATACTTCACCGTTGCATTTCTCATCGTCTCCCTACTGCATTATCTTGTGTGATGGAACACGAGGCCTCGGCCATCATTGGCCAGCTACACCGATTTAATCACCTCACCGTTAATTCACATAAGTTCTACCTGACATCAGTTTTATTCTTAACTGAACGAAAGCTGCGTGGTTTCCAACCAGATAAACAGCCGTTGCCAGACATCTGGGAATACGGTCTGGTTGTTAATCGGAAAGCTGATAAAGTAAATAAGATTGCGGAAAAGTGTTTTTTTTTTTGTTTGTTTGTTTTTAAAGAAAAAGAAAAATCTGGTGGTTAAAGAAACCAGTGAATGAATTACTGATGCCAGGGGAAGCAGCTTTAATTTAAGTAAATGAAACGAAGCAGCATAAAACAAATAGGTGAACAAATTTTGCGGGCTGGATATTAGAGTTTTCTATTTTCTGTTGGACCATCGATTTCTTAACCGTTTTAGTTCCATGAACTCTTAACCTATCATACAATGACTCACAGTTGTGCAGCAGAGAAGAGGAACTGAATGGAACGAGGAGTGATCGTTAAATTCCTATTCTCTGAGAATATTTCAGGTGGAAAAATAACATACATTTCGTCACTTCACAGATATCAACATGGAAAATATTCATGAATGATTACGATTTTCACCTTAAATTTTACTCTTAAAAATGGAAGGTGGTATTATTTGAAAGCTTATTTACCAAATAGGGAGAATTAACTGCTGCCCATATAAATATTGCTTCAGTATAAACAGGTGGTATTAAAGCTTATGATAGTCAAAAGTTGTTTCTTTTTGTTTTTTATTGGTTTTTCTATTAGCGATCGTATTATGTTACTATATACGGAATTTCAAAATTAAGAATCGGGGGATAGCTGAAGGAGAAGTTTTTTGTGGCGGTCGCTCGGTGGGATTCCTAACATCACTGACATTCAATAAGATGGATCAGGTGCGCGATAGGTGTGGTAATCACTGTCCAGATCAGCATATCAGCGACCTGGGGTTTGAAAGTTGTGCCAGTCTGAATTACTTTAGCTCTCAATAGGAAGCCAAAGATGGATATTTTCGTTGCTGCGTTTCCGTGACATCTTATACCAACCTTGTTTTAATGAGATTACAGATGGTTGTGGCGGGGGCAGACAAGCGGCTTGGCCGCCTGTCAGCGCACCGGTACGTGAAGCCGGTCCGGGTTATTTCCGCCATCTTGGTAAGCGCAGAAAGAAGCGACGCCTTAACGAAGGCGGAGATCGCGTTGGAAACTCGCCCTTTGAGGTTAGGCCCCGGTGTTTCTATATGTGGAAAGACTAAGATTAACCCTTCGAACCCGTGAGGCACCGTTTTTCGTGCCTCCACGTGGTTCTGTTTACAAACATTCAAACCCGGCAACACAGTTGGATAGTGGAAATAAATTCGAGACAAGAGCCTGGCGCGACTCTCTTCATCATCATCCATCGTCGTCCATTCCTGTTTATTTCACGTTACATGAGTTAGTAAAACGATGAACGTGTTTTCTAGCTGCCACGTGAGCGTCAGGGACTCGGGGTTTAAACAGCGTCAGTCTTTTGAAAAACAAATAAAATCACATTTTTCTTATTTCAGATCTAAGTACAGTCAGAGGCGAACAGGGAACCTCTAGAGAACCAAAAGGTATTGAACGGCGAATCGATACAAGTTTCGCAAATAATCGATGTTTTAAACGTGAAAACTACAAAACCAACAATATAAACAACAAGGATTTTCACCATTCTAGAACTGAACCTACAGTTTACACGGGTTGAACTTGAAAATTTGGTGAATAGAAATTCTAAGCCGTTGCGAAGCTTCTCAGCTTTGACGGATATTTGGAGGGCAGTTGTTGATCAGTACGATCTGACGCTTCAACAAATCCGACACACCACCTGCACAGCTACACTTCCACTTCATCACACCTCTCAACTCTCTGGCGATGTTTTTTAAGTCAGCATTCTCTTTAATGAGGCGTCGCTGAGACTGCTGCAGCAACGGCTTATTTCAGTTCAGCTCGTTCTAATTTCCTTTTCAGTGAAGCCTTTTCAGGAGTGGTACACGGCACAGGTATTGCATCCCTGATATCCTCCACATCACATTCGGGTTGTCGTGGAAATGGTCGCTTTCTAGGTTTGCTGTCACTTTGCAGATGCTTAGGAAAACCAAATATAGCAGGCGCCCTGCCACTGCGAACTCAAACACAACTAACTGATTTCTTGTCAATATCACCTTCTGCAAAGAGGCCAGAGCACAAAACTGCTGGTTTCGATGGGTTAAAGTTGGCTCTCTTTGTTGCTCTTATCCATTTTTCTCTCAATTCTTCATTTTTTAGAAGACTGAAAAACAGAAGCATTTTTATGACAATTTTTTTGAAAATCAATGATTTTATTTCATGTAAATACAGCCATTGATTGCTTCAACAAAAGGGTGACAGATTATGTAAAAGTGTTTGACACAGACTGAATCATGGCAGTGGATTACACAGTTTTATGCAAACAGGATTATAAGAGATGAAATAGAAGCAGACAGGATTACTGTGTACAAATAGCACAGGTAATAGTAGAATGGCACTAGACAAAGATCAAGAAACATATTAAGATATTTTGAAAATGATTCACTAACAGCTGAGAGATAAATTTTGCCTTATTATGCATTTCAATGAAAGTGCTTTAGACAAAAGTGATTTAGATGCATTTACTTGTGAGTGTGTGTTTCTAATTCCGTTTAAATAAGCTGTTTGGGGAACATAAAGTCTAGATCGAGGAGAGTTGCCATCATCAGGGTTGAATCCATAGCGGCCCACTCAGTGTATTATCATTATCAAGGTAATGTCATGATTGTATTAGATTCTAGTGGACAGACAGCATGTGCTATAATTATTTAACAAGAGCATAGACAGAAGCCTGTCACATCACTGTGATCGTGACACATTAATTTGTTGCGCCGACTTGTCTGTCTTTGTCCCACACGCTCTGCCAAAAACTCCCTAAAAGATCTTTTAAAAAACATCTTTCAATGTCTGTACAGTCATACCTCGTTTTACGTCGGTTTTTGTTAATAATATTAGGAGAAAATAAAAGTTGACTAGCGTCAGTTTATGCAACTTTACGTTACGTCAGTCAGCGAACATTAAAAACCCGTTTAAAAATGCAAAATCACATACATATAAATGTTAAAATATGTAAAATAATTTATAAGATTATTTAAAAGTTAAAATTTTTTTAAAATATTGTGTACAGTACACTTATTAATTTACATGACGTTCGGTACCTATAGTTCCAGCGTTCGCCGCGTGGCGGCGCTGTAGTTCTTGTCAGCTGATTCAAACTTGTCCTTGTGCATGTGTTTTTTTTTTGCAGCGTCTCGTTTGCGTTGAATTTGTGGCTTTATTTGTATCCCGTGGCTCCGAAGAAAGTTCCTACTGATAGTCCCTAATGCCGGTGCTATATCGTTGGAAGGACAGCTGGCTACGATAAAACGCCATGAAAATGGTGAAAAGGTTGCCGCCATGGCTCGTGCTTTTAGCTTGAATCGGACGACGGTTTCGACGATCGTTCATGATAAGGCAGGGGTTTTAGCCCACCCACGTCAAAGATGATGTTCCAGCGATGAAGAACACCGTCATCAGCAAGAAAAGAGGCAAGATCTACGAGGAAATGGAGCATCTTTCTCTTTTGATTGAACGGCAGACTCGTCAGCGTGTTCCCGTAAGCCAGCTGTTGATTCGAGAGAAAGCGTAGTCTTTGTTTAAAGACCTCAAGAAGAAGTTTCCCCGACGAGAGAGATGCAGAATTCGAGGGAAGTTCAGGACGTCTTACGCGGTTTAAGCAGCGACCGCCAGTCTCCACAACGTCAAGATCCAAGGAGAAAGTGCGTCGAATTAGCTGCATCGGAATTCCCAGCGATTTTGGCGAAGATTATTGAGGAGAACGGATTTCTTCCAGGACAGATATTCGACGTGGATGAGAGCGGTCTGTTCCCTATAGGATCATCCTACAAGAAAAGAAGAGCAAGACCATTCAGGGCAGTCTCGACCAGTTCTTGCAGCAGCGCATCGTAAATCAACAGGAAGAACTTGAATCGTCTGCTGGAGAGCCTCAGCCGTCGACGCAGTCTCATCCTTTCCCTCTAACCTCCTCCTCCGGCTCAGCAAGCGCATCGATGTCACCCATCAGGTAATTTTCTTGTTTTTTTTCTCTCTTTACATTAGTATGAATTAAAATGTATAAATTTATTAAAAATAATGTAAAAATGGTGAACTATTGAACGACTTATTGTATTGTACGCCCCGATGTTATTAGCGACGTCGTTGTGGGGCTATGTACAGGGGGTTTATAGGGAGTCTGGGTCGTTTTTTAAAGAGTTTATTCGACTTAAGTCGCGAGTCTTGGAACGAATTAACTTCGTAAGGCGAGCTATGTCTGTACAAAGTTCTAAAGTAAGCATGCACAATAAATACAATTCTTACCGATGAATGGTAACGGAGTACAGCCCAAAGCGGAACAGGACGGCGGCATCTTCGTTCGAGTTCTCTGTTTATGAGCAGACCAAGATGGCGGAATTGGCTTCAAGTTTGCGACATCATGCCGCCTCCCCTATTATAACCTCCTTGGGGGGGGGGAGACAAAACATTCAAGGGAGATAACTTGCGTTGCTTCCGCTCACGTAACTCCATCCCAAACAGCTTAGCATTGTTACATATCATTTACCTTTTTCTTATTCCCTTTTTGCTTTGTTTTTTTTTTTTTTGTATTTTGTTCACATGCTCATTAAGGCTCTCATTAGATAGTTTACATGGACGTGCGTTAATTAAAGAACTTTTTACAAAATCCGTTTTAAGTTATTTGGCAACAATAGTGATGCCTCTCCGACTGGTGCCTTTGAGCTGTCACAGCTTCTATCGTTAAAGGTGCATCGTCGTTCGATCACCCGGTTAGATAGCTATAAGTCGCAAATGCCCTGCTTCGATACATATGCACTTTGACCTCTAACCTTTTACCTCCGGGGGAAAAAAAAGAAAGGAATTAATTGAAATATCACAAGACGAGATTATCGAAAACTTTGCCATGTAGACTTAGATTCTCTCTTCTTCTTTCTTCTTCTTCTTCTTCTTCTTATTCTTCTTTTCTTCTATTATTATTATTAGTATGATTATTATTATTATTATATTATATATATTATTATTATTATTATTATTATTATTATTATTATTATTATTGGGACGAAAATCTTGGATTTAAAAATTAAAAAAAATAAATAAGTGAAGGATTCGAGTATCGCTAAATTTGACAATGGCTCCATTCTTCATCCGAATACAGGCTGGGCATCAACCATGGCAGCAAGGAGGAAGCAGCCTGATTAATGTCAAAATAACGTCGAGCTTCTTTCACGAAGGCAAGGGCCTGTCACCGCCTATATCTAAATTAAGATGAATCTATTAAGGAGGAGGAATCGCAGTTACAAGTTTCCTGCGGCTGTTGCGATAATTCTCGCTCCTGACTAAGAGATATAAGCGAAATTTGCTGACTCCCCACAACAGACGATAAAAGGGTCGTTTCAATTAGCCGTTGGTAAATGGTGTAGCTCGCTGTGTTCAATTTTACTTGACTGCCATCTGAAGAAAGTTTCAAATATAACTGCCTTTGATTTAAATCTGCTTCAGCTTTTATCCCTCTTTCTCCTTGATTGATATTTGAAATCTAAACTTTGTGAGTAATTTTTCACATGGCAATGCCCCCGGGGCTAGTCAGAGTGTATAACGTCAACTGTTGCGCACTCTCCCCTCGGCTGGTGGGTCTGTCTACTCCACACTTTTTAAAATAGGCAATAAAAAAGTGCTATCAATCTTTATTTATTTATGCAATACGTTTGTTATATCAGGTACAAGATTCATCGTCAATAACCTGTATTTCAATTCTACACAATGGAAATACATAAAAGGAAAACTTTCTAAACCTGCCCATCAATCAGTTTCCGTCGTCAGAACGATTGTAGAAATTGTTTCGTGTATACATAACTCCCATTGTTTCAGGGGTATATCCGCTTTGTGCGATAAACAGAGCCTATTGTGTTCGCGGGATCTGTCTTTGATCCGTTTAGCAGAGAGGTCGCTTTCATTTACTGGTTTTTAAATCATCCCGAGCAAACGGACGCCCGGCCGGCCTGCCCCCTGGTGGACGGAAGAGAGAGAGAGAGAGAGGTGGTCTGATGCCAGGCGGCCACGCTCGCAGCTGCCCGAAGATTTGTCGGATGGCGACCAGCCTGGACGACGTGAAGTCCTCGCGGTTCTGGAAGGCCGTGGGCGCGGAGTTCCTCGGCTCTCTTTTCCTGGTATTCGTGGGCTGCGGCTCGTGCCTCAGTTGGGGCGACCAGACCCAGCCCCGCCTCGTCGAAGTCGCCCTCGCCTTCGGCCTCACCGTCGCCACGCAGGCGTGGTGCCTCGGTCACGTGAGCGGCGCGCACTTCAACCCGGCCACTAGCGTCGCGCTGCTGCTCACCCGCAAGATCAGCCTGGCGCGCGCCATCGTCTACGTCATCAGCCAATCTCTCGGGGCCATTTCTGGTGCCGCCCTGCTGCTCGGGGTCGTGCCCAGAGGCTACCAGGGAACGCTGTGCGCCACCACAGTGGCTCCTGAGCTCTCCCCGGCCCAAGGAACCGCGGTGGAGTTCCTAGTCTCCTTCGTCGTAGTCCTCACGGTGTTTGCCACCGAAGACTCTCGGCGCAGTGATCATGGCGGCTCTTTCCCGCTTACTGTTGGCTTCGCGGTCACCTCTTGTATCCTCGTCTCGGTAAGTACCTTTTCTCTGCGCTCCAACTAAAAGAACCGGGAAAGTGGGGACGTTGGTGATTTTAAACTTACGTTGAAGAGTTAATTTTCGCGAAAGTTCCATAATCAAGAGTAGTTGTGATAGATGTCACCAAGTTAGACGGATCTCTCTTCCTGTACTGACGTCATATCTCTATATATATATATAGTGACGTCATTTCTCTCTATCCTGATGTACATCTGACGCATCTCTATATATATACAATTTCTACTCTGTCTGAGTGTCTCCTCTCTCTATATATATAATGACGTCATATTTCTCTCTCTTTAACTGACGTCATAGCGTCTCTTCCTGTATGTGACGTCATATTTCTCTTCTGTACTGACGTCATCTTTCGCTCTCTGTACTGACGTCATCTCTCTATATACTCTCTTTCTCTGTACTGACGACATATCTCTCTCTCTCTTCTCTCGTCATCTCTCTCTCTCTCTCTCTCTCCTCTCTCCTCTCTCTCCTCTCTCATCTCGTCTCTCGCTCGTCTCTCCTCTCTCTCTCTCAAACCGCATCTGCAGCCTGATTTAGAAGATATATCTATTTGTTTATATATCTCGAGTATTTGTGGTTTGCCTATTTTATTCTTGTTGAGTGTAGTTTACATTAATAAATTAAGATATAAATATAACAAGTCCAGTAAGTTTAAACGAAATGCTTACCTATATTGAAGCAGGGAGACATCTAGTTTTGAAGATCAGTCTCACTCAGTTACTTTTATCAGCTGTTCTCTGTGTAGTTTTGAAAGATGTTGTTACAATCTTTAAAATTGTAACAACTAATTGACCAAAATCACGGGTCGATAGCAACAGTCGATTGGACTCTGAATGAACTAATTACATGATCAACGTCGCTGATGTTTTGTATTTTAAAAAAGCTGTATAAGATCGCGAATCTTTTCCTGTGACTGGAACGCGGGCTGACAGGAAATTTCACTCGACATAATCTGGACTGGCTGAACTCCGGAGAGCCCAAAAGATTGGCGAATCTCCAGAAATGGTCCTTTTAACATAAACCCCAGAACCTCTATCACTGTTAGGCGTCGATGAAGGGATGGTAGATTGTATGGCCATGCTGTTGCCCGAAAGTCATTACTTGAATCTAGACGATGACGCTAAGAAACGGGCATAGGCCAGAGATTAATGGTCCACTAGTGACCGGAAAGAAGCTCTACCTAAGAGAGATTTCCAGAATCTCTAACCCAGTTGTTTGGATCCCGAAGGACGAATATATGTGCAGCAGCGACACAGAGATGGATGCTTTCGAGAAGTCTGGGCGTCAGCCTGAAGACCGGTGTGTGTGCGTGGTGTGTTTGCGTGTGTGGTGTGTGTGTGTGTGTGGTGCGTGGTGTGTGTGTGCCGGTGTGTGTATTGTGTGTGGGTGTGTGTGTATGTATGTGTGTATTGTATGTTGTGTGTGTGTTTGGTTGTGCGTGCGTGCGGTGTGTGTGCGTGTGTGTGTGGTGTTTGTGTGTGTATGTGTGCGTGGGTGTGTGTATGTATGTGTGTGGTATGTGTGGTGTGTGTGTGTGGTGTGCGTGCGTGTGTGTATGGGTATGTGTGTGTGTGTTGTGTGTGTGTGTGCGTGTGTGGTGTGTGTGTGTGGTATGTAGGTTGTATGTGTTTTGTATTGTGTGTGCGTGGTGTGTGTTTGTGTGTGTATTGTGCGTGTGTGTTGTGTGTGGTCTGTAGTGTGTATGTGTATGGGTGTGTGTGTGTGTGTGTGTGTGGTGTGTTGTGTGTGTGCGTGTGTGCGTGCGTGTGTGTATTGTCTGTGTGTGGTTGTGGTGTGGTGTGGCGGTGTTGGTAGGGCCTTTCACTGGAATATCCCCGCAAGGTGAACGCGGTTATGTATATAATATCAAAACAGATTACCATCATATATTAGTCGGCCACGCCGTGCCATTATCACCACGGCTTTCTCTTCTTTTCCAGTGACTAAGGATTCGCCTTTTATGGAAGACAAATTGCCCATAAGTATTGGTCACACCTGAGCATGAATTAGTTGCTTACGACCCCAAATTGGGAAATTTATGAAACAGTCAAGATATATATTTTAAAAAATCTTTAGGAAAATAAAACCCCGGTCTGATGTTCTCAACGTCGAGTGTTTCAAAGCTCAACAACAAAATCTTATCAACATGAAATTTTTTTTTTTTTTATTCTTTTAACTCGTTTTCTTTCTTTATATTAAGGCGAAGTACACAGGGGCTGGAATCAGTCCGATTAGATCCCTCGGACCCGCCGTTGTCGCTGGAGTTTGGGAACACCATTGGGTAAAAGAATCTATCCTTACAATTTTATCTGCATCTTACGTCAGGAGGCCGCTTAAGACTTTCATTTCAACAAACAAACTGCGAGTCTTGTTAACTTTTATTATTTTCAGATTTAAAAAAAAAGATTAAATTATTAACGAATCTTGTGTTGGTTTAATTATTATTAGTATTATTATTATTATTATTATTATTATTATTATTATTATTATTATTATTATTATTATTATTATTATTATTATTATTACATTATTATTATATTCTGGTTTGCCCGGTGTCTGGGGCCGCTGCGGCGGGTCTTATCTACGATCTACGACAACCTTTTCACAACCAACGCATCCCTGAAGAAAACCAGGGGACTGTTTCTCTCGAGCCACCACGACAGCGAGAATTTCGAGGAGTCGGAGAAGATGAGGATCAGGGTAACGGAAATGGAGCCAGGCGCACTGATGAAAGCGCCGCTTGCCACTTCGTCTCCGTAAAACCGGGCGCACGGTGCCCCTAACTTGGCTATACGGTCTGTCTGTGAGCTTTCTTCTAAACATTTTCCACAGCAGCAGCCTTGTCTTGAAGATTGGCTCTTGATACAAGTCGGATGCAAACACTAATCAGATTACAAGGGAAAGCTCGGGAACGTATCGGTTTTGCATTTGCTTCTTTGACGATCTGCTCAAAGAAGGACATCGGCGATATAAACAGGGTCCAGTAACTATGAAGAGATGAACCGTTTCCACGCATACGTATACCAATTCTTTACAGTCACTCGGCTCAGATTCAGTTTCTTCTTCCTTTTTTTGTTGGAAAAATCCATTTTAAACATTTATCTTCCTCATCGTTAGGACACCCCGCCCTCTCCACCGTTTCTTGTTTATGACCGTACATTTCTCAGATTCGGGGCTATCCTTTTCTTTTACAGTTCTGGTTCTCGTTCCTTTTTTCCCCGTAGATTAGTGACGTGTTTCCACAACAGCTGAGAAGTGACCATCGTAATATTGGCGTGATGTGCCAGCTGACGGCCGGTCCAAGTCGCTACCATCATTGTATCTACGCAACTCTGTCCTCCTATTGAACCCCGACCCGGTAGAGATGCCATTTGTTGGGCACCATGCTTGTATAGCTGATTATACAGTCTTTGTAATTCTCAACTTGTAAGCACAAGATTCCTCATCTTGTATCCAGGATATGAATCCGTAATCCCCTAACCGATTTTCGTAATTACGACGAGTGGTCGTCACAACAGCTACAGACTTTGATTGTACGATTTATTGGCCCGTAAGAATCTTGTAGATCTTTTCTCTCAGAATATTAAAAAGTTGCATGCAATAAAACATTGAGATTTGCCAATCAACTTCGTTTACACTTAGGCGCTCTTCGTTCGGTCACTGTCGATTACTTCCAAAGTATTAACTTTGAAGCTGAAGTGCGATTCTTATGTCTGTACAATGAAAGCAGGGGTGAAGGTGGCACTGTAGTAGCAGGCCACTTATTTTGTTAGATTAACAGGATTCCCTGATTGGGCCGCGTGACCTTCAAAATAAAAGGGGGGAACCCGGTTCAGATGCGGCTAGTGCTGTGAACAATGCAAGACAACTCCCTGGGCGAACCTATTAACGAACTCCTGGCCCTTCGACATGGTTAACCAGGTTCGCCAGTTTTGGATCTGGCTCACCGGGTCTCGGTTTCCCCAAGAAAGCTGGAGAGCTCTCTTATTTAATGAAAAAAAGTTTTAATTATTAAAATTACAATGATTATTTTTTTAACGTTCCTATCGATACAACGGTTACCGTGCAAACTGAAGGAATTTACGTATAGACATACGATTCGAGTCCCACGGGTAACAAATGTTGATCGAGCATTTCTGCAGTTTCTGAAACAGTCCGTTGGTGGAATGTCTATTTTCTTGCTTGCTCCAGCGGTGTTTTATGGGTTCAGATGTCAAGCAGGGCAAAAAATATACTTCCTTGCTGTTTAGAATATCTTTTTAAAAAACCACCAAACTTAGAATGGAAAGTTGGGACTTTCGGTGCTTCAAAACGAGCATTGAAAGGTCACCTTTATACTGCTTCGGGCATCGACGTGTATTCGTTTTAAAATTAAAAAAAAACAACAACAAAACAACCTCACCTAACCGTATTGGTTTTCACGAAGAGTCAGATGTGTATCAAAAAACCTTATACTGTATACGCGTGTTCCAAGAGAATAGAAGACATTCGGTCTATATCTCAGTGATGCTGACTACCTGCGCCGTCCTTCTGAGAATGTAGCACTTTCTGGTTTCTTTCGTAACATCCAATCAAAGCGCACCACATCAACTCACCACTGTACCACGGGGTGTTCCATTCGTACACATCAGATGGTTTTTATAACGCGCCATCCCCCCAGTTTTTTCTCCGTTTCCACCATCATTCCAATAGCGGGAACACATTTCTAACTATCTGTCGGTTACTTGAGTCGGCCTCTGAGCATCTGACTAGAACGCGCAGATACCACAGCGATGCGACTGCTTGGGTACAGCGAGAAAGACGGAGCTCAAAGGCGGGAGTAACGGTGAAGGTGGGGACTAATTCCTCGAAATATAGAGGTCTGTCGAAAAAGTATCCGACTTTATTTTTTTCCCGTGGGAAATAATGACGTTAGGGAGGCAAAAGTGTGCATAGTGGAGCCTCATGCCTTCATGCGCATGCGTGGTTTTTGGCGGGCTTGCTGGATGCGTCAGTCGCTGTCAGGCAGCCAGTGTGTGAGGTGCTGTACTACTTGTCGCATTTTCATTTCGCTCATGATGACGGAACATGTGGAGCAGCGATCTTGCATCAAGTTTTGCCAAAAGCTCAAAGATACCCAAGGGGAAACAATTCGCAAAATTCGACAGGCTTTTGGTGACAATGACATGGGTGTTACCCAAATAAAAGAATGGTACAACAGGTTCAAAGATGGCCGCACATCGGTGGAGAGTGACCAGCATTCCAGGAGGGAGGCCGTCAACCAGCCGCAATGCAGTTGTTATCGAGAAAGTGCGGACCTTGATAATGGAGGATCGTCGTTTGACAGTGCGGGAAATTGGTGACGAGGTTGGGATCAGTAAAGATTCTGCACATGTAATTTTAAAGGAGGATTTGGGCTCGCGCAGATTGGCAGCAAAATTTGTGCCCAAGCTGCTTTCTCAGGAATAACAACAACTTCGTCTTGGGGTTGTGCAGGATCTACTGGATACTGCCAACAGGGATCCTGAGATCCAGAATACCATGATAACTGAAGATGAGACGTGGGTGTACAGGTGCGACCCAGAAACCAAAGCTCAGTCATCACAGTGGAAGCACCCGACGTCGCCAAAGTCCGGAGAAAAATCAAGGTGTTGCTGACTGTTTTCTTCGACTACCGAGGCGTTGTGCATTACGAATACGCACCAGAAGGACAAACAGTTACAGAGGTGTACTATCAGGAAGTCGTCCTCCGACGTCTTCGTGATGCAGTTCGGCACAAGAGACCAGATCTGTGGGCCTCGCAAAACTGGCAGCTGCATCATGACAACGCCCCGGCTAATTCGTCGCAGCTGATCCAAGGTTTCTTGGCAAAGAAAGGCATTTCACTCATTCGCCAGGCTCCCTACTCTCCAGACATGGCTCCTTGTGACTTCTGGTTGTTCCCAAAAATGAAGATGCCACTGAAAGGCTCCCTCTTTGAGAGCCGAGAGGACATCATGGGGAATGCGACAGCGGAGCTGAGAGCCATTCCGGAAGAAGCATTCCAGACGTGCTTCGAACAGTGGAAGGATCACTGGGCTAAGTGTGTGGAGGAACAAGGGGCCCACTTCAAAGGGAATTAGCAATTGAACCCCACCAAGTACATAATTTTTTTTTTCCAGCCTAAGGTCGGATACTTTTTCGACAGATCTCGTAGGTCTATTAGCTATTTATATTACTAATAAAATAACGGCGGGTAAGGCTCGAATTAACCACTTGATTTCTAGAGAAATATATAGTGTAGCATTTAAATTAAATTAGTCATTAATTAAAATAATAGACGACATAAATATAAATTAAGCACACTGCAAATCTTTGTATTTTAAAAATAACTGTAAAAAATGCATGACTTTCAAAACTACACAAGCAAAATCTGAAATCCAAATAAAATTAAAAGACGCAATGATTTATTTCTCATTATTTCTTCCAAATGTTGAAAAATAACGCAAAAACATCTATAATGTTAACGTTGAACGGAAGCTGGCAAATTTCTTTTAGCCGCGCAGACAATAAATCACGTGAGAGCTTCTCAGACGTCAGAACAAGTGGAATTCTTCAGAGCCAATTCTTCATCGATTTCTTCCAAAATCCTGATTTTTACTTTTGCGGCCTCAAATTTGTCGTTGTCGAAGTCGCTGGAGAGGAGAAACGCGCGAACCTTTCTCAGAGAAGCGTTCACGGCGAAGAAGTTCTCGTAGAGCAGACCAGCGACGGTACCTCCAAACATCGGTCCAACCCAGTAAACTGAGAGAGAGAGAGAGAGAGAGAGAGAGAGAGAGAGAGAGAGAGAGAGAGAGAGAGAGAGAGAGAGGACAATTGAAAACTGTTCTCTTTCGAAGCTACTAAGCTGATTTACTTTAATGTATAACTATGAAGAAAAAGAAAACATCTTTTAGCGAAATTTCGGTAAATGTAGATTTGAATACTTGTCAGACATGCAGAGAAGCAACATAACTCTCCTATCGAGAAGACCACAAATCAGTTTGGGTACGTCACAGTAGAACAAGATGATCTGCTGTAATAGCGTTCCTATGAGTTTTGAAGCCACTGTTTTTAATCTTCAAGATAGTTAGATAAAAACAAGTCGATACCAAATATTTATTGAGGAATATTTAATTAATTAATTTGTGATTTTTTTACAAATTTTATCAGACGTTAATAAAGATTATAGACGACGAATAGCAGCGTGGTGACAGACGTCCCAAAGCGCGGTTTCTTCTTGATCTTCTATACCAGCCGTCGGGTCTTCCAACTCCCTGCTGACAACGAAGACTCCGGACCCAAGAGGTGTACACGATAATAAGTTAGTGATAAAACCTTAGCCCATTTTAATGCGTGCTCGAGTTAGGTTAGGGATATTATCTGTGTACACTACACTCCAGATGCCGGTCTTCGAGTACCCGTAGACTGATGCATCCTCGTTTGTACAAATTTAGGAGCTACTCAGTTTCTCCTCTTTAATGTTATTTTGAACCATATACAATTAACACTGATAATATTAAGTACAGTATTAATATCAATCATATAAAACATTTAATAAAAAAAAAAAAACAAACTAAGGGGAGAACATCTAAGAATGGTGCGAGTGCGTATTTACCCAGTGGTTCTCCCAGGTCGACGACACCACGGCCGGGCCGAGAGATCGAGCAGGATTCAAACTACCTCCAGTAGCATTTCCCTGAAATAAACCAAAATAGGCATTAATTAAACATTATTATTATTATTATTATTATTATTATTAAAGAGTGAAAGCTTAGACGGACACGTGTCTGCAGTCCAGCACACGGCGTCAGCCCATCTCCGGCGACAGGGCTCAGGCTCAGCCCGATATGAGCCGGACCGTCCCTTCCACCCCACCTCCCCCCCCCCCCGGGACAGCCAAATTGGATTAAGAATAAGCGTTTGAGGAAACTCGAGTTATCTCATACACTGACTGCGTCAGAAGAAAAGGTTTTAAACTACAAAAACAAAAGATGGACCTAGTGGGTCGTGAAGCTGGAATCTAGTTCACCCCCCCATCCCCCTTTTCTGAACATTTAGTCCGGCCAGCTGCTTTCCTAGCAACCGGGTTCTGCTCGGAAGGGGCCCCGGTCAGAACGGTTCTCCCGTCCTTTCCTGGTGAAATTCTGAGAGCCCTTTTCTAAGCCAAGATATCTCGCTTTTAAAAAAAAAGATTAAAATTATATATAATACGGGGTAATTTTTATATATAAATAAATAATATTAGTTTTATTTTTGAAAAAGATGCCGATGTAACCAAGGTCCGAACGTAACTTCATTGCTGACCAGCGCCACCAACTGGCAAAGGTCGCCGGAAGCCGCCCTGGATAAGTCCGACAACTCGAGTCACAGAAGACATTTATAAAATATAAAATGTTGCGTCCTCACAATACAAATGGGAACTGACGTATGGAGTTGTGGAGTACAACTTTATTGCCAGTTAACACCGTAAAACGGTTATCCTGCCAAAGACATCATCCCGGACCCAAGTGAATTCGATACAGTGGCGACATCTATAGTAACGTATGTAACCGCGTAACAACAACAAGAGCACTCCGCTTCCTACTGAGAACGATGGGATCCAGGCCAGCGGTCATACACGTCCAGAGGAAAGGGAAAGTGACGGCAGAAACATTGTCTAGGGCCCATTCAGCAAGCCATGGGTGTAGATCGGTTACACGGCGTCATCTGGGCATCACAAAGTGTAGGGGAAGAGCTGTCGGAAGGGTTTGGTGCAGCTTCCCTAACAGAACCATTCAGGAGATGGTGACAGGGCGCAAGGTTTGGTCTAAACCGTGTCCTGAGGAAAAGGAGTCTATCATACCATCTCCCTTACCTGACCGAGCACGAAAACGAGTTGGCACCGAATTATTAGAGTTTGTGGCGGCCCGGCTGACGGCTACAACGGCCATCGTTGAGCAGTTGACTTACCACGTCTTGAAAAGGGAGAATGTGTGTGGGTTAGGACCTGAACAGATCGGTTCATTAAACCCAGGTCATGTGACGGCGCGAGGGAGACACCTACAAGCTCCAGTGCACAGGGAGAAGAGGCCGGCAGCCCCTGAGGGCTGACGACACGAACACCGTCATCGGCCGTGTCAAACAAAAACGATGCAAATAAATAAGGTGTTCGCGTACTTACAGATACCAGAATAGAGGCGGTGATGGACAAACCAATCGACAGGGGGTGTGATCCCCCGTGGTCCTTTCTCCGGTCGTCCGCCGTTGCGAAAACGGTGAAGACGAGCACAAACGTCACCATGAATTCTATTCCGGCTGCCTGCAGGTGGGTAATCCCTCTCCCCACAGTTGTGGACCCGAACGCCCCGGTGTAGTGGGAAGGCGCCACTCCGAGGAGAATGGCCGCGCCAGTCACGGCCCCGAGGCACTGTGCCACCATGTAGAGCGAGGCGCGGGTCAGGCTGATTTTGCGAGTGGCCAGCATGGCGACGGTCAGAGCCGGGTTGATGTGGCCGCCGCTCACATGACCGATACCCCACACAGCGGTGGCCACGGCCAGGCCGAAGGAGAAGGCGACGTGGAACACGGTCGGCTCGTAAGCCTCGCTCCAGGCGACGCAGGCTCCGCAGCCGAGGAAAACCAGCAGCGAGGTACCGAGGAACTCCGCGACCGCGGCTTTCCAGAACCGCAGAGACCGAACGTCGTCAATACTGGTCACCATTTTGAACGTTTCCAGGCACTTCCGCCTCCTCGCCCCTGACATGAATCGCTGCCGGCTGTCCGGTTTTCTCGAGCCCTTTCTGTCCCCTCCGCCGCCGATTGCTGCTACTCCGTCCCCGCCCCAACTGATCGGATCGGCAAACCGGCGCTGATAATAGAACGCACGTCGATAAGACAAATGATTTCGTTCTGCCTGACTACGCACCAGCAGGTGCCCAGGTGCCCAGGTGCGCAGCCCGCCGAGGTGTCCAAGCCTCACTCTCTCTCTCTCCCTCCCTGCTGACAGCGAGCAACATGCAACGAAAATATTATCTTTTTTCCCCAACTTCCTGGCGGGTTTACTAACCTGACCAAGTTTCCATCATGTCTAACTTTAGATTCGCTTTAAATAGGATACAGCACCGTTTTATTCTTTCAACTACCCACGGTTCCACCCGATTGCAGATGCTCGCCTAACAGTTTGTGTAGGGTACCCGAGAAATGTCCGGGTGCGGCAGTACAGTACGAGAGTCGGCTAACGCCATGCCAAGGACGAGCTGCTTCTGCTAGAGTGCCCGCGCGGCTGTCTGGGCTGGGGCAACGTCTTCTCTTCCAGGTCTCATTTTGTTCGATAGCCGCCATCATTCCGGTCGGACTTCATGACTCATCCTCGCCGATGTAGGTCAACGACGTTCGCAAAGCAAAGCAAACAAACAATAGGAGAGTTTGTTACGGCAAACATTCCTACTGAACTATATCATTCTCGTGCTTCGCGCAGGTGGAGAGAGAAGATTAGATTAGACAAGAGGCGGAAGAATCAGAGAAGGACCGAAGTCTGGTTCGAACGCTGACCAGACAAATTCCAAGTTCTCTTGTGTCCGTGTCCTTCACTCTGGCGCAGGTGTCCCGCCGTCGGTCATCTTTATGCCAACGACAGAATTCGCTTCAAGCATGGAATTCACAGCCTCAAGTTTCCTATCAATGGAATTGGTTTCAGCCCCAGACGGAATAAAGAAATTGCCTTCAAAGATTACCCCTGAAGGTCCGTGAGCACACGCCGGTAAATGATCTGAGGACTTGTTATTAATTGAAATAGTAAGTTCGAAGGACAGAGCCACCAGTAACGACGGAGAGTAATTAACCTGTGATTTAGTTCGATGGAAAGAGCCCAGCGGGATTTCTGCTATGAGATCAAAGATATGCAGAAAGACCCAGGGGAGGGGAGGGAACGAGGGAACCCGAAAGAGACCAAGATGACGATGGAGACTTCCGAACATTTGGGAATGCCGTAGCAATGTCCGGATTCATTTTTAATATTGGTATTTTATGATCGGAATAAATTACCAGCGGTGGTAGTTGCTAATAGTGATAGTGCAATAAGTCAGTTTAGGAAGTATATATATCGCCACCTGGGTAAGGGTAGTGTAAGCGATGCTGACTTTCTGCAACCTTACGGCGACTGCATCCGAGAGTGGCATATGCAAATATCAAAACCATTCTGTTTGCACTTCTAAAAGAAGGAAATTTCTAATCTTAAAGCCGACAGAATGCGGCTGCTTTTGCGGAGGGGGGGGAGGGAGGACCTCGTCACGTGACGTCCTCGGCGCTGACGTCAGAACCGCCATCCGGCCGGTGGTGGTGAGGTGAGAAAGGAAAAACAAAAAAACAACAACAAACAGAAAACGTCAGCCCAGCGTCAGGTGAAAAAGGTCACAAAAATAATTAAAAAAAAAAAAAAAGTTCTTTAAAGCGTTAAATGGCTATATCTGTCAGTACCTCGGACCGCCATCTCATGCTTCCTTAAGCATATCGTTTTCAAAAAAAATGAAACTGAAAAAATTTAAAAAATACCAGGTCGGTTCTAAGATCCCGAAGGAAAACCACCCGGAGAAAGACGACCAGCTTCTGCCCCCGCCCTTCAACCGGCTGGAGAAAGTCACCCCCGTGTGGAAGAAGGCGATCGCCTTCCTGCTGCAGAGCCTGAAGGAGAATTCTCTGGAAATTATAAATGAGCGATGCAAAAAGCTGGTGAGTAATCACTTGGTAGCATCGCCTTAACACACGAATGGGCATCTCGGCTTATCTGGTGTTTTGTAGATGCTTCTGCTGCGGCGGTGTCATAAATTATAATAAACCATTTTCTTTTAGAAAGATGTTTTAAATATGTGTACGCAATTTTCCGAATTCCATTATTTTCTCTTTACTATCTCAGTTGCCCCCCAGCCGCCGACTGCCATCGTCCCATCTAGACGCGGTCTAACTTTTTTGTGGCATTAATTGGAAGTTTACTGTGTTATTCGCCTTTCATCCCCCCCCTTTAGCCATTTCGCAGCTAAAGGCAACATTTGTAAAAATTCTAAAATTGTAATAATAATAATTTTAAATTATTCAAACTGCTTTTTCAAAAGTGGTTACCGCGATACGTCATATGATAGCGCACGGAGGCGTTTACATAACGGAATACGGACCTGGTAACGTGTGGACTCACTGGACTTGCCAGTGAAACACGAACGGAAATAGCAACCGAATAAATAACTATTAAAGTGGGATGCTTAAAATTATACTCCAGGAAAAGGGTTAAGCAAGCAAAAGGACTCGCGCTGAGTAAAAGGCAACGAAAGTCGGCGCTGTCTTGAGCACATTCAGTTTGCAATAGGCTCCATTGTGCTCCAAGCAGCGATGTCTTTATTGTGTACTATTTTGACCACACCTATCTATTGAGAAGGTTTCGCGACACAATGGTCTTAGACGACAAACCGTTACCTTCCGGCTGGCGCCATGCATTCCCCCTATAACGGAACACAGACGTGTTTGTCATTGTGTTAGCAATGGTATTCACATGGACCGCCACGTATAGCACCACGGCGTATCACGAATGGAGATGATATATGGTATTTCTCGACAAGAAGGTGTGTGTTCGTGTTCACTGCCGTTTGTTCGTGGTAGACACACCTCTCAAATACTGCGACGCTCTCACCTGTGACAGACAATTCTCACCTTTGCCATATGCAATGAAATCATATAATATCGACGCGTGATGTGCGTTTCGATGTTTCTCGGTATACGACTATAAAAAAGTAGTCGGGTGGTGCTTTCCAATGTACGATTGTCTAGGAAGATCGTCTACCGGTGCTAACGAATACTTGCCGATATGTCCGACAGGGGGCAGTTTTATTCGCAGTGTCTTCGATATCCAGTTCAAGGCTGGTATCCGGTGTTGGGTTCTTATTGGCCAGCACCTTGACAACGCTCCGTGCAGAAATAACATCTAAATTAGTGAAACTTACTGCAACATCGAGGAGGACAATAGTTTCTAATTGTAAAGACAAAGAACGACCGCCCCACAGGCGATGTGTGAAATATTCCATGTTGTACGACAAAATTTAGACTTTGTTTTTTCTTTTTCCAGTTACAGACTGTCTTTCCAATCAGCATTCCAATTAATTTTTCCGTCGTAAAAAAAAAAAAAAATAAATAATAATAATAATTACAAGATAGGACCGAGAGGCAGACCAATGGCTGTATAGGCTCGAAACTGTTTTCTGGATAACAGCTTTCTTTGGGTAGACTTCTTCCCCGCTGGTGCTGCGTGTTATCCCGACTTTCTTTCTCTCTGTTTTCTCTCAGTTCGGGATGACTCCCTTAACTGTGCTTTCCAGTGTAGGGCACCTGGATGGAGTCAAGAACCTAATAGAAGCCGGTGCCGACGTGAATGAAAGAAACACTTCGGTGAGTCTGCCACCTTCTATTTCATGCTCTCTCTCTCTTTTAACTTTATCCTCCAGGTGAAAGCTTTTGATGCTGAGTGACGCTAAGCGCGTGCCGCAGAAGAAGGTAGTAAACCGACTTTTGGGGGGGGGAGAGGCCAACCGACTAACAGCGCTACCGGTCCGGTCTGGGAACTCTGCGTGATCACTCTTGCGACACCTGTGTCGCTTTACAGTGTGTTTTCATTCCTTACAATTTTGAGAGCGCGCAGACTCGGCAACGTTTTTTTTTAATAAAAAATCGGGAATATTAAGCTTTATGTTCTAAATAAAACGGTAGAAGAGGTTAGGGTTGTGTCGGTGATACGTTATTTGGCGTGTACCTGTCGCACGCGCGGAGTCTTCATGTCCCTGGTGGTGATGATGACGACGACACGTTCATAGAGTATATACGCTATTTGTCTTATCTCAATATTTATTTCAGGATGGAAACACTCCACTGATGACAGCTATTCAAGGACAGTTTGTGAATGTTGCAACGATGTTGCTAGCACACGGAGCTAGCGTATCAGTACAGAACAATGTGGGTATCGCAAACAGTTAGTACACTAACACTTACCGCATGACAGCGTAGTAGGTATGGCGAACAGTTAGTACCCGGACACGTTGCCGCATTATGGTGCTCACACCACAAACAGCCGGTCCGTATTAATGAAGGATGGCGGCTTTTAGCGCAGAACAACGAACGATTCTCCTTTCCCAAACTAAAAGCACAACTCTGAACGTAATGTTAGAAACACCTTAAGATCCGCCTTTGTCTTCTGTCACAGACTCTACACACGAAAATTAGCGCACCATGTTCTCCTCTTGCTTATTTTTTTTTCTCCCTTCCACATCCCCCGTCCGTTTACTCTCAGCTTGAAGAATAGATCCGATCACGTGGTTTCATTTCTCGTTAACAGGATGGGATGTCGCCCCTGATGATAGCTGTGAAGACGCTGGACTTTAGCGTGCTGAATCTGTTGCGCAAGTATTGCACCAACATAAACCACGCAAACTCCGTAATTATTATTATTAATATTATTATGAGTAGCAGTATTATATAAAAACACATCTCCGCATTGTAACCTTACAAACAATACATGCTTAGTGATGACACGTGTCCCGGACGTGACAAACAAACGACCTACGTCACGTCCGGTTGCTACAGGTCGTCGTATGACGGGGAAAAACTACATCTGAGGGAATGATAATGGATGCTAAAACATCATGATAAGCCACGTGTTTATCACTGCCACATTTTCGTTAGGAATCGCCCCCGCACGTTTTGCTGGGACCGTCAAAAAAAAATACCTGTCGCTATAATGCGGTCCCGCTTCTTACCTGGTGTCTCCGGAGCAAAGTAGAAACACGAGTAACCGCGCGGTTACGTCCACCAGATCTGTTTCATCTGCCGACACTGTTTGTTCTTTTCTAACACTGAAGAGTTCAGCAGATGCACTGATAGTACAGGGACTCTTAATGCGTTCATAAACGCACCGTTAATTTGCTCCGGATTGTGTGTGGGTGTGTGTTAACCTCGAGGGTGGCTCCGTAACCGCCCTGAGTGCAGCCAGCCGTGTCCTATGAGCTCTTCATTTACACGTGAGGTGGAGGAGATCGGGTCCTCCTTTACAAACACAAAATGTTCTCTGATATGGAAACGTTTCCTCAGTTATTTTGTTGGTAGTAATTTTATCGACTGACATAGATGGTGGATACGTGCTAAAACCGCGCATTTCTGGATGATTGTGAGTGGACCAATTGTAAGTTTACAGAACTCCAGGTAAATAACCAGGTGACATTTAAAAAGAAGGAGGATTCGCAGCCGCTTCAGTTTTATGAGGGTGTCGGCCTTCTCGGCTTACTCCAATAGCATCTTTGTCTACTGCCGCCTCGTCTTGTATAAAAACCAAGGGGACTTCCTACTCCCTGATTTCATACATTCTCGTGAAACACCAGTATTCACTCCACAGTGGACGCAGGCGAACCCTTATTCGTCTTGGTTATGGCGACAGGTTACTAAACGAAATCTAATACCGTCTACACCCTCTCCCGACTCACAGCTGGTCCAACCACAATTGCTCAGGCTGAACTTTCCAGCTCACAATCACCTGGACACTAGAAGGCTTCCAATACTCTGGCTTAGGCAAAGTTAAGGAAGAGGCCTGGAGAAGTAGCATAAGTCGAAATCTCCGACCAAAACGTCTTCGAAGCCCGTCGGTCAGGCCTCAGGTGCACGGAACCTCGTAAATGAAACTGCTTAGCTCGCTAACCATTTTCTTCACCACTTTGTTTTTACACATCATCAAAAAAACTGTTATTGTTTTAGTTTTTTTTCTTAAATGTGCTGAATGAGTTCCACGGCCTGAAGAATATTATCTGTGGTTGTTGAAAGAGAGAAAGTAGGTAAGACCAGATGGCCATCGAATTCTAAATGTGACGCTTCTTGCTGTCGTTGTTCTTGTAGAGTGGGGCAACAGCGATCCACCTAGCAGCCAAGCGGGGCTGGAAGGAGTGCGTTCAGTTTCTTTTGGACAACGGAGCCTCGGTCAATATCTGCGACTCGGTATGTGACTAATGGATTTCCACTAAAGTTCGGGAATTATTATACCCCCCCCGTCCAGTTAATGTAGCTTCTTGTTCTTCAATTCTCTCGCAGTGAAGCCTCCAGCTACCGACTAGAGAATATAATAGACACTTCACTGGAAGGAAGGTCATATTTACCTCATGTAACTTTTACCCTGTTTCATGTTTAATGTCCGTGTAAATACCGTGTTTACGCGGTCTTCTGCCAGTCGCTATCGCTCGAAATGAATTAATACTGTTTGCTTCCTTTTTTTTTTTTGGTTTCTCATCTAATGAACTTCCGCCTCCTCCTCTCTGCCTGTCACTTGTCTTCCATCGGTTTTTCGTGGGGAGAGGAGGCCATCGTTAACTATAGTTGGGTTTTCTTTCATTTTGAACGCACGTTGGCCTGCACCTGTTCTCGTTTCAGCTCGGCCAGACTCCTTTAATGATGGCTGCCTCCGCAGGCGACATGAAGACCGTCGAATTTCTGCGCTCAAAGAGCTGCGTACTCCAGGAGGACTACGTGAGTGTCGTCGTCGTCGTCGTCTCCAAACATTTAGCTCTCCGATACCGTTTACTGACTATTCTCGCGCCTAATAACCACGTCACAATCGCCAGCATTTCTTCCCAGTCTACAAACCTTGAAGAAAAGTCTTTCGATAACGTAAAAAAAAACATTTTTTTTTTAAATAACAGCTTAATAGGAATATTTTAGGACGCCCTAGCTCTCCGGTCGAGGAGACCACAAAAGCCTTAGCTCTCCGGTCGAGGAGACCACAAAAGCTCCATGCGCGTCACAGTAGCTCGTACAGTTAAGGTCCCAACTCTGGCTGTCGTCCTGCTGACTGAGCGGCCAGTAAATTCTATTGTGCACGAACGCTTCAGTAGGTTATACCTTAAAAAATGGGTGAATTAGGGGTGATCTTCCATCTTTGTGTGTGTGTTTTTTTTTTGTTTTACAGTATGGAAATACGGCCATCTGCAAAGCTATCCAGTGGGAGAAAGATAAAGTGTTTAACTACCTCCTAGACCGGCTGTCCGTGGAGGAGGCGGAGCAATACATCAAGGTAAAGGTGATGCTGACGGCGGAAAGTAATAGGTAGAAACAACAGTAAAAAAAGATAAACAGAAGTGGTTTGATTTTACCTCACTGGCAGGGGGTTCGCTTCGCTATTGTTCAGTAGGTGTGGGTTTCCTCCACTCTCCGGCTTTACTTTAGGTGAATGGACGGAATAAATTAACAGGTGCGAGAGCGGTTGGGGGGGCACAGTGGCAGTGTGGACCAATTTTCCCTTCTTTCCTCCCAGAGGGGACATCGGTAGTAGGAGATCTTGTTTGCTTGTGTGATTCATTGGGAGCCAAGTACATTGGACACTTTTGTCTCGGCGGTGTCGTGGGTTGGGTTAGGGCAGGGGTCACCAAACATTTTTTCACAAATGCAAGTACCGTCGGCGGGCCTGATCCGGCCGTAGTTTGGTGACCCCTGGGTTAGGGGGACGCGATGACGACGAGAACAACTGAGATAACGGTATCTTGTCACAGCCAGGCTCTCATTTTTCTTTTGTCCAGTCTCGCGTGGAACTGTTGCGGTACCCTGCCGTCCAAGCGTCGGACGTTGACAAATACTACGAGGACATCCTTCTGCCGACCTTCCTGGAATTCGACAACAAACCAGAGTACCAGGAACTGCTTCTCAGACACAAGGTGATCGCCAGCATCCTCGGTATAGACCAGAAGTACATCGCCAACTGCGAGATCGTCTCGTACGTGTGCGTGCTGTGCGCGCGGATTTTCGTCCAGAACGTGGGCGACATCAAGGAGAGGCACGTGAACCAGTTCACTCAGGCCAAGGGCCCGGAGTTCGTGCTGGAGGCGATGGAGCGGCACCAAGACCACAGAGTGAACGGGGACACGGTGTGCGCCATCGCCAGCTTCATGCCCGTGCTGACCCTGGGCCAGTCCGACCCCAGCCGGAGCTGGGTGGAGAGAAACTTCGCGAAGCTCCTGCCGTTCGTCCAGTTCTACAGAGAACAGGCTCACTGCGTCTCGTGCCTGTTCGAGCGCCCGCACATGAAGGCGCGGGTCGCCGACATGTGGCGGCAGTTCGTGGACTTCTTCGACTCACTCCACCTGCGCCACCGCGAGCAGAACATCGCGGACCTCCTGAAAAGCGAGACGCGGGAGAAAGAGCGGCGGGAGAAGAAGCGGGAGAAGAAGAGGCAGAAGCGGCAGCGGGACCAGCGACTGAAGACGCAAAACATAGCAAATCTGTCCAAGTACGTGAACAGCGCCGTGAAGGACCTGGAGCTCGCCAAGAAGGAATACCTGCAGTCGTCCTCCGCCCAACCCGTCGGCCCCTCCCACACGTCCAGAGCCGACTTGAAAATGCACAAGGCGAAGTCCGCGGCCGGGAAGTTCGCCGCATCCGCCGGCGTCTCCTCGGACGGCCCGGACTCTCTCGGCCTGAAGGGCATCTATCTCTCTCACATGCAGGACAACCTCTACTCGTTCGGCGCGTTGTCCAATCGAAAGAAGCCGTCCATCCACGCCGAGAACAGCGCCAGCGCCCCCCAGTGGGTGAAAGTGGAAGCGAAGAAGAGCAACGCCAAAGCGAAGAAGAAGGAGCGGTTTACAAAAACGCAAAACGCGCAGAACCTCAATAGTAAAATGGTGTCGAACAGACCGAGTCTGCTGACCAAGGGGAGGACGGATGCCAGGTCTCCGGCCAAAGTTGGCTCCATGTCCTGGGCCGATATCGCTCGAGCCGACACGAAGTCGAACCCGGAGATGCCCCTGAAGAGGACGGCCGTCCCGGCGAAGCTGCACGAGACCAAACAGTACGATTTCGAGTTCCCTTGTCTCAGCAGCAGCATGCAGGAAAAAGTGCCGCCCATCCCGGCCTTCGTCCTCGACAGCAAGTCGTGCGAGAGCCTCGGCTCCAGCGTGGACGTCCCGGAGGAGGAGGCGCAGCGCTGCGGCGATGGCGTCGTTTGCTGCGACTGGTGGAACTGCGTCGCCCCAGACCCCGCGCCGAACCAAGGTAAGCGATCCGCCGCCGAAGCGGGCGCGAGCCCGGCGCAGGCGGATCCTGCTGAGCTCTCCGCGGGCGCGGACAGGGGAAGCGCGAAGAGCAGCGAGGACAGAAAGGGGAAGCAACTCACAGCGGAGGCGGCGCACGCCTCCAAGAGCGTGCCCTTCTACATGCCGTCCATACACGACGGGACGGACGACAGGCTGGAGTTCGAGCTGGAGAACGCCGAGGGGAAACTGGAGGACTCGAGCATCATCGTCACCGGACCGGTCTCCGATAGGGCGAGTTTCAGGGACTCCGACTACCCCAACTACCTCCTCAACATCCCGCTGCCCCACCTCGACCAAATTCCAAAGATGAAATCCAGGCTTCTGAAAATCATCCAAAGGAATTACGAAGAGGGAAAGGCGGGCCGCGGAAACGATCCGCCCGGCCACCCGCAGCAGCCAGCGGCCGAGAGCGGGGAAGGGAAGACGATGGAACCGGACTCGGCAAAGAATGGCGACAGGAGGCCGAAATCAGAAATCAAAACTGCGAACTATCGAAAGACCCATAATTTACCGTACGCGTCGGTCCAGCCGATGGTTCGCAGCTCGGAGAGGATGGAGCCGATAAAAATGACAAGCTCTGGTTGTCTGGGTTATACTGTTTCGAGCCAGGAGACCCAGCCCAGCCTAGCGCACAAACAGGTCTCACTTCGTTACAGAGAAGCAAACTCGAATACCTGTGATAACGGTTTGCTCAGGCACAGCCATTTACCTGATCCGGCGTGTAGTTCGCACCTGGGCACCGGATACAAGCACGACCAGTCCTTCAAACCCTCGCTAATCATCAACACCGGCACCCATTTCCCCAACCAGAAAGACAGCGGCGCTGACAAGCATGGTTTCCACCCAGGCGTAATCTCGCCCCTGTCGTCGGACCTCCGCCGCGGCAGACCGCCGAAGCCGAGCCGGGCGACGGTAAACTCCGACTACCCACTGGACAACGTACGGATCCAGCAGGTGAAGCGGTACTTGGAAAAATCCGATCTGAATTCCGTTTTCGGGCACGACGCTTTCTACTACCTCTCCTGCCTCGGAGGGAAGGTGTCCCAGGACCTGGCCCGAGAGTTCTCCATAGTGTGCCCGCAGATCCTGCCCTGTCTAGCGACGCCGTCTAACCTGGAGACGATTCTGAACAACATCCACAACGGGCACGCCGCCCCGTGCGTGTACAGGGAGCACGGCTCCACGGCGGGGCTGTCGACGGCCGAGCAAAACAAGCTGCTCCAGGAAATAACCCTGACCATGTTCAAGTTCAAATCGGCCAGTCCCATCAAGTCTTGGGTTCCGAAGAGTAAGCGCTGGAGGAGCTACCTGGAGCAGATAAACTCGGCAGCAGCCTGTATGCGGCGTCAAATAAACAACATAATACTGCCACTGAACTTATCCGACTACATCCTCAATCCAAAGTAAATATGCTAGTTTATCACACGCGTAAACATCTCTCCCTCCCTCTCTCACTGCCTCCCTCGACTTCCCGCCTCCTTAAGCAAATCATTCTTCGTTTTTTTTTCCTTTCCCAAGAAATTTATTCTAGTAAAACCCAAACCCAGCAAAAGTTCTTGTATAATAAAATTGTTTTGTTTAGTTACTTGAATGAAACCAGACAAACTTTAATACGACGAGCATAACACGTTCACATTTCTAAGTCTAAAACTGGTTTCTTCTTAAAACTCTGGCCTGCAGAATTCCATTTAACAGAAAGCTCTGTAGCATAACGGCTTTTTTTTTTGTTGCGCAAACCTGCTGGTGATTACGCATAAGGAACTCCTTTTTGGCAGAGTGGTCCTTAAGCCTTCCACTCTCACCTAATCTGTGTCCAGTAGATGGATGATGGTGCCATCGCTGTCGCGACACAAGGTTGTGGCGCCAAGTCCTCTGTGAAGTCATTCCTCCTCAGCCCAGCAGCAGTCCTCAGTTCGTCTCTGTTGTTGCCACGATCTCCTTTACGTAGCCAAACGGTGAATTGTCACAGCTGGAGGTCACTCTAGGGGACCCGTCTGTTTGGAAAGCTGTCATCCGAGAAGTCACGGATGCTAATGCATTATGTACTGACGCCCGTCCTCTTGAAGCCGCAGTAATGGCCCTTCCTTTCAGTTATGGCACGAACCCGTCTTTCAGCATATGCCGATATTTCCGTTCCTTGATTGACAGGACTATAAAAGAAAATATGACCCAATAATCCGATAGGAAAAGAGGGGGGTCCCATCCTGTGTAACCAAATGTGTAATTTTTTCCATTATTTAATGTTTTACTTTTGTAACTCGGATATAACGAACTCTTGTGGCATTAATTTCGCACCGCAGTTGTGTCTGTCTGAGAATTATAGCCCATTAGTCTGTGTGCCACACAGACATAATTATGGAAACAAACAGAGGATGTGCATAAATAATGTGTGAATACAGCCGGGAGACGTTTATAATACACACAAGATCCATTATTACGGAAAATATACAAGAAACGAAATCATTGCAATGTACAGTGCATTAATACTTGGTAGGTGGGCCCTGTGCTTTATGCAGAGCTTGACACCTCGTTTAATGCTCCCCAGACAAGTTATCAGTGTATGGCCGTGGATTGATGTTCCAGATATTCTGGAGCACTTCCCACAATTCATCCAGGGCGTCTGGTTGCTGTTTGACGTTCTCCGTATCCGTGTAACTCCATATAGCCTCAGTGATGTTCAGATCTGGGCGTCGGGCAGGTCAGGGCATCTTTTGTGGTCCGTCAGCCTCCTTACGTTCCAGATAGTTTTCACCAAGTCGACTGTATGCTTGGGGGGCACTGTCAAGTTGGAAGATGAATCCCCACCCAATGAGATGTCTTCCCGAGGGGATGGTATAATTAATGAACATTTTTCCTACACCTGTCGGCAATCGGTATACCTTCGATTTTATGCAATTCTCCGACATTATTGGCTAATATTCGGCACCATCGACCCACCCCCAAGCTCCACTGTATCCGTTGGACTTCCAGTAAATTGCTCTTGACTATTGCCAAACCATTGAAACTTAACTCATCTGTAAAGTCCACCTTCTCTCAGGTTTGGCCTCCCCCCTGTTTTATGTCTGCTGCCCATCTCACCTTTCCGTTTGGTTGCTTCTCTTCAGCAAAGGTTTCCGGGCAGCTCAACCTCCACTGAGACCGCTGTGCACTAATCTCTGTCTTCTCTTAAAGATCCGTTAACACCCAAGATCGTAGCCAGGTCATTTGAAAGATCTGTCCGACTTGAGCTGCTGTAGGCCCCCAAAAATCAATTTTTAAAGGATACAGTTGTCTAACTTGAGCTGCTCTAGGCCCCTAAAACACCTAACTAATACAACACGTAGGGAGCAGCATCGACAACGATTTCATTATAAACAGATTTCCAAATTTCTCCTTCAGTGGCCATCCTACGGTGCTGGGCTTTCTGCAAGATGGAACCGAGGTAGCCGTGAAAATATTCTGCGTTTCCGAATGTTCGGGAATCGCTAGCGAGCTGATGAAACTCATTCATCCTACCTTCGAGCAATACTTCCTCCTAAAGTTTAAGGTATGCCTCCGGTCAGAGGGAATGTTGTTCACTGTTTAATTGGTAACGCAGTTATCTCCCCTAGAACAAAATATTTTTGTTTAACCTGTTTCTGTTGCCAATTTTATCGCAATCGCACTATTTTAATTCTGGGTGAAAACTGTTTATTTCTTTATCATTCTTTCTTCTTTTTTTTTTCAATTTAAGCTTAAAAAAAACACGCGGGACAGACTACTTGTAATCTTTTGTTCTTCTGTTCAGCAAGAGTTAACCGGATTGTTTTGTAAGTTCCACCTTTCCGCAGCCTGGTTAGTGTAGAAGTCAGGAGTCATCACGAACTGCTATGCGTGGAAAACAGCAGGACCTCGTGTAGGTCACCACACCTCCCTCGGCCGTCTACTTTCATTTGCGTTAGTTTTAATAGAAAAACTTGGTAAAGGAGAGAGATGATGGTAAATGGCATTGATGAGAGAGAGAGAGATGGGAAGAGGGAGAGATGGAGAATGTAATAGTAAACAGTGCGTCAAATGAAATCTGAGGTAGCCAGGTAGTTTTGGAAAGTTCACAAGTTTTTTTGTTTGCAATGCATCATGGGAAGGTTTGCTTAAATTCCATCCCCCCCCCACTTTTAAATGGACGGAAATATTTGTAAGTGCAAATAAATTTTTTCATTGAATTAACTGGAACCAGAATAGAGAAATAATTTGTGCTAATGTGCACTGTGGATGGCAGGTGGTAGCATTTTTTTCCTGGTAGTAAGGATATATATAATATTTAATTTAGGAGGATGGGGTTGACTGAGGTCATCAAAAAACAACAACAAAAACATACGTTAGCCAATTAAAACTAGTGAAGGGCATCCTTACTTCTGATTGGCTGAAATTTGATGCCCACAGTGTGCCACTGCCCATGAAGCTGAGCTGTCTAATGTGCCAAATTGCTGTTGTTTACATTTAACTGTTCTTCTCTCTAAAAAATAAAAATAAATATTAGTAATAATAATGATGATTTTAAATCCCACCAGCCCCAAAATTAGTGTTTTTGTAAATCTTCACTCAGTGTTCAAGGTGATTTTAAAAGAAATGCATTTCTTCACATCTCATTTTTAAATTTGCTGTATCAGCTCGTTGAGGTCTAGTGCATCAACTTTGTACACATCTACTAGGAATGAATGATGGCTAACTTTGGCTTGAGTCAGGTTGGATCGTAGATAATTTTTCACACATCATAGATGCAAGAAACTTCTTTCATGTGTTGCTACTAAGGTCGGATTCACAAGAGACAATGAGCACAATTTGATTGCCTCCCAAAACCATTTTTTTGTCAAGACTGATTTCAGGTTCTCACTTCCACTACAGTCTGTATCCTTTATGTTTACCCCCCCAACCCGATTGCAACTATGCAATCAGACAGCAAGAATCGATGCCACTAACCGTAATGCCCCATTATATTGTTGACATTAGCATTGGGGATACCACCATCATCCCAGGCAATTGTAAGATTTTTTCTGTTGGTTGCAGGATAGATAGAGATACTTTTGTTTTCAATTTTTCTGCTCAAACAAGAAATTGTATTATCCATAATTAGATTTGGAAAAACAGTAATCAGTAGTATAGTCTCCATCACTGATACCAGCCCAATATCTTTCAGGACATTTCATCAAGGAATTCTTGGGTCATCTACATCACAAAACTTATTGCTGAATCCCAAATGAAAAAAGAAAACTCTGATTTCATTTTATGAAGACTAACTTCTGTGAATTAACATTTTCATTCCTTCTCCAGCAGAAATAGTAGAACTCTGTAGCTGTTTGTTAAAGATATCAGTCAGCTCAGATATTTTGGTAGCAATAACCAACATGATGTAGAATTCAAAGTCACTGAATTCCTTCATGTAGCCATTTGCAGTTGATTTTACTTTATAGTCAATTGATCCAGTTTCAACTTCAGGTCAAGTAAAAAAAAATAACACAGGTATTTGTTCATGAATACAAACCAATGAATGGAATTACATTGTAAATCTAATGGGACGCAGCAGCCCGTATGACCTTTGGAGCAGATAATTTCTAGGGAAACTTTATATCCAGTATCAGTGCTTAGGACTGTCTCAAAACGTTTATCAGATTGTTAGCAAGATTTAAGTAATCTAACATTAATGAAATTTGGGAAACAGTATCTTGAACTGTGAAGTTGAGCGAGTGCATCTGACAATGTGTTGCCAAAATCTGAGACTCTGTGCCTTGAATTCACTTTGCCACCCCACTGTCTACTTATGGCTGCTGATTCACCATCATAACATTGTCCAAGAATAAAATATCTAAACTGAAATGGGAAATAGTGGCCCAGAATTTTTTCAGTGAGGATTTTTGCATCACATCTTTCAAGAGCATAAAATCTTGAATGCATTTACTCACTTAAAAATTTTGAGAAACAGCTCTCACCATAATGCTCATCTGTTCACTACTTTGTTTTTGCTGGCTTATCTTCCATTATAGAATATAACTTACTTTCCTTCATAAGTTTGCCAAATATTTGTAATAATGAGTGGACCATAAGTTTCAGGATCTAGTTTCGAATTTCTGGTGACTTCCATGTAGTCTTCTTATTTAGCCAGTGCATTAAAACACCATTATCATTTGTATAAAGCTTGAGTAATTGTTTGAAATTTAAATTAGCATCATCTCCCCCCCAAGCAGGTAATTTTTTTTTGTCTTGTGAGAAATTATAGAGATGTAGATATTTCAGTGAGGGCACTTTGTTGCAAGTTTTCTTTCGGAATCATGCCACGAGCTTAGCTGATCCTGAATATTCATATTTGACACCAGACATTGGAATTTATATGGGGCATAATTATGGGTACAACATTTTTCATGACCATGCATAAGTTCCTGGGCTTCGTTCTACAAGTTAAAACCTTTTCTTGGTAAATGCATCACCTGACTCTGACAGAACCTTGATACTGAGCTCTGATATTTGCCAGCATAGATAACAGAAAGCAACATTTTTTGCAATATCAAATTCTAGCCATAAAATCATTCACTTCTGTTTATTGTGGGAATACCATCCTTGGGTTTGATAAATTAGACCCAAGAGTTGGGTTAGTTGGAATTTTGTGAATGGAAGCTGAAGTAGAAAGTGAAGAGCAAGGTGCTTCTAAACTATTTGACATTTTAGACTTTCCGTGGATCACTTCTGAAAAAAAGTCAGTGAATGCTTCATCCCATAAAATTATAAAATATAATTTTTAAAAAGCCTTTTCAGATATGGTGATATGATTAATTTTCTTTAAAACAAAACAAAGCACAGTTTGAATAAATCAACAGTGTTATTACACATCACAAAAAATATTGAACTAATACTGATGTGATTACAAGATCAGTGAGTGGATTAACCTTTTTTACAGAACTTCTTGAATGTCTTTGAGGCTGTTTATCTCTCTGTGCTGGCCTGAACAGTTATGATAAGACAGCTGGGATGCACATGATCTGTCAAATAGGAGGAAGCAACTGATTCAATCTGCTTCGGCGGGGAAGGATCTCTTCAGCAGTGAGTTCAAACGTCTCTTAAGACTGGCAATCTCTGGTCTGGTCTTTGCCCTTCAGGCAGTCAGCGTTCAGTGAACATGCGGTGGAGTTAGAACTGATGCCAATCTCCCTTGCACATCTGTTTCGCTCCTGGCAATGTCTCTTGCACCTCCCACTTTATGCCAATGTTACACAATAGTCCAATTTCACATCTGCATGGGCCCAGGGCTATTTGAACAAAGGCTACTTCCATCTCCATTCCTTTGTTTGGCCAACCAATCTTCTCTTTTGTGGAATAGCCACCTGGGTCACTGTGACCCAAGAGAGTGATATAACCATCACCATAAAAGGGATGTCAATAGGTTATACCTTACATACATTATTACATTATTTAAAATCATGAAACATGGAATTGTGCCAGCAGTGAAAAGTGAGTTTGGTACTTATGATTTCAAAAAAAGAATAAAATTATTAAAAGCAATTTATTTTTGGAGTGCAAAACATACCTTTTGGACTATCTGAAAACATTGGAGTTCAAGTGCACCAGTTGCACCTCCAGAATCGATGCCATTGAGCAAAGTTCTAAAGATTGCTGTACAAATGAACCTTTTTTCCCTAAAGATTAAACTTGGAGGCATGAATACGGTAAAAAAATGAATGTGCTCTGGGGTGCAGCATTCAAATACGTCTTGATGTACTTTCATCAAAATCTAATTTTCAACAAGATCTACTAGCTCTCTCTCTCTCTCTCTGTCTGTCTGTGTGTGTGTAGGAGTAATATGCATAGCAATAATGGCACTTATGATGATTACATATAAAAATTAATTAAAATAAAAGCTCTGTTTTTTTTTTTTTTCAGTACATTGACATTGTTGTTGATTGGTTTAGCCCTAGAGGTTTTGGTAATCTTCTCTGCTGGTTTATATAGGCAATAGCAGTGATGAAGAAGTTTCTACTGCTGGCCATGGACCTGTGTGAGTACACACTATCCGAATACATGGAGCTGCTGAAAAGTGACCAGATGTTTGACAGAATCACAGCCAGCCGCCTGGTGTGGCAAATGCTCAGAGGACTGAAGTTTCTTCACAACAGTAACATCCTACATGGCAGATTAAAGGTGAGTTCAGGTTCCAAATACAAAGTGACTTATCCCTGTATCCATGATTTTTTTTTGTCAGTAAAACTTTAGAGCCCAAGAATTCCAGATAATGCAGACTTTCATGAGAAGTCATTAAGGATTTGTTTTGAGAGTTCCCATCCATTAGAGCTAACCCATTTTTACAGTTATCATCTTTTATCGGAATAACCATTCTCCAACCTTCTCTTCTCAAGTTACAGTCCCTTCATGCTGTGACTCCCTAATTTTGTTTCTTAAGTTTAACACCAACTTGTTTTCTTTTCACAACTCCATAAGTTCATCCTGCTAAGGTCTGTTCTCTGCTTCTATCTCAGCATGTTTTAAAATCTATAATCTGGAATCAGGGTCCCAATCTCATAACTTTTTCAGGTTATGTCATCTCAATCTTAATTCTTCTTACCTTAAAACTCCATCACTTGAACTACTTGATTTGGTGTGTTTCTATGTTAGAACTTCCTAAATTCTGTCTCCTCTTGACATAGCAATCCTTAATTGGGTTGCTTTTTGTTATAATTTTATTTCTTTTATGGTAAATTCTTTTTTTCTAATCACCAAAGAACTTTTTCTTTTTTGGAGGGGGTGGGAAGTGAAATCCATGAGAGCATCCTATGATTGCCCTATTCACAGTAATCTGACCAATCACAAATCCCTACTTTCCTTTTCCAGTCACCGACATGACTAGGAAAGGAAATACTACTACCACCACTTATCTAGCTTCAGCCTAGATCTCTTTAGACCAGGCATTTTTCAAGAGGGCATTGTTATTCTTGCCTTCTTAGATTAGGGCTTTTCTAACCTCCCACGTTACATTAAAGTTTCCCATTCACCTAACACTTACCATCATATCTACTAGTTCTGTAATTATTGTCAGTGTTTTCTTTTTCTTAAAAGCCACAAAACATTCTCATTGAGGAGTCAGGTAAACTGCTGCTTACAGACTATGGTATGCGCCATCCCTATGACCAAATTCAGAAAGAACTCTGTGCTACATCTCTGCCCTTAGGTGAGTTTTGTAGGTTTGGCCTTCTCTTGCCGACACACATTGCTTGATACTTACCATCATAAAGATACACAGGCAGAAATTTCTCATTAATTAATTAGCTTTTCTTTCAACTAAAAAGACTATCCATCAAAAAAGTTTCAATTGGCAAAAATGAGCATAATTTTGTATTTCAAGAATTAAAAAAAAATTTTCAAAGTTAAAGATTATTAGTCTCCTTAGAAATATTGAAATATGCTTCAGACTGTTCTGCAGCATTTCTGTCTTATTTTAATGTTTATTAGAGACATGTTTTCAGGTGTTTGTTTGTTACTCTTTCATGGCTGAACTGTAGCATCTAGAGGCCACAATTTTTGGATGTAGGTACTTCGGAATCTGGGCAGGGTTTTAAGCTACTGCACGTGGGCCCTGAAGGCCATTTTGAGGCCACTTTTCAAAAGCCTTATTGACTACAGTTAGAGTTCACTGTACTCATTCAAAAAATAGGTGACCCAGCAGCCTCAAGCTATAATGAGGGTGCCTCAGGATCAAAGGCAGGATCCAAGGGTACCAGAGCCTGGCCTCAAAGACCAACGAAGGCCACCTTTCAAGGTTCAGAGTTACTACAGCATCATGGTGCTCATTCAACTCAGAAGTGACTGTGGATTTTGATTTTTCAACAGTTGGCCTTGAAAGCCATCAGCAACAGGTCTGGATATCATACACAGTTTAACTTTGAAAAATAAGTATAAAAATTCATTTAGTATTTTGCTACAGGTTTGTCATCATCTTATAAGCCAGCCCTATATTGGTCAGGTACTTTTTCAGATTCCTAGATAAGTCAGCTGAAACATAACCATTATGCAATTTTAAAAAGCCTGTGTTTTCTCGTGCTTCTTTTTTTACCAAGATAGAAATAAACTGGGTTCTTATGCAGCAAAGTTAAGTTTAAGTCTACAGCTTATAAAATATTAAGACATGTGTCATTAGCATCAACTCAATGTTCATTCAATGATTGTGTTTAAACAAATAAAGTTTCTGTTCTTCTAATTGATAAAATACCCTTTTTTATAAAAGCCTTCCCCCCATGCAGTGCCAGGTACCCAGCTGGTTAGGAATAAACAATATATTTCAGTTACTGCTGTTTTGATTACTACCATTTGAAATGCAGTATAAAAGGTACAAATTTGTATCTTTCTTCTATTTTCAACAAACAATATAAAAATAAAATAGGAAAAGTGAAAGAATTTACACCTCAATTCATGTAAAATGGCAAACCAATAGCATTAATAATAATAATAATAATAATAATAATAATAATAATAATAATAATAATAGTATTAACATTGAAAGGCCAAGTTTTCCTACTTACACTGAATTAGATCCTACAGCTGACCACAGACTTTAAATGTCTGCAAAATATGCAAATTTGTTTTCCAATTTTTCTTTTCATTTTTCTTCCTTCTTTTGGATTAATGCAAAACTGTAACAGATAAGTAACATTATGTAATTAAATCAGTATAGAAAAAGGTACTTAAATAGATATGAAACCAACTGGCTTACCATGAAGAAATGCAGGTATCAAAATATTTGAAACGATGTGTTAAACAAAGTTGAGCAGTTTTTATCACCTGATTTCAGTGAGTGCCAGATGTTGGCGACCATATGAGGTCCTTGCTTCAGGAGATGAAAATAACTATACCTTTCAATCTGACATACAGGTAAATTCAATTTTTTAGCTATTGTTAAAGAAAACCCAATGTATCAGTTACATTAAAGTACAATCTGAAATCATACTGACTGAAGTTTCAGAACAGCTGAATGACAAAAAAAAGGGGGAGCAATGTAATAAATCAAAATCTCTATTCATTGGGAACCTTGTGGCAACTAAACCAGTAAAGGCAGTATGGACAACCTACCAAGTGAAAATTGCTAAGGATTTCTTTTCTTTCTTTGCCTAAATGCATTATGCCTTTAACAGTGTTAACGTCAAGTGCGACAAATACACGTTTCAGCCTAAGACAGAGTTAAATGCTACTAGAGAATTAAATGGGTTTATTCCAACATCCCCAGTGCTACCACAAAAGACAGTACTAGATTGAGGGTGGTGGTGGTAAAATTAGAGGATAATATGTATGTTAAATCCCCTTATTCAGTAATTTTCCATATCTGGAATCCAAACCTGTGCAAAGGATGTGCTGTAAATATCTTGGAAGGTAAACTGACTAGGAGTATCATTAATAGTACACATAATCTCTGTTAGAAGTCAAAACAACTTTGGTTACCCAGATACTTTCCTGGTAACAGGATTATGCTTCTAAAATCTTCCCTGACAAGGAATGCATAGAGATAGGGGTATTTTTTTAAATTTGTTTTTTTAAATACTAGCGACACATCACACGTCATAAGAGGTTATGGTTAAAAGATAAATCGGTCTTTAATGAAATATCACACAGCATTGGCATTTTTGGTTTGGCAACCATATAGTATCTGCCTTGAACATTTTGCCAACTAGAAAGTAGAGGCAAAAGATATTTTATAAGCTAAGCTAGAGGAGCTTTATGGAAGTTTTAAAAAGCTTCCCTGCCCCACATATGACTTTCTATCATGGGCACCAATTAACAGTAAGGAAGAGCAGCAGCTCATCAAGAAACTGGGTTGCTATGCTCTCTCAAGGTTTCATCTGCAGTTTCACATTTAACGTAATTCTCCCTGCATGCCACCCGCCACATTCTTTATTTCTCTCCCAAAAAATTGGCTTCCTTGTTAGTCTACAACCTAACAGTACTTAGTTTGTGTACCCGCAGATCGCTGGCATGCTCGCTCATTACATCATGACTGGAGGCAAGCATCCATTCGGGAAAAACGTTTACGAAATTGAGAGCAACATCTTGCAGAACTGGAACAAATTAAAGCATGTAGGCGAAGAAGCCAACGACTTGATCAGAGGAATGCTGACCTACCTCCCCTCGCTGAGACCCACGGTAGATGAAGTTCTTGGGTAAGCGTTGCGGTCCTCACAGTATAAGGTGACCATAACGAGCATAATTTCCCTCCATTGTGCTTTAAAACATTTAACTAATAAAAATGCAATTGGATACAGGGAAGAACACCTTCCTTCAATAAAATTCTCAGCATTTACACAGGTTGCTGCATAACTACTGATTTAGAAATTAGTTAAATTCATCATATATATGTTTTTTCTTTCAGACATCCATACTTCTGGGCTGATGAAAAAAGGTTTCGTTTTGTACTGATTTCGGGTTCTGATGTCTTGAGAGATATGAAAGCAGGGTAAGTTAGTAGAACCAGTGAACAGTCACACTATAAAGAAATCCATATATTCTCTTGTTGAAGGCACAGAACAGAAAACCAAATAAGCATTTGGCTCTTAACTGAGGAATACAGGGTCACCACGATCTGTAGCCACTTTATTTTACCAGCTCACATTCACTTTTCCAGGTCAGATCAGGCTCTCAGGTACACAAACCCTGCTGCTCTCAGTGTTTACTTGCATATTCTAAAGTCACAAGCATTATATTTTTAAAAGTAATTGTCAGATGTTTTCAGCAATTTTTTTTTTTTTTTATTTTATGATCAAAATTATATTTTTCTCTTTTGTGGCTTTCTGCCAAGTTCTCTCTCTCAAAACTTAAATATCCTTGAAATCCGAGGTCTAGGGACATCTCGGAGCAGCAAGCTGGAAAGGCTGCCCTGGTGACGAGCAATGGTCAAGGTGCGAGCAACTCACAGAACTTCCACCATGCACACAGAAAGCTCTACTAGAAACTCTTCATTTTTAGATTTGGGAGGAGGAAACCACGTGGCCAGCCAAAAACTGAACCATTTCTGACTAGGGATGCAAACACGAGCCCTCAACCATAACAGCCGAGTACCAAAACCACAGGCCACTTAATAATAATCTCACCTCCATCATGCCAAAATCTAAATAATCACAAAATTTAGACTGCATCAGAACTGACCAAGCACACCTGAGGCTAAAGATACTGACAGAGAAATCTTATAAACTCTCTTAGTTTGAATATCCAGTTATGAAGTTTATTTTTCTTTTCCACCTGGAACCATATATAAAATACATTTAAAGGCTGATTTACTAGAATCGTTTACCATCATGAACAATTGGTCATTTTTCAAACAAGAGTTGCTTTTCAAAATAAAATTGCTTTACAGTACTCAGCACCAGTTGGTAACCGTTTAACTGTATAACAGAATGTCAGAAAGAGAGAGCCTTCTGTTTTTCCTACCTCTCTCTGATTGAGAAATGACAAAATCAACCCTTTCATGGCTCTGACAGTACATCTCTTGACCAGTTAAAGCTGGTTTAGTTGTTTTTTTAACATCTGAAGCTGGTGTCAGTCCTCAGAGAAGCATAGCCAACATGTAGTAAATTTTGTTGTATATTACAAACATTAGTGCTCCCTCCAATCAATTTATACCCGTCATGAATTTAAATAAATGAAATTTCAGCATTAAGAATATTTTCACCTTCTGATTTTCAAATTCTGAAACATCTGAAGTTCAGCTGGCTGAGTAACAGGGTCCCAGCACCTTATCTGACACGACAGCCAACCAAGAACACCGGACCAGGCACATAACAGCATTAGCAGAAATATATGATGGAATTTTCATTTTTAATTTCAATTTTAAAAAAATAACCAAAACAAGGTAGGTAGGTGCACCCTTAGTGAACAGACAAACAAACAAACAGGGACTTCTCAGACATTTTTGTCTCTTTTAGGGGTTTTCGGTTACCGCAGACTAGCTTTGTGATTCTCTAGATTTCAATGTAGCAAGATTTTACTTCTCTGGCAGCAATATTTAACTCAAAAAATGCGGCGACTGTTTATAATTTTAAAAATTTTTCTATAAAGGTGATCGTCACAGATTCCTCTGATTATAAACAAGCTGTTTTTTTCAATTTTGCCAGGGCTGGTTTGATTGGAACAGATGGGACGACAATGATTGATATTCTGAACAACACCGCCTACCTCAGTAGTGGTGGAGACTGGGTAACTAAAGAATTATCTTTTTTTTTTTATTATAAATGATACAAATACAAAACAAATTGAAACTGAGTGGATTGAGTTTCTAGAACCTCTGTTCTTAAAGACTGAAGAAGTTCATAGGCATTCCTTCCCCAAACCGTAGCAAATAAAGCCTTTCTAAATGTTGCTTCGATTCTCAACATTACCGCTTACAGGCGGGCGGAACACCAGAGCTCCCCCCTCAAGAGGTGAGAAGGTACAGAGAAACAAAGCCATCATCCAAAGTGTTACATCTGCAGTCGCTAGCTAAAGCAACACGTCCCTAACGAAGTTCCCTTAACTTATTATAAACAGAACTAAAGATCAGACTAATTCTTTCACAATAGGATGGAAATATATGGGATGATAGATGACTGCATTTCACTGTAGTGTTGAGATAAACAAAGATTTTGTGAACAGAGGCTTCTGAATTGCTTTATTTTACTAAGAACAGAGGGACCGTTGTTAGAATATTGCCAAACTTTTCAAATTTTGCTAAAAAATAAAGAAAAACAACAACAATACTAATCCAAGTATTTTGAACGTGCTAGGCTTCCATCATTGACGAATCTCTCATGAAAGAGATGAGGCCATTCAGACAGTACAAGAACACTTTAGCTGAACTGGTGCTTTTCATCTACAACACGTGCCTACACTTTGATACAATGTAAGTACAGGCTTCTTTTGATCTTCATTTATCTCAGCTCACCTACAGAACCACTGAACTTATATAAATCCGTCTGCAAATCTAAAAAATAAAAAATGCAGTGGTTGGGCATTGTTAATTTTCATCAGGAATAGCAACTGTGAATTTACTGAAGATACGACAAGTCCAGAACTTTTCTCCTAACCCACCACATGCACAATTTGGCTGCTTTTCATTGGCCCTACTATCTTAAAAGGGCATTTTCACATTGTAACAAGTAATGAATACTTGATATTGTTTAGTAAAGCAATGATTTAGACCTATATAAGCCATGACAGCTTTCTGCCTTATAATAACTAGACTGGCTTTCAGATGATAAACATTTGTGGAAATGCTGTGGTTATACTATATTCATATGCAATAAGCCTAAAGAAATTAAGTAATGGAATCTGATGTGTTTCGTATGTATGCATGCATATCTAAATATGCAGTTTTAATTCCAGTAAAAATTAGACAAATTCTAGAATAATAAATGTTCTTGATTTGTTCAGAAAACTGTTTTCCTCACTATTTTTTCTTTCTTTTAACATTTAATGTACATTACTTTTCAAACTCACATTTAAAAACATGCACACAAGTCATTAATTTAATCAATTAGTCTGCATGTCAAATGCACTAAAACTTAATTTTTTAAGCATCAAATCTAAAACCTTCATCTTTTAAATTACAAACTCACCCCCCCCATAGTAAACCACATCTGTTATTTCTTTTCCGTACCCCTGACCAACACCCTATTTTTCATGATATAATCTACACCAGTGCATTGCTCACAAAACCAGCCAGCCACCAACACCTCAAGATGCATTTTTTCAAAACATTCCGGGGTACCCCCCCCCTCACCAGACCCCTATACTTTGGGTACGTCATGCCTACTGATAGCACTGGAAGTTGGTGTCGCAAGAACTTATCATTGAAAAGTCACACTGAGAACTGCTATCCTAAAAATCTCATTCAATAATGGTACCAAAGTGCTGTTCCAGACAGAATAATTCTTAAATCTCTATCTTCATATTTACACACAGCAAGGAAATACTTCTTAAATCCAGTCTCCTGTTTGCTTGGCATTAACTAAACAATGAGATTTGCCTTTCTAATACACTTGAGTGCCAGTCTGGTTTTGTCGAAATATTTATATTTCCTTCTCAAAATTAATTTTCTCCCTGCATTAGTCATCAAACTTCTAAAAAAATTAGCATATTATCATTATGAATGAGGCTACTGATAGTTTTTGAACAACTAACAAATCAGCTTTAAAAAACCATCCTCCACCTACATATTAAAAGCCATAAGTGTTTTACTTCACTATAAAAACTAATCCGACTGATAAAGGTTTAAAGCAGATGCATCTTCTCTACCACAATATCCACCTAACAGCAAAGATGAGCAACAACTTTGAGATGGAAAGTGGTTAAAATGCTTTCAAAAGTTTTTATTTTTTGCTTAATGCTGTTATACCAAATTTTTGTCATAAAAACAAAACTTCTTTCACTAATTAGGCCAAGGGAAATAACTCTTACCAACAAGTTCTGCCTTCCATGTAGATAACATTGTTGTTGTCATATGCAGTTTACTGATGCATCATGAATTCTGTAGTGCATGTATGTATTATAAAGGAACACTGAAGTCTGCATGGTTTTAACATCTATGATTTGATATCATGCTAAAATCAAAAGATGTAAGAAATCATTTTTCGGAGACCATTCGTTTTTGTTTTTTTTTTTTAGTGCCTTTGACATGAGTATAAATAGTGGTGAGGTTTACACACCAAATAGCATAACTATGACTCACACAAAGTTATTTATGGTCTTCTTGACAGGAGAGCTGTGGAGTCAGTCAATACATATTTTAACTTTACTAAAATTCCCTTGGATAGAATAAATTAAGCATTCAACAGCAGGATTCAATGATTCTTTTAGAAGAAAAAACAAATTGTGGTATTTTCATTTAAAATCTGTTTGGCATCAGGTCATGTACCAGTCACCTCAACATAAGCTGTTTTTTTCATTTTTCTTTCCAAAAAGGAGTCTAGAAGTCAGAGATTTCCTCGATGATCCATGCAAGTATTTCATGAGCAAATTCCCCGGAGTCTTCATGGCAGTGTATCATGCAATCAAGCAATCAGACAGAAAAATTCGCCCATGTTATCAACCATTCTATTAAACAACTGTTGCCAAGTTATCCTCTTCCTTTTTTTTACCCTCCCATTTTTTTCTTCTCTCTGGTAAACTTTGAGAAACTATACTTTTATGTGGAGAATACATTTTGATTCCACCAGAAACGTTTCATTGTAAACATTATCTAGAAAGGTAGTAACCCTTTTTTTTTTTAATAAAAGAAAGTGATTTAAATATCTAACATTTCACAAAAAAAAAAAAAAAAAAAACATTTACAAGTTTTCAAAACTCTTCAGTGCAATAAAAGCAATTAGCAATTAGTCTTGTTAGTAGCTATGATACTAAAAGATGTTTGTTTTAGAACATTTAAGAAAAAAATTTACAAATATACAGAGGTTTCTTTGATAAGCAAATATATTTTAAAAATTATTTCATATGAAAAATAAAGGTTATTTCTATCAAAATCTATTTCATGTAAAAGATACCTAAAATTTCTAGCAATTGTTTATATGTATGTATAACATAGAATTTATTGAAATATTTTTCCTTAGTTATATAAAAACCTCTTTCGAGTTTCCTTTTACAATGTATTTTATGAATAAAATTTGAAATTTGCATGTTCATTGAATTTTTTTTGCAATGCATAGTATAATAAAATATTTTTAATTAGTAAAACAAAAGTACTGATTTAAAATACTTCTATCTTATTTATTTTAAAATTAAGTACTGCCTTGGTTTAAGATTCTCAATGGTAACAGCCTAACCAGCATCGTTTCTGTATAAACACAGGTAGTCGGGGTGGCTGGGATATTTAGCTTTATGAGAGAGTATACGGCCTTCATTTCATCCCAACAGCTTTCAGATGACCAGCTGTTTATAAACATATCAGACCACCACGTCACCATTAACCACTGTGTGATCGGTATTAACTAAATCTGATGCTGGTTGTTGGAGGCAGAGGGGAAGACTTGAAACATCAGCGTGAACATTTTACAGACTATATCATCAGTATCCTTTAACACAGATGACCAAAAAAAAAAAAATTTTTTCCTGTTTGATATGTAAAAATAAAAAGCATGAAATTGACGAGGGCAGTGGTTAGGGTTGTGGAAATGATGAGTGCGCACGGGCACACGGGTTGATGGCTGTGTACAGGTAGTGGCAGTCCAAGAAATTTAAACAGCGTAAACATTAAATCCATCATGAAAAGGTTAAGATAACAGCCGATGTTTTTGTTTGTTGGTGTGCACCTATGACAGTGAGGAGGACAGGTTAAAACAAAAAAAACAATCAAGATCCCGTACAGTAAATTTCTTTCTTTTTTGGTTATGTTCAGAAAATTACAACAGAAAAGAAAATGCAATCTATATTCACAATAATTTTATACTACAAAAGAGCAATATACCTGCCAAAATAATATCACTTCAATACTATAGATTAGCATTATAAATCACTGCGCACTCCAAAGCCTGGTCCCTTTGGGGGTTCAGTAAGAGAGGTCAAGCCTTCTTTCGGCTCTGCAGCAAACCGCCAGTTTTGACCACTCCTGAAAAACACAAAACAATTGAGTGGTTCCTGTAAAATCTACCTGACATTAATTAAGCATTTTAGTTTTTCACATTTCCCCTCAACACTTCACTGTCATTGCTTGGCCAGTTCAGGTGGGGAACTTCTCCATGATAATGTTTATTTCACAGCTGCTCTTACATTTCAGTTGAGCAGCTAAATACAACAATAAATAAAACAGATTTCTTTATACAAGACTGGGAGGTCATAAGATTACTAAAATCTTTCTTTAAAAATAACTTGTCTGTAAACACTTACTGTGGTCCTGGTTTTGGTTCCTTACCAGCCTTGAAATCATCAAGAATTCTGTTTATGTCTTCAATAGTTAAATCCTCCTGAAATAAGACATGCACAGTGATTTTCCAACACAAACTTAATTTCTATTAATGACAAACCACAGAAATGAGCTAATATAAAGCAGCTGTTTACCATTAACATCAAAAAATATTTTGCCCAAGTTTAAAAACTCAAAATTTAACTCTTCCTTTAAATGTCAATAGTTTTCTTAAGCGTTGAAGACCAAAAAATTGAAAACAGTTACTATTCACATAAACAAGTTTTTACTTTTCATACAATACTATTAAATATAAAGATTATTCTTAGCATGGAATCTGAAATTAACTTAAACCAATTTATAAAAATAATTTTAAATGATAATTCATCTGTACAAAACATTACTCGGACATAACAAATAAGAATATTAAATTAATCCAGAGGATTTAATTATGCAACTACAAAACAACATTAGAAAAGAATCTTTTGAACAAATTAAAACGTTAATAATCATATTAGAATTTGCTAAATGTTCATCAAAAACAAATTACCACAGTTTAAAGTATGCATTAAAGGATCACTGGAGTCTATAAATAAACACATTTAATTTACTCCATTACCTGAAAAAAAATTTCTTACCTATAATAGAGAAATTAAGGAATTTCAGAAAACTTAACAATGAAACATATGGGCACTATCCTGTCAAGAAAACCACAAACAAGCCCTCACACATCATAATTGTACAGTTGTACCATGTGATTATGGATCACATTTGTGCATGTTACTGTGTAACATTTGGCTATCTTGGATAATTATACAATGTGCTGCATGGTACTTGCTTATGCATAATAGTTGTGCGGTTCAACACAATGCTGTATGCAAAGTGTTTATGTATCAAAGCTTTTTCACAGCAGTGGCACTTGGTTTTGTGTCACAGGTATATCTAGTTCTACACAGCACTTCAATGTCACACCTGAGCAGTGCTGTGGCACTTGGTTGCATCATAATTATTTGAGATAGTGTGCTCTACCAAATTCTGACAAAATACTTTTTCATTAAAAGAGCTCAAAAGCACAAGATGGTGATATATCCAGTATCAAAACAACAAAAATTTAATTATATCTCATATGCTTTTGATGATTTGTGATTGGTTAATTTAGCATTGAAATGGAATTGCAACTGATACAGGTAAGAGGTGTCAAGATATTAGCATGCCTTTAAACAGCATTCACCAAAGGAAAGGAAACATTATACTTACATAGTAATTATCATTTATCTGCACCATAGGAGCATTGGCACAGGCTCCCAGGCACTCAACTTCAGTCAGTGTAAACATGTTGTTGCTTGTAGTACCACCCACTTCAATTCCTATGGAAAACAAAGAAGTTTCTTCATTCATTTCTCTTGACTGATGAAGTTACTGGAGAAGGGTGAAAACTCCATATTTGATGTTTCCTCATTTAGTGGTTTATAATACAAAGAACTATATATTACAAAGCAGTGGAGATTATAATCTGAATGCAACAGAAACAAGAAAACACTTGGGATTTTAACAGTCAAAGTCTACTGGCCCATTTGTCACATACTGTATTTTTCCATGTACAACTGAGCTAATTTTTGTGATACCAACCCTAATTAAAACCAACCAACCTATTACACTTTTATGGTTTTAAGCCAAAATATTGTTTTAAAAACATGTTTAAAAATTCAGAAAAATAGAACTTTGACCAAAGATGGTATAAATTAACAAAAAAAATGAGTTTTATTCTTATTTAAGCAAAGGTTGTTTTTTCTTAAATGATGAACTTATAAGCAATAAGTCATGAGTGAGGGAAGGAAATGCATTTACCAAGTGGCTAAATATGTGTTCAATAAAGTAAAATAATACTTAAAAAGGAGGATCAGGATATTATAGCTCTGACTTGATCCATAAATTCTAATAGATTTTAGATTTATCACTAAACATTTTTCCAAAACATCCAATTTAATTTTAGAGAGTTTGCAATCTTAGTTTTAATACTTATACAAGGCTGGATTGAGGACTAGGTGTAGGTTTCATCAAAGGTAATCTTTGTATAAACTACCAAGCGTCACTACAGAATTTCTGATCTTTTAACAGAAGGGTACACTGTTAAGCAATAATACAGTACCGAGTTTGTTCTTGATCGCCTGTAGAATAACATCGGAACCGACACCACCCAACATGCAAGGAGTCGTCGTGCACACCTGCACTACGTACCTTCCAACCGGCTCTCTGAGACGAATGAAATAACAAGCATCAGGTCAACAATGTTTTGCTATATTTAAGCAAAATAAAATTAGCAAATAAATAAAATTAAAGCAAAGGATCTTAGTAAATCTACAACAAAAAATAAATTTACACTAATCGTTGTCATCATCTGGACCAATGAACACCAAAATTCTATCACCTTTTTAAGACATACATAATACTAGCCAAAGGAAAAAGGAAAAACTATTGACACTGGTTAAAAACTAGCCTCAGGGCAGCAAAATGTTACGGTTGATATCATTTGTCCTAAGATATTGTTGTTGTTTTTCTAAAGTAAACAGAAAAAAAAAAAAAAATTATTATTATTAATTCTTGATTATTGCCGTTTTTACTGTCAACTTCAAAATTCATTCAGAATTCAGCAGCAGTTTATAGTCAATGATAATCCAGCAAGAGCAACAGCAATAGAAGCCCAGTTATTAAATGTCCATTCACATTTTTACCAGCAAAACTACTTTAAAAAAATGCATGATTACAAATTTCAGACAACCATTTCCTACCTGTTAAACATTGTGTAAAATGTTGCCACTTCATACACTCTCATTCTAGGCATCTTCAATATATCAGCCACTTTGTGCATTATGGAAATAGGGAGCCAGCCTGCAAGAGAGCAAAAGACTATCTTAGATACTTTACATTTTGTATATATGTAGTTTTTCAATTGAGAGAGAGAGGCGCGCAGTGCTAATTTGTCATCCTGAAAAATAGAGAGCTTATGGCTACTTTCTGTTGAAAACATTAAGTGCCAACTATGTATGAGGTCTGTCCAAAAAGAAACCAAACTTTTTAAAAAACAAACTTATTGCTTTACTTACAATTTAATCAGACTTGTCTCCTTTAAAATAGTTCCTTCCACTGTTGATACACCGCTCCCAACGTTTTTTTTGAGTTTTGGAACATGTCCTGGAACACATTTTCATGGATAGTGCACAGTTCTCGTAGCAAATTTTCTTCAATCTCTTCTATCATCTGAAATCAGTGACTTTTCAGGGTGGATTTCAACTTTGGGAACAAAAAAAAGTCCGCAGGGACCAAATCCGGAGAGTAGGACAGCTGGGGAACGAGAGTTGTCTTGTGCTTTGCCAAAAAGTCACAGATAAGGAGTGATGCATGAGCAGGTGCGTTGTCGCGGTGCAGCATCCAGGTTTTGTTTTTCCATGCCTCAGGCCTCCTCCTCCACACTGCCTCTCTCAACTGCCTCAGAACATCCAAGTAAAGCTCTTTATTGATCATCTGACCACATGGAACAAACTCATGATGAACAACACCCTTCCAATAAAAAAAGACGATCAACAACAATTTCACATTTGAGTGACTCTGACGCACTTTTTTGGTCACGGCGACAATGATCCAACCCACTGCGACAACTGTCTTTTTGTTTGGTGCTATGACACTTTTCAGAAAGCTTTCATCAGCATTCGAATGATCAAAGAGCTCCTGACTGACTGTGACTTGGTTCTCTTTTTGTTCATCTGTCAGCAGAAGCAGCACAAATTTTGCAACTACACGATGCATGTTCAATTTTTCTTTTAAAACCATGTGGCACAAACTTTTACAGATGCCTACTTCTTCGGAAACTTCACAGACAGTTGGGTGACGATTTCCACGGATCACAGCACGTCTTTCTCAATGTGATCGTCGTCTGTTGTCGTGGAAGGTCATCCAGATTTGGGATTGTCTTCGGTGGATGTTCTTCCCGATTTGAAATGCTGGAATCACTTGTGACATTGCATACGGCTCAAACAATCCTCCCCATCGGCCTGTTGCAACATTAGAAAAGTCTCCATAAAAGTTTTTCCCAATTCGAAATACGTTGCTCTTCAAGATCCTTCATTGTTCAACTTGCAACAAACCCCCAAGTGCACTAAACATACGTTCACTCTAGCGCGTGTAGATTGATGACTAATTGACGTAGCGTGATGTGGCTATTATTAGACTGAAGGTCAAGGTCACCAATATTTAGCACTGCAGTTGTAAGCACACTGCACTGGCTGGTTGGTGCACTGTTTTAAAAGTTCGGTTTCTTTTTGGACAGACCACATATTTTATTTGATGAAATTTTATGTATTTTTACTACTTATATTTTCTTTGAATTAAATTATAGTGAAGTCGATTTTTCTTACCAAAAACCTAATTATATATCTTTGGTAAATTTAAAAAAATTGTTCACCAGTTCATGTTGGAGACTACCCTGGTAAGGAACCATAGTGCCGCAGTTATCTGCTGTGTCACAAATGGCCCGATACTTCCAACAGCAGGGAAATCCCTACTAGAGGTCACTATCTTTAGATGTGGCAGGTAGCCAAAGAGCCCAAAGGAAAGCCACACACAACCAGCTGGTGAAGAAGAGTGAAAGGAAACCATGCCAGGATGGTACACCAAATCAAGCCAATCCCAGCTGTGGATCAACCTTGGCAGGGTTCAGTAGCCTGACCACTTGGCCATACCTTTTTTCAAAATATTAAGAAATAAAAGCCAGTTTTTAGGATGTAGTCAAAACACTCATAAAGGAATTAATCTTGGTATAAAATTCATCCTCGCATCAAAGAATAGTTGCTAAGTGATAAAGATTTTACTTACAGAAGCAGGTTACCATTGATACTCATTTATAAGACATTTTCTTTACGGCAGATTTATTTATAAAAAGTCGAGGTTGTCTTATATATAAAGTGAAAGTTGTCTGAAACCTGGAGTTATCAGTAAAGAAAAATCAGTACCACAACATTTACTGTTCTTTTTAGATGATGTTGAGTTTACATGTTATGTGCCTGTCACATTAATAAAGCATTATCAATCAATCAACATTTTCCTTTTAAATTATAATTATTTATTATACTGTGATTTATTTAAGTAAATGAATTAGAAATTATAAGCTGGTCAAACGGTTAATGCATTATAATACACTTGAGAATACACCACCATTTTGAATTTTGAGGCATGTTTACAAACATGTCTGCAAAATACATACAGTATCTGTTTTGATAGGGTACCTTACCAGTGCATCTTGAGAAATCATGTTGTTTCAATAAACAATTACCATTCACATTTGTAAGAGCATGTGACATGTTGTTAGATACACATACATCCAATTATCTGATGATGATGCAACCCAAGCCCCTCATTAAATCTAGTGACCCATATGTAATAAACAGGTTTATTTAGAGGATAATAAGTTACCTTTCCATTATATCAAACTTTAAGGTACTTGTTTCCAAAACAAATAACTGATCAGCTGAATATTGTGTTTGACATAACAAAGGATTATTTTTCTGACTCTTTAAAATCTTATTTTCTGACCTCTTATAACAAGGTCAATGCTAAAGTTACTATTTTTTGTTCAAGAAAGGGAGAGGTATCGTCTTATAACCAAGTGTAACAGTAAGCACACCCAGTCTGTTTGTTAAGTTTGGGACTCTGTACGTGCAGACAAGCTGATAATATTGAATTTTATTAATCAGTGTTACATTTCACTTACTTCAGTGGATCAGACCTTTCCAAAAACTAGAAATATTCATTGAGCTTAGTTGTCTTTCAAGAAACTAATGAAAAGACAAAAAACAAAAGTGAATTTTTTTAACCCACCATGCTGTCTTTGAGCCAAATCTAAGAGTGGAATCACAGCAGCGGACTTGTGGCCATCGGGGTAGTTGGCCATGATTGCTTCAGCTCTCTAGTAAAACACAAAATAACAAATGTCAGATAGAAGACCAAACTTACATAAGCCCACTGGTTGCTATATTTAAAAAATAATATTCTGTAGAAATTAGGCATAGATCAATTATGTTTGCATGTAAGCTCAAGCAATTTATATAATCTTTACTTGTAGTACGATGTAAAACCTTCCTCACAAAAATACTAACAAAACTAAAATTAAAAAAAAACAAAATGAGTACAGCAAAAATCTGTTGCCACTCACCATCACTTGTTAGTACACAAGGATATATGACGTTTGCAGAACTTGCATAAAGATAATCAAGATTGTAAGATGTCAAGCTATTTTCGGAGTTTTTGTACCATATTAATTAATTTCTTAACTTACTTATCACCACAAGATATTTATGGAACCTTATTAGTGGTGGAGCTACCACTGTATTGACGAGTTTTTGTGCTTTCATCAGCACCTGAAGATCATCTATCAATGTATCAGAAAACGTTTCCTCTTGCTCAAAATATTCCCAATAAGTGGTGTTTGGTTATGCAAAAGGTTTTTTTCTTATTGTTTTTAATCTGTTTAGAAAAAAAAAATAGCTCCAACAGCAAGAATAAAAATTCTCTGAAACATTAACAGACCATCATCTCCAGGTGGCGATAGCTTCTCTCAAAATTATGCACAATATAAAGCCACAGCTTAATACTGTTCAATTACAAGCACAGACTAATAATATAAATACTAATTTAGTAGAGAGATCTTTTGGTTCTGTTCTTGTATTAATTTTGTTATCTTATTTGTCTGTTCCTATTTAAAATAAAGTGAAAATTAAAGCATTTTAAGCAAGTCAACCATACCTTCACGTTTTCTGGGGTGAATTCAAAGGCAGTGCCAGGATTATTTTCTGGTGTATTCCTGTGCTAAAGTAAAAAAAAAAACTTCAAAATAATTTGATATGTGCGCACACATTATTTCCTACTACAATAAATTTAAACAAGTAAAAATGTAAGTATTATCAAATGCATTAACTGTGTACAATAACAAATATATATATAAATATATATTACTTGAAGAAAAAGATCATAAAATAATGGCTTATATTCATTCAAAGATTCAATTATATTCTAGTTTTTATGCAGATTTTTTCTTCTTATAACCACAATAATTGGACCATGGCATTTGAAAGTATCATATGCTTCAACATTAAATGTATCCATCAACAACAATCCTTAAAGGGGTTAGATGTGAAAGATTTAAGACCTTAGGACTACCCAGTTTGGAATATGAAAGACTCTACACAGATATGGTTCAGGTGTAAAAGCTACTAAATGACCAAAATCCATTCAATTTTCAAGTAGATCCCATGGCCATAGAAGGAAATAAGTAAAAGAATTTTGTAAAACAGGAAAGGTGATGATTTTACAAAATAAGAATAGTGAGTGAGTGTAACTCGCTACCAGAGAAAGTAGTCTCAGCAATTAATGTAAACAGTTTTAAATCCAGGTTAAACTTAGCATGGAAATGTCATCCTCATGAAGTCCACCCCACTGTGCCTAAGAGTAAAAACAAAAAAGTAAATTAAGCAGCCTGACAAATCTAAACAACAAGTGATAATTCAAAGAGATGGTTAAGATGAGTCTTATACACAATTTTGTCTCAGGAGCTGAGCTCTTAATAGATCCTTAACAGATGATGGATTTCAAACACATCAGCTTCAATGTCATAAACTTTATCATTTATGAAAGGCAACTCTTGATGTTGTTGTGGGTAATACAGTTGATGTCATTTAACCAGACTTCAATAGATACATGTTAGTTTAAAAATTAAGAGCACAAGTCTTGGTAGGTGTGTGTTATTGTTATTCTCAGATCGTTTATCAACTATAAAGCATTGTTTTAGGTATTCATAGATGTTATCAATGATGTTTGCCACACTGTTTTTGAGCCAGTTCTGTTTCTAATTTATATTAATGATATTTATATTGGTTTGATTAGTAAAATGAAGTAGTTTGCAGATGATGTCAAGTGATAAGGAAGAGCTAATACTATTTTGTCAACTGCTAAATGATTTCACTGTGTCTAACTGGGACACTAAAATCATAGTTAACAGTTTTGCTGTGTATACTGAAAAGGAAAGATCTTGGCATGACTGTTCAAAATAACATGAAATGGGATTATCAGTGCAGTCAGGCAGTACGTAGGACAAATAGAATCTAAGGCTACTGAACAGAACTATTCACATAGAGAGAGACCAGAGATACTTGATCCCTCACAATTAGAATGTGCAATGCAGGTTTGGATGAATGTTAATAGGTTGGATAGGTTCAAAGGTGTTTTACTAGAATGATTTGAGGAATAAAAGATTATAGTTATTCAGAGAGTTTAATAAAAAAAACAAACCTATTCTTACTTACTGTAAATTGTATGGAGATTTAATAGAAACTTTAAAAATTTTAAGATAAGGAAAAAGTAGACAAGACATTTTTCTCTCACAATCTTAAAGAACAAGGGGACATAGTTACCAAATGATAATAGTGAAATGAGATGGTCTGCCTGACATATTTCTACAATCAAGTCCTAAGACTCCTTGCCCATCTGTGCATAACTCTAACTAATGTAACAAACATGTATAAAGCTAACTACTGATGTTGCCAGAGAGCCAAAATCTCTTCATCTATTTTGATGTATTTATAAACTTTTTTTTTTTAAACATCTAAAACCTCTAAGTTTATGCCTATGAAATTTTGCTCCAATAAGTGCTTTTCATAGCTATCTATCCACTCTTCCTTCAAACTTAAATGTGTTATACTGACTAGCTAGATAAGAATCAGTTTGAATTCTCATATCTGAGTTAGCTGATAAAACAAAATCCTTTCTTACCTAAAGTTCTTATCTCCCCACCAAACATTGCAAAGTTGATCTTTTTTCTCAACACTTTAAAACTACTTTTCCAAGGTTGGGGATTTTCTGTTTTGTTTTTTCTAATTACCATTATGACATCTGTTATTTGAAGTCCTCAACATAACTCTTTGCCTTTTCTATTCCATAATCATGCTACTTACCACAAAAAGTTTATCAGTAGAAACAGTTGCAGTTCTGTGCAAACGTCGAACATGTTGTAGCTGTAGAAGAATAAATATAATAATTAACAAAATTAAAAAAAAAGATAGTATTGTTAGTACTATTACTGTTAAAGAATGTTGTAACCTTAACTATGGCTTTTGGGGGGAATATTTACTATTGTGAAAAACAAGCTAAAAATATTTTTAAAAAAAGCTGTTACATTGCATAAACATACCAAAAAAAACTTGTCTCTCGAATTCTCTTTGTAGATACGAAGGAGAAATATTAACAGTTAAGAAAACTTTGACACGTGAGATTAAGGGCATCAATTATTTGAATAACGAAGAATGAAATCTGCGGATTATTCAAAGCTAAACTCAATAATTTTTCAATCAAAGGCAGTATTTACTTGAGCTAAAATGTTGATACAGCATTGGCCATCTTGAATTCATGACTGTTAGCAGTCATACTGCGATCGAGTAACACTGGTACCTTCCATTAATATTTGTAAGAAAGAAAGAAGAAAAAAAGGAGACTTGTAAGAGTTGAACACCTAACAGTGTAGAGTATATCACAAGATATTAACAAAAAGGAGACTTGTAAGAGTTGAACACCTAACAGTGTAGAGTATATCACAAGATATTAACAAAAAGGAGACTTGTAAGAGTTGAACACCTAACAGTGTAGAGTATATCACAAGATATTAACAAAAAGGAGACTTGTAAGAGTTGAACACCTAACAGTGTAGAGTATATCACAAGATATTAGCAGCTGGCAGACAAATCAATCATTTTTCTCATACTCTTAAAGCTGAATTGTAGACATTAGAAGAACCAAAACTCTGGATAAAAAAAAATAGGTATAAATAAGCAAAAAAAAGCTTTAGTTGTTGTTGTTTCCAGGGTCCTTTATTTCGCCCTGATAACGAATATATCGGCGCGATTCCAATAAACAAATGATGTAGAATGGTGTTTCCACCATTAACGTCTCTTCCAGTTGTCTCACACTCGCTGGACGGCTAAAAGTATTGTCACCTGCGTGTTTGTTTTGCTTCGTTTTTTTTTTAATGTTTGTTTGAAGGATACAAAAAAAATAAATAAAATATTGTTGTCGAAACGTTGGCAGGGGGGAGAGGGAGGAGGGAGGGGCTGGCTGGCCGGCCGGGGGAGAACGACTGAAGACAGACACCGACCGACATTGACCACGCAGGAAAGGTCGGCAACGATACAGGTAAGAACGTTCTTCGCAGTGGCCGCAATACCTTCCTAACTAAGTCCATGTACACCTGTGTATTGGAAAGCATACGCGCATCTAAACTTATATATTATTATTATTTTTTTTTTTTTTTTTTTTTTTTTACCGCTTTGGAGAAAATGCGAGGAGAACCCAACGTCAGCCGCTCCATGTTTACTCTCATCCGGGACCTTTTTACCTTTCCGCAATAAATGTTTTAAAAAATGTTACTTTTTTTTAAAAAAATATATATATAATATATTTATTAATTTAAAATAATACAACATATTTAATTATATGTATTATATATATATATGTGCGTAAATATGCAGTTATCAACTACTAGACATTTTGTTGCTGTTTCTATGGTGATAACAAAATGGCGGTTCTGCTTATGTCAATGATGCCACATTAGGGTTCTTTAACATTTTCTCTCTTTCTTTTGATACATTAAGCAGCTGATGGTGATAGAGTAAAAACAAACCAAAAAAAACAACAACTCATTTTATTAAAGATTTAATTTAAGAATGCCGCCAACGAACAAGTCTAGAAGATGGAAAAACCAACACCCCATGAAAATATTTGTTAAGCTCTTCACAGACGAATTATTCCCGTTGTTCGTGTCGCAGAAGATGACGATCAGAGAGGTAAAAAGTTACCTGGAATTCGCTACAGGAATTCCATACGACTTACAGAGACTGTCTTACTTGGACGAAGGTAACATACCCGACTACGGTGTCAATTGTAATTTGTAGGTTGCAGCTTTGTGTCTACGTGAAGGGAATAGTTGGAATCTTTGATTTACCGGATGATGTTAAGTGTGATAGTGAGGTGGAGTTGTTTCGTTGGTCATTAATACGAATACTACTACTACAACTACTACAACTACTATTACTACTACTACTACTACTATACTACAACTACTAACTACAAACTACGACTACTATTACTACTACACAACTACTACTACAACTACTACTACTACTACAACTACTACTACTACTACTACAACTACTACTACTACTACTACTACTATTACTACTACAACTACTACTACTACAACTACTACTACTATTACTACTACAACTACTACTACTACAACTACTATTACTACTACAACTACTACTACTACTACACGACTACACTACTACAACTACTACTACTATTACTACTACAAAAACTACTACTACAACACTACTACTACTACAACTACTACTACTACGACTATTACTACTACAACTACTACTACTACAACTACTACTACTATTACTACTACAACTACTACTACTACAACTACTATTACTACTACAACTACTACTACTACTACAACTACTACTACTACAACTACTACTACTACTACTACTACTACTACTAATAATAATAATAATAATAATAATAATAATGATACTAATAATAATAATAATAATAATATAATATAATAATGATACTAATACTACTACTACTACTACTACTACTAATAATAATAATAATAATAATAATAATAATAATAATAATAATAATAGTATTTCTTCATTCCTGATTAATATGAGTGCAAGCCAAAACAAAAACAAGGCAATTACAAGGTTTAGATATACAGAATTCATATTCTTTGGATAGCATATTTAAGCTCCAGACTAGATTGGATATTTAATGAATAGATAGGTAAATGCTGCAGGACCATAGCTGGGTGATTTAAAGCACTCATTTCTCATACTGGTGATGTAAGTTTAATTCCCATGTGTGTCTGGTGCTACTTTTTTTGGATTGTTTCAGTGTTTTGTTTTTTTTTGATAAACTGAACAATGTACTTTTAGGTTAGTTGAGTTTCAATCATGAACCATTACATTTTTGTAGAATGATGTTTCACTTTTTTTTTTTAAAAAAAAGTTACTATAGTTTTTCAGTTTTCTTTTATGAAAATCACAATTGTGTGTTGATTACAATAACTTTATAGTATCAAAATACCGCTTAAGAGTTAAGCAATTTGTTACAAAAAATATCAATAGCAAAATTTTTTTAGATTTGTTGAAACATTTGGGATGGGTTTGAGGTGTTTGCATGTTAGAAATAAATTCTAGTGGAACATTATCTATGTAGTAAAATCTCCAGACATGCTGCATAAAATAACTGTAAACTAATGTACATTTACTTGTACATTTTTGGAAATAACTTCAAAAAGCCAATTTTCTGCTATAATTTTATTATTTCAAATTCTATCAAATTTTTATTTTAAATACAATGTATTTGCTAATACTAATATTAAGTAACTTCTTAAAATGAATACAAACATGTGCTTTTTAATATTTGTTATATTAATTATTTTTTAGAAAATCAAGGTTTATTTCCCCTCTTGCTACTTTACAGATGTTTGTATAAAATGAATAGAAGATGATTTTTTCTACGTAGATAGTTAATTTGAGTCTAAGCATGCTCAAAATTATTGTTAATAATCACAGAAATAAATATTTGATGCAGACATTTACTGCAATCATTACTGTCATAATTAAAGAAAATGTAACTGATGAGTTTTTAATAAAAAATTAATAGTAACACATTTTTTCAGTCTTGATGCATTGTTTCACTTGATTTTCATTTAATAGGGAAAAGAAAATGCAGGCAGTAATCATCTTGACCATGGCCTCTCATGAATGTTTATTGTTAAAATGTATAAACATGCACTAATTAAAAATTGGATTTGCAGTTTTGTTTTGAGTATTAATGTATCAGTTTGGAACAGATAGAACTTTCTGAATATATATTTTAATTAATTATTAAAATAAAATAAAAGAAACTTTAATTCTATAAGACTTTACTTTGACTGTGGAATACAAATGAGTCTTTATTTGAATGAGATACTGAAATATTAGATAAGATTTCTTGCTATATATTCTTTTGATTGTTTTTAAGTAAAGAATATTAAGAATGATTAAAAATACAAGATTTAGCTGGTTTTGATTTAGAATTTTTGAAGGCTTTCAAAATAATTAAAGGTTTTGAGCTTGTGGGTAATAACAAATTCTTTCACTCATCCAAAGTTACCATTACTAGTGGTCATAATAATAAACTAGCTAAAGTTTCATCATAGCCTAATAAATATTTTTAGAATTTAGTAATAGAATTATAAATAAATTCAATAAAATGTTGGCATGGTGGCTAATATTAAATTTAGGTTTTGAAAAATGAAAGTCTATGAAATTTGAGAAGTCTGCTAGCAGATAGTGTCATGTGCAGCTTTTGTAGTATTGCATTATGGAAGGAAACTTGTTGACACCACATTCAACATTACCTGAAGTTTTTGATTTATATATAATTTAACTTTTCAGGTGAGTTAACAGAAAGCTCAGATATAAAAAGCAGTGTTATCATTGCTGGTGGAACATGCCGTTTAACAGTGTGGTATTTATGGAAAGATCTTATAAAAGCTGCAGCAGCAGGAAAAACTGAATTGGTAAGTCATTTACTTTTTTAAGCTGTTTTTTTTATGACAAAAAGAACCCATAATCTTTGTTTACTGTATTTTCTTTAACTTAGCTGATGTAGTTGAATAGTTCTTCTATCAATGTTAGTAGAAGTCCATTATAGTGTGGTGGTGCTTTGAAATTAAAGATGAGGACCAAAGCAAAGATTGTGAAGGTGATGATGATTTATTTAAAATAGTCATTCACAGTGTGCATGAGCTTTGAGATAGCAAAAAAGCTAATTCTTAAAGCACATAGTCTTGTGGTCTCGGTTATATAGCACTGCTTCCAGTGGTGGAATTCAGCCGGTTTGCATCGGTTCATGTGAATCTGTTCTTGGAATTTCATGAGTTCCGCAAACCGGTTGTTAGTCCTTAACTTATTTTATCATCAAAATATAAGGCATGATCCAATTATTCTTGCTACATATCGCATGATTCATCTTGGTTTTAGAAATATCTATGGCAACTTTCTACGGCTGCAGAAAATAGATAAAACATCCCTTATTAGTAAGTGAAATGTTCTATAATTATGCACAGACACTAGCGGACCTGAGGCGGGGGGGGGGCAGGTGGGCTCGGGCCCCCAATGGGTCCATAGGTGGGGGGGGAGCCCCCTATTAGTCTTTGAATATGAAATGAGAAAACTGAAGAATACATAAAATCATAAAATTTATAAACAGTAATATGTATAATTAATAATGATAGTAATAATAATTCAAAAAGCACAAACAATCAAACATGTATATACATAGATATATCTTCATATTACTTAGTTCATTAACTATATAATCTAATATAGAGTGTCTTCATTGTTATTATAGTGATGCTTTAACCATTGTTTAGACATTTTTTTAATTTTGGAAATAATTATAATTAATAATTTGATTTGCTAAACTGTAGAATGCGGCAAGCCAGCAGCCCAAAGATCAACCCTTGGACCTATATCAGGCCAAACCGACATGCTTTTTGTGAGAGAACCAGTTGTTAAAATATTTGAATCCCACCACTGACTGCTTCCCTTTCTCTGTTTTTCTCTTCACCATATGCTCTAGGCAGCTGTTTCAAGTCTGACTATGCCATCTTTGATCTTTAGGATTGGTAGTTGAGGACACACTCTGCCCAGCATATATTAAGTGAACCATATATATTAACCACCAAAGAGGTATGCTTTCTAATTGGAACTCATTTGCTAGCCATATTTTCCTAGATGATTGGACCATTGCAGTTAAATACCCTTAAAATCTATTATAGTAATCATAAAATGAGCCTTTACTTTATGTTTAGTATATCATTATCATGCTACTATTCTTTGGATGACTATATTCTAATCACCACACTTTTATTTACCTGTTGTCACATGCTAGCTGCTTAGGATGATTAACTGTTTAAAAAATTTTTGTGCTGAGTGCCATGAAATAAAAACCTAGAGGTTTTACATCATTTGTGCAGTCATGCATTGAAATGAAAGAAAGACAATATAAAATTGTTTTTAACTGGTAAATGAATTGATTTTTGCAGAGGAGGATGTCATTCAACTTATACAAAGCCCTGTTCTTGTACCATCTTTCCAATGGATTTTTAAATATTATTATGTGATATTGAACAACTGCAGTAGGCAGACTGTTTCATATATTCTAATGCTTTTAAAGTTTTAAATTTTGACTTGTAACCTGCTAAATTAATAAATGAAAAAAAGAGAGATTTGCTTACTTGTTCTTACATTTTACAATTTTAAATTACTCAATTAGGTCTCCACATAATCTTCAATACAAGAATGTTTGGTGTTTTCATTCTTAAAGATTCTGTTTAATACAGCTAACACTTCATTTTGCCTACCTACCACTTGTCATATTTTGAGAAATTAATAAACTGTTTTACTGTTTAAAATAATTTAGTGTTACTTCGCACTGACTATGATTTGATGCATGTCACGTCATACTTCCTCTCATGTAAATCTCTCATCCGTTACCAATACTTTTGACTTCTGATTGTCTAGGTAACCTTATTGGTGCAGTTCAATACTATTAGGTTAGGCAATGCAACCACTGGTCATTGTTTCATACGTCCCATGTATCACCTTTTTGGTATATATCTCACGTATTCTATTTATCAGTCAATGCTGCATTCTGATAAAATACTAAGTTACCCGGTATCATTATCTTTCACACTCTCAAAACACACACTAAGCAATTAATAAATATATCAGAGATATATCAACAGAGTATTGTTAACACTTATTTGCAGCTATAATATAAGTTGAGACTGTATGCCATATTTTGTATTATGTTTTATAGTTTACTTTTCAGTTCTGGTAAAAATCAGCTAAAAACTTAATACCTCAAGTTGGTGCTGTTGACCCCCAGACTATACCTATGTTTATTTTAGGGATAAATTAGCTTTTATACCATTGCATTGTGGGAGATTTCTTTTCTTAGTAGCAAAGATGAGCTTCTTTAGCTTCATATACCTGCACTTTAAGCTATAAAATTATTAATAAAAAATTTTATTTTAAAATAAAGTGTCTGTGCATGCAGTCTAAATCCACTTTTTATTTACTGATAATTTAGAAAACTTTCCCATATTGCAACACTATGAAAACCCTCAGTGCAACTAAGTAATTATTATTGGTACACTCAGTCCCTTTCTTCTTCTATCACTTTTAAGGTAGCATAATTTAGTGTATATGAATATTTTAAGTCTGTCCAGTGGATTTCTTAAATCATATCAGTCTCATAAACAGTTTAAATCAGATTGTATACACTCCATATCATCCCATTGATAGTTTTATTGTACATTTTAGTATCATTTACAATTTTTATAATATTATATGAAATATCCTTATCGATTTTGACTTTATACAAAATATTGGAAAAGGATTGGGTCTAAAAATTGAACCTGAGACATTTAGAACCACATATGGCTCCCTCCAGATGGCAAAAGCAGTCTGGGTAATCTTGTTTGGTAAGAATCTTTTTTTAGATGAATGTTATTCTGATCAAATTTTGGAGGCATAGTTTGGTGGAATTTCATTGCAAAATTTTAGGAAAATTAAAAAATGTATAATATTTTATAATCTTTTACTGGTTTATTAAATTTAGTTTTATGGCAGTTTGTTTGAAATTATCCTCTGCAGCTATAATCAGAACGTTATCTTTATCAACTTCATTGACACTATCTAAAGAGAAACCTAAAACCTCTAAAGTACTACTTTCTGAGGGGATTATATATTGTAATTAAGGACTGGAGTACTTCAGCTTTTATAACATTTCAGCAGCTGAAATATGTGATAGTACTTTATTAGCATAATCAGTACATGGGGCAGTTTACCAGGAAAGAAAGTTGAGAAAGTTTTCCATGAATGCTTGCAGAATTGCTGTGGGTGGGCATTTTTAGACAAAAGAGGCTCTACATAATTTAAAAAAACTTTCTCTCCCCTTCACTTGAATCTGTTTAATTTAAGCACTAATAATAATTTGCTGACTTCCCTGATTCCATTGTTTCATATTCTTTAGTCCTTAAATTGGAACCAATCCAATTAATTAATGTTACAGCTTTTATTATCAAAAATATCTTGTTGTTTTCTAAAATAAATAATACAAAATACTTAAGATTTAGCAGTATACAGTAATATACAAGTCCTGAGTATTTATTTATTTATTTTTTAAGGTTTTTTTCTATTATGTCTGATAATAAAAATAAAATGGAAAAGAGACCCAAACAACATTGAGTTCTGTTTAGAGATTTCTACTTACATGTAGAGAGAAATGAATAATTTAAAATTAAATTTCTGGATGCATTTATTTTGTCTAGATTCCTCCTGAAATGTATATTTAGTCCTTGAACTTCTGATTTATTGGGGTGGTCTGACCTATCAGAATTTCAAGTGGGTTGGAAGTATGGGGAAAGACCAATGCCATATTTCTCAGCAGCATTAGACAGGGATGTCTACTGCTGCCATTTTATCTCCCTTTGACACATTAATGAATTTTTTTTTTAATCACTAAAATACAAATAAATGTACAAAAAATACAGTTTAAATCACATTACATGATAAAAATATTTGTTTATATTTCTGCCAGGATTATTGGGAATTTTGAAGTTCAAAGTTTTTGAAGTCTGGGTTAGTACTGTATTTATTTTAACATTCAGATCTGCCCAAAAGAATTTATTTCAGTCAGTTTGGTCATAGAAAATTTCAAATAACATCTGACAGACTATGAAATCTATAGATCCTGTTAAAAATCGTAAACTATGCATATTTGTTGTTCTTAGAGTGACTATGTAAAGCTAATAATTTCTGAACTACACTTCAATTTTTTTAAGACGAGTATAAAAACATCAGAGATGGCTGGAAATTTGAGTTTTCTTATTTTACTTCTTAAGGAAAAGAGTGAGGAATACTGGGCAGTCAGCCTGAGCGATGTTCAGTGTAGTGTATACGATTAATGGGCAGACTGATACAAAGTTGCTGGTGCAGCATTTGCTATATTTATACCAATATTGCAGCTATGGGCAACTTGTATCAGTGCTGCTGCTTTGCTGCAGGACTCACTGCAGTATCTGTAACTGAGTTGGTACTTTTTGGTGTGCTGTATGTATGTATTGCACCAATGTGTTTTAAAATTTTACTATTAAAGAAATAGATGAAACATTTCTTTTTTTTTAAACAGTTATATCATTTACTCTGAAATTTCAGAGAATGAAATTTTCTAGAATTGAATAAATCTGATGTTTAATTGCAAAGAGAAATTTGAAAGGGAATTTTTTAAATAGGACTTTGACATTGGAAAGGCCTCCACATCCTGTCAGATATCTTGCATTCTAGCCATTAAGGATCACCACCAACCATATGAGGCAACCTTGGTTCAAGAGAACAAGTGTTTGTAGTTTTGTCCCACTTTCTTTAATTTGTTAATATGCTATATGAAAGATAAGATTAATGCCATACCCACTCTCAATGTTTATATTATTGCATAACAATTTTGTTTAGCTTGGCTTATGTATAACAAAGAGGTACAAGCCCCCTTCAACCATAGGTTACAAAAATGACTATCTGTGCAGTTTTTAAACTCTTTCAGACTGATCTGATTAATGACAACTGCTCTAAATTTGTTTCGTTTATCCCTAATTCTGTCTCTTTATTAGTATTTCTAACTTCAAGCCTAGTCAATTTATAATTATCCCCCACCTTTTTAATTGTTAGCAACCAAACAAATACTGTATGTTAGTATCCATACACTGAAAAGCCTTTAACTGTTAAATTTTTTTTAATTATTAGATTACCCTCCTAAATGTATATGAACTAAACTAGATAGATTTAATGTTTTAAATCACTGTAAATATTCTCTATGTGTTTAAATCTCAAAATGTTTCTCAATAATCTAGAGTGAATCTCACTGTCCTTTCTTAAACAAGGATTTTTATTCCACATGTGCACTGCATTTTTAAGGCATGAGAGAACCAAGATATTGTACAATAGTGCCTCAATTTTCTTACTTAATTCTGTTAATTTGAATTGAAAGTTTTTATTAAATTATTACTAAATTCTTTTTCGAAACTACATTTCCCTTCAAGTCCCATTTACAATAATTATACTGGTAATTTCTCTCTTTTATATTTGAATAAACCAGAAAATGTTTCACCTACTATTGAATTCTTTATCATCTTTAAAAAAAACTAATATTTTTACTATTTCTTAATTTTGATTTTATTTAATGTGCCGTTTTCAAACATTGGATTTTTCTCAGAGACACAACGATCAGATTCTTGTTCTCTGTTTTTAAGTTTTAGCATTTTGCAAGTACCTTTTAAATTTCTTCAAAATTTTGTATTTTACTTGTTAATAGCAATAATATGGCATGAAATTAGGTTAAGAAATACTAATAAGCATTTTTTTATTTTTCTAGAGATCTTTGTATAAGCCAAGATAACCTCTTGCCTCATTATAATAAATAAAGCTACTCTTCAGTATTCATAGATCAGACAATGAATCCCCTAAAAAAGTTTCACTAAATCTATTATATATCATAAATGAGGATAATAAATACTGTGCGCATTAGTTTAACCTACTGTATGTTATTCCCCTGCACTTGAGTGCACTATTTCCGAAACTTGCTTCAAATACAGATTTTTTTACAACAGGAACACCACCATTATAACTTAAACTAATTAAAGATGTAGTTTTGTTAAAATCTTCTCTTTTTTTTTGCTGTTGTTTATGGAAATCTGATATATTATTCTTTTTTTTTTACTCTTTTTTTCAGTTGAATTGGAGCTATAGTTTTATTTAGCTTAAGTTAAAGTAATGTATGAAGCCATTGTTCACTAAATCCCAGGAATAGTATATAATAATCAGACAGTTTTAAATTAAACATATGAAGCTTTGTTTAGATGTTAAAAGATTGAATAGCAACAATTTCTGCAATCTTTTTCCTCTTGCCCGAGATGATGATGTCTAATTGAGTTTTTTTTTTAGCTTAGAAGGATGTTTCCATTTTTTGAAAAGTGTATAATAAAATAGCAATGCTGTTTAATGGATAAAAAATTTAGGACATTGCTGCAGAATGTCTTGAGATTTTCTAGTTTATTTATTAACATTTGGCTTTGAGAATTTTGTTCATAATTATTGAGCAGTTTCTGAGTGATATTGTTTTCAGTTTGTTCTTTATTTTCTTTGATATCAGGTGCTTCATCTTGGTGTAACAAAAGATTCTGACTTTCAGTCCCCCACCAGTAATTTCATGTCCACTTCTAAGAGGAATACCTGGTTTGCCTATCGAGGTATCACAGCCATGTTTGTTGCCATTCATCGTGGTCATCTCCAACTGGTTGAAGCTTTACTGGAAGCAGGTACCTAACTAAACACAGCAATATATGTGTGTGTGTGTGCAATATATTTATATATTAGGTTGTTACAAAAGTTTTGATTAGTTTTTTTACCACAACAATGAAACTTCATATTGTTGCTGAATGTGAAGTTTATTAATTAAAGGAAGTTCCATTACCATCAATGAGTTACAAGCGCATTTATGCCATTTTTGAAAAAAGTCTGGATTTCTGGACTCGCTAAACTGTTGGAAGGCAGTTTCAATTGCTGCTTGGTTGGAGAAGGATTTCATATGGAGGAAGCTGTTGATGTCTTTGAAAACATGGTAGTCTGTGGGAGAAAGGTTTGGTGAACAGGCTGGGTGAGGCAGAACTTCGTACCCCAACATGTTCAGTTTCTGAAGAGTCACTTTTGCAACATGAAGGACGAGCACTGTCGTGGATCAGGATTGGGCCTCTTTGGTTCACCAATGCTGGCTGTTGTTGGGAGAGTTTCTGATGAACGTTTAATTCATGACAGTACCTTTCAGCTGTAATGGTTTCGCTAGATTGCAAGAAGTTATAGTGGATGACACCAGTTTCAGTCCACCAGACAGTGACCATGACCTTCTTTGGGTGGAGGCTGGGTTTTGGAATATGGTTAGGCCTTGTCTCTTTTGAGCCACTACGCTAATCATTTGCGATTGTTGTAAAGGATCCATTTTTCATCACACATAATGATTCAGTCAAGAAATGGTCGTATTTGTTTAGTGAAGAGCAGATTTCCAATCAAAGGTTTTGTTGATGTTCATTTAACTCGTGAGGCACTCACTTGTCAAGTTTTTTCTCCTTGCAAATTGTGTCAAGATGCTGGGAAACAGTTGCAATGCTTACATCAAGCTCTTCAGCAATTTCTCTCACTGTTTTTCTTGGATCGGCTTCAGCTGAAGCTTTCAGATGGTCATCATCACAATTGGAAGGATGTTCACTACATTCCTTATCTTCGAGGCTTGCATCTCCTGATCGAAACTTTGCAAACCGTCGTCATACTGTGCACTCGTTTGCTGTGTCCTCACTCCATGCTTGCTTAATGTTATGGGTTGCCTCACTCGCTTTATGGCCTAGTTTTATCTCATGAAGCAAATGGCACAAAAAACTTTTCTATCCATACTTCACTCAGAATCCTGAAATAAATATCCATTTTATGATTTTTAAAAAGGTAGGTTTTGCATAATGTATGACAGAACACATGCTACAAAACGATATATAACTTATCCACATAAACCTCCACAAGCTTGCAAAAAACGAACCTCAAATTACCATAATATAAAAACTGACAAAACTTTTGTAACAACCTAATATTACAGGGATGGCTAAATTAGAGAGATAATGCATCAGCTTTACTGAAAATTGCATTTCTGATAAAACAGGAAGCTTTGAAAAAAATGTTGTAACCTGTAGTATCAAATATATTAATGCCAACTTTTAATGGTTTGTTATAGGGTTGGAATGAATTAAATATACACTACAAAATATAAAAGTAGTAAAGCAAATAACAAGCATAAAAAGCAGGAAAGAGATGCTATAAGCAGATAGATGAATAGAGAAAATAGCCTTATTGTTATTTATTCTTCTTTATATTTTACCATTATTATGAATGATTTGATTAAGAGGCTAAAAAAATTAAATATTACATAAGTTCTGTTGTCTTTTAAAATGCTTTTTTTAAACATCACTTATTTCAGGTGTTGACATAAATGCAGTGACACCTTTTGGTCGAACAGTCCTTCATATAGCAGCTGCTCAGGGGCGTTTAGCTATTCTGGAATTACTTCTCAAAAATGATAATGGTAACTTCTCTCCTGGTTTTTTATTTGATTTATTTCTGGATTTCACTGCACACTAGGATGCTGTAGACCTGTTAATTTTACAAACCATTTGTGTTGTTCACAGGGATTCGAATGATTTACTGTGCTTCTACAGGTACAAATTATTTAGCTTATAATGGCACCTAGAGAAAAGAAGAAATAGGGAGGAGGGTGGCCAGTTTACAGGTCAGTGCTAGACAAATTTGGCCAGGCTAATGAAAGAAATTAGTAGAATGTTTTTTTGCATAGAAGTGAGAAGAAACCAAGTAAACAACACGAAGAATGGGCTGGTACAGAAGAGCAACCACAACAGTGGTCAGAAAACAAAGATATATAGTCTGCATGCCACACTAATCCACCATCCAAATGGAATCCTTTGTAAATAGGTTTTCTTTTGTCTTTCTGTAGGTGGGAATATTAACGTGCTTGACAAAGATGGAAATACTGCTGCTGATGTGGCATTTATCTTTGATCATAGAGAATGTGAGCGACTTCTGTTATTTCAGCGAACAAAGGGGTACCAGGATACAGTGAAGAACAGTGTGCTGGATTCGGAAAACTTCAAGAGTGCTCCTCTGAAAAAAAAGAATGAAAAAAACAAAGACAGCATGAAAAATACAAGAGAATCTGCAGACTCCATGAGCATGAAGAGTACAAAAAGAGATGGAGCTTTGATTAAAGGCAAAGGTAACATTAACAGTACAAAGAAAGAACAATTAATGCAACACCAACGTGTAGATTCCTCTCATCACAATTGCATCACAGGGGAACAAAGTCAGGTATATATGTGTTACATGACTGGTAGCCAAGGAAACCTGAAAAGGAATAAGTTTCAGACCTCACCAAGAAATATAAACCGAAATTCAAAATCATCTTTGTCAGAGTTACAATTGGATGGTAATTATGTGTTCCATGCTTACAGAATGTGTTTACTCTGATTTTTCTGTGAAATTACAGCAAGAAAGTTTTGTTCATATTTAAGCAGGCATGTATGTTACATTGAGGTAGGTGGTGGTTGCTAGAGGGGTTCTAAGGAATTTTGTTTAATAGTGACAAGAAATGTATGGCTAATAAACTTACTGTGGATGGGATCAAACACTTATCTACCAAATAGTAAGTAAGGGAGTAAGGGTCTCACAATATGATGTGAGAAATCATTGAGTGATGTCTGTTAAACTGATTTACCTCTTTGAGGAGCCTACCTATTTATAGAGGAGTGGGTGTTGATCCTGACAGAGTAATCTTGTAAATATGTTTCCGTGGTTGCACAGGATGTGGGAAGCTTGTCACCATCAGCTTGCACAACCTTGGGAATATATATATATTTATATGATTACCCTTTCCTCAGGATTAGAACCCACTTTCTTTACATATAAAGGTATACTTCTCAAAAGGTTAATTTAAATCCTAAGAACACTTTGTAAAAAAAATTACTTATATTATTTGGTTGACGCAAATTTTAGTAAATTTATTAAACTGTTAATACTTTTCAAACATGTATGCAGTGTGACAGCTCTTCTGTCAGAAAACCCTACAAACAACTTTGCATCATACTTGTGCATAGTAGCGAGTAGTGCTGTATGGCATCAGGTTGGTTATCATAGTTCTGCATAAAACATTAGGTTGTTCAATATACTTGTGCATAGTAGTGCTATATGGCATTTATGTGAGCTTTTTTTTTCATTATTTTCTCCTATCTCTGAAAAAGCACAAAATCTCTCTCTCTCTCTGAAGCATCTAAATTATTTTTAAGGTTTTAAAAAATCATATATATATATATAGCTTTATTTTTCTTTCAGCTAGACGAAATACTTCAGTTCAACCAAAAGTTAAAAGAAATTATCAAACATGGTTTGTACTGACATTTGATAATTTCGCATTGATTACCAATAGACTATTACAGCTGCAGTAATTCCTAATTAAGTGTATAGATGAACCATAACTGATGTCATATGTTCTGACCTTTGGATCAAGTGCTAGAGCATATATGATGTCAATTATAGTTCTTCTGTATGTCTAATTAGGAATTACAGGTGCTATAACAACTAGCTTCACCTCTCCTAGACATACGTAAAGGTATATACTTAAGTTCAAAGATCTTATACAATGGTTACAACCTGGAAATGTAAGATAGGTAAAAAGAGTGGGGGGTTGAAAATATTGATTCACATATGATGCTTCATTTTAGTGAGATATTAGGCAATAAACTTGGCTGCATGACAGGCAGTTTGTTCTCATTCTGTTTCTATTTTGCTTTTTGTAAAAATTGAAGTAATCTCAAGATTCCAGTTGTCTTTTGGGAATTGCTAGAATGCATGAAACATATTAGTATATTCAGATATTAGCTGCAGACCTTCTAGGTTAACTTTATGTAAACATTATTCCCTTACTGCTCTGTGTTCTCTGTTTGGCTCCTATACAGTGTGAAATGTCTTGTAATCAGCTTTATATCTCTACTGTATTATACTTTGGAGTTTATGCTCCTTACATTATAGGGAAAACAAATACATGCTATAATAATTTCAGCACCTCCAGAAATTGGGTTTGTTTATGATTTATACATTTGGTGTTGGGATCATTATGAAATGAGTGAACTTCCTTGGAAGACAGGCTTGTTTTCTTAGAAAATGTGATGGTGAAAGCATTGGAGCTGAGGTATTTTCCAAATTCTTCAATGTCTAGGTAAATGACCATTATGAGTCCAGAGATGAGTCAAACTTTCACCAGTTCTTCTCTGGTTGTTCATGGGTCTGAAGAAATTAAGATATGTTTGAAAACCTTTTTTGCTTACAATCAGCTATCAAGCATGTCAGATTTTTAGCAATGGTTTGGGTAGGAATTTGGTACTGGACTAAAACAGATTTTGCATTTATTAATGAATATCTAAATTCCAGTGATTACATTTCCATCTTTTACAATACTCTTCTGCCTGTATTTGCTTAAATGATCATAATAGACTACATTTGGTATTTCTGGATCTCACAGAGTTTAGATATGAACCATATTAAGCTTCTCAGGCTGCATTTTGATAGAAACTGAGGGTCTAATGACCAGGACCAGTTTTACAGAAGGAATACCTAAAATCTTTGTCAATGGTACTCTAGTCTAGGTTTCCCACAGTCTAATAAATTCCATACATAGTTAAGAGCAATGAAAATGGCTTAGAGTACAAAATAGCAGATATCTGTACAATGTAATTATTGAGTAAAGTATAATTTTGAGTATATGGCTTCTCAAATGCATTACTGGAAAATATAGCAGTATATATTAGAAAACAAATTTCCCTCATGTTTGCATAGACAGGACAGGTTAGCACTAAAATTCCCTATTGTATAATCACCATCAAATATTTTTAGATAGGAGTAAATTTTTTATTTGATGTATATTTTACCTGTAAATGACTACCCCCATGAGGCTAAATTTAGAAAAAAAGCAAACATACAGTAATAATTACCTGTGCTTCTTTATTTTCTGTTAACTTTTTTAGAAATTGTATTTATCTAGTATTTCAGAGAATACAGTATGTATGCTGTATAATTTTTAATGTAAATTCATTAAAATATCAAAAGCGTTGCAAAGGAAAATAGGATCTGGGGCTGATCAATCAGACTTTCATTTGCAAGTTGTCAGAAGTACTTAACCTATTTATTAATTTATGGACAGACTTGTTCTTAAGTATAGATAGCATACAGCTATTGAATCTCTATCTCGTCAAGAATACATACACTTTGGGAAGCTCCAAGGGTGTTTTGCTTGAATAATCACAGGTATGGATGGGTATAAACAATGCTCTGAACTAATGGAAGTCTATAACATCTTGACAAGGAAAGAACAGATCCATACTTCAAAATTTCTTTCTTTAGTCACTAGCACTCACACTACACAGGCTCACTGGTTAAATGTTTATAAGCATCAAGGGTGACCACTGACCAATTATTAGGAGCAGGTATTTTAACCACTGCGCTGTAGATTTGTGAAACACTTTTCTCAGTGGAATTGTTGAAGATGCATCCTTAAATAGTTTTTAAAACATGTTGGATGTCCTTTTTTGTTGGAATGGACTCTATGCAGTTTGTAAACTCTCTTTTCCTCTAACTGACTTTTGTAAATATGTTTTCATCTGACTACATCTAGCTACTGTTTATCACAATAGTTGCATAGAAAATTTTTTTAACTTTACACTAAATACTGAGAACTTGTTAGGCTTTAGTTGTTAGCTAATTCTAGAGAGACAAATATGCATGAACATCATTAACCTGAAACTTTAGAAATAGTTAGGACAATTTTCCCATAATGCAATATTACAACAGTGAGAAGAAAAAACCAACCCTTTCCACAAACTGAGATTGGGCACAAGTTCCTTCTTCATTTTATACTATAAATATTAATGGCATCAGAATCTCTAGTGTGTTTTTGGCAATCATTTAGCTGAACATTATTTCAGCCTCTGTATTGTAAGAACAATTTTGCATGATTAGTTTAATCACCACTTCAAAATGCATAGGGCAGGTGACTTAGTATGAGTAAGATTACAACCAAATTACAGAACTGTATGATTAATTCGTATTACTAAAAGATTTGTGTTATAAGGAACCATTGTGGGGCTCTAAGTTTACTTTTATGGTATCATTTAGGTACTGGGCAAATGTAAAGAGATACAGTAAATGTAACAATTATTTTATATGCCAGGTAACTTGATTTTTTTACTATTTTCTTTTAGAAAAATTTACTTTAGATATTTTTTCAAGAAAATTCCACACATGGCTTATTCATTTCTCAGACAACAGAGTTATGTTTTTTTTAAAAAAAGTAGTTTGGGGGCTATTTTAACAATGTCATGTGATCATGATGTAATCTTAGCTGTATGCTCTCTTCCCTAGATTATTTGGTTGCATCTCACATCATATTTTTGTTGTACTGGACCTGTAGTACTTTAAAATATTCAAAACAATTCTCTTTTCCTGAAGGCGGTTCCTTTGGACAAATAAAACATTTGCAACAACAGATAGAGAGAAAAAACTATCAAAAATAATATCAGTGAGAAGTCAGTCACAAAAAATTCTAATTAATATCAGTACTGCATGTGTATATATATATATGTGTGTGTTTTTTAATTTTCAGTGGTGACTTAACTAAAGAGAACCTGCCAGAAGTTGATTTTAAGGAATGTACAATTTGCATGGTGGAGAAACCAACTGAAGAAGAGGGCCATCTGCGAAAATACCTGAAGTCACTGCAGTTCAGCTCACCAGCCCTCAACTACCCAAAATGGCTTCTGGAATCTCATCTGAAAACATTGAATGAAGTGAAGAAACCCAGTGTGAATTTCAAAGACTAAACACTGCACATCATTTTTTTTTGTTGTTTTCCATTTCATTTAAGTAATTCATTGGTTATTAAAACCAATTTTGTTACTTTGTGCATTTAATTCATGTTATTTTTTTTAAAACTAATTATAAGATCTCCAAAGAGAGAGGAGATTGTTAATTAGATGTCATCTCAAATATCCCAGAACTACAGTATTACATTGGCTGGGAAGGTTACCTTCACCTGTGGTATCTACCACCTTTATGTTTGATGTCAAATGCAGTAAAGTCATTCAAGATGACCTTTTGTCTGGTAACATTTCCTATAAATCAGCTACAATTTGAAGAAAACTAATGGAAAAGAGAAACTCTTCTACACAGAATCAAGCAGAGTCAAAGCAACAATCTGCACCAGATCAAAAGTTACCTTTCACTTTATCTCTTATGGCTGGCATAAAGAACCATACATGACATTTAGTATTTACTATATTTATTGTTGCTTGGTTCTCTGAGACAGTCATTAGGATTAAGCATCTTTCATCCATTAATATTTGCTATAGGATCCTATAAATATTATATACTTTAATTAAACTTTTCTCTTTATATACACATAAGACTTTTACATGCATTTGAATGATTGAATAGATCCAGAATGATGATTTATATGTAAAGATGCATTTGTTATATTATTTGCTAGCTTTTAATGTAAAAGATCTAAATTTCTTGAATGAACATAGCTACTAGCAGAAATTTTTTAAATGATATATTTCTTAAGTTTGTGAAATCTCTTTTCACATGAAACTTTTTTGTTGTTATTGTTCTCTCATTGGTAAAAAAATGTCTCTCAATTTAACAGTGCATAGTAGGCAATTGTGTCTAAAGGAGAATAACCATATTTAAAAAACCTCAGGATAGCAAAGGTTGTGCATTATCAACATATATTTAATATTGTCCAACCAATAAAATATGTTATCAGAGAAAGTAAATAAAGGTGGACAGAAAGCAAGCTCTGTTGGGGTGGAGGGTTGTGGTCTACTTTAAATTGCACTAAGAAACATACTAAAAATAGAGCAGTAAATCAGTTTTTGAAACAACTACAGCAAACCTAGAAAAATAATTTATAGGTTCTGCTGCTCTATCAAGGCCATTAATGATGTTAACTATTTGAAAGTTTCAAATTACATGTATCTTGTGAGTTTCTGGGCAGATCTGGAGACTTAGGTAAAATTACAAAGTTGGTTATTTAGAGATGGACAAACCACAGTGTCTGTGATATATCAGATTGTGCTAATAAATAATTCTGGTGATGCTTCTATTACTCCTTCATCTAGGGGTGATCTTTTAGGTTTTATTTGTTTAGGTTAAAGTGGTACTTTATTTTGGTCTCTCCACCTTTGGGCATTGCATTTGTTCTAGCTATTTTTTTAAAAAATTCTTTTTTGTTTGGAGGGTTAAATTGTTTCTAAGAACAGCTGTCCATAGGTCACTATTATAGTGTATATTGGGTGTGGCAGCAAACTTACCCTGGTAGCCTACTTAGGTCTGCAAAAAAACAAAGCAAGAGCTTCTTTATTGGAGATTTATAGCAGAATATCTTAATGTACTAGATCACTGCCACCATGCTGTTTAAATAAATACATGGTTCCTTTTTCAGTAGGTGGATGTAGATTGAATGCTCCAGGAGTGGTCTGCAGGTAGCCACTACACCTCGTACAAGGCACATGCACACACACACACACACACACACACTGCTAACCAACACCAGGATTTACTGGGCCCTGGTTCAGTACTGCAAAGAAACTCCCTCCAACAAGCAGAAATTGCAGAGCACAAATGAGGCACTTAATCCAGAGAACATCTCATGAAAATAAATTTGTACACAGCAAAATTTGAATCAGCCAAATTGAACCGTGTAAGTAAAATGACAACCAATAGTTTTTTGGGAATTAAACATCAATTTCCCTTAGCTGAACGGGTTTTAGGCCAAGTGACAGGGTTCAGGTTTATGTTACAACATGATTCAGTACCTTGTTTTATTTGCTGCTATACATTTTCAGAGTAGGTGATGATACATGCTTCCCCCACTTGACTGCTGAGTTGTGTGAGCAGGTAGATGGTTGCCCACTGCTATTAGTACTTTCAGCAGCTGATAACTGTGTTGCTGTCATCCAATTCTTAAACCATTTACAATATATTTTCTTTCTTTCTTAAAGAATTTTCTAACCTTTATAAGAGAAATGGATGAAGAAAAGAGTTCAGCAATGAACTACCTAGATGCTCAGTCAAGGGAAATTGAAAAATCAGAAAAGAGGAAATGGTGCTAGGAAATCAAAATGTCCAGAAAGTTGTGAAACAACTTGAAAAGTAAATAAATAAGTTCAAATTTACCCCCTTTTGGGTCAGTGATTATGTTAAAGTAGGAAAGAACCCAGTTAACATACCAGCATTGGGCCAGCCTGATGCTGGGCCAATGCTGAGCCAATATAGTTTGTGAAAAACACATCATAACGGTAGGCTGGTATTGGTCCAGCATTGGCCCAATGACCTGTGTAATGGGCCAATGGTGCCAGTACAAAACAGTATATTGCCAGCATTGGCCTAATACAGGCATGTTTGTTGGGAAGAAGGCTAAGGCATTAATCAGACAAACATAAAATATTTAACAACAATCTGTTACTTCCTCTTATTAAGTCACCTCATACTTAAGCGTTACACTAGACACCCAGTTCAGGTTTGGAGAACATTAAGAGTATTGTAAAATTATTCAAGGAAGAAAATTAAGACCATGGCCCAAATTGCAAGCACTTCTTGAGGTACTAATAAAGGTGCCTTTGGACAATTTATATGGCTTATATCTTGCCCAAAATGGAGTATGTCAGTGAAGTATGGGCTGGCTATGCCTCTGCAAAACCTTGGATAAGCTAAGTGTTGTTTAAAATCAGGTTAAATTATATAAGAGTTGCTGTAGGCAGCATGCCTAGCATTAGCCTCTTAAGAGAAGCTGATCTTGTTCCTATTACACTGCCTAGTCAGAGCAAAGCAATCAAATTTATATCACCCCACACAGGTTATGGAATAAAATGTTTCATGTCAACTCAAATAACCAACATTACATTGTAGTTACAAATAGCTAAATGGGAATATTGAGATATATGGGCTGATAGAGCATCATGAGGGAACAATTGGCTGAAGCCCAGTATCAGCATTTTCTGCTTCTCACTGAGAAAGCTAGAGCTGATTTTTTGGTTCTTTACACTTTGCACAGCCTAACTCCTTCTTCAGTAGTAGAGCTGACATATTGTACATTTCTAAAATTTATAACACACTTTTAACCAAATGTTAGTGTCACATCTGCCAGCAGAGCAATTAAGTGACCTTAACACTGACCTATTGTTAGAGTCCTGGCTACAGATAGACAATCTGTTATGTTAGCTATGATTTGTGAATTTTTTGTTTTGATTGACAGCCCTCCAATACTACCTTGCTATAATTTATTTTTCTAATCCCAGTAGAACAGTTATAGCACTGATGTCTGTCACCTATATATCCTTTATGTTTAGTCAATAAAGGAGGCTCAGAACAAAAGAACAGAGGAAAAATAGACTCAAGGCTGCCTGGATGCAGTTGCGTCCTTTGCAGCACATCACTGATATTGCACTAACAGATCACAGATGCAACATAGAGCCAGTTTGCTCCCTATGAACACACCTACCTCAGGTTTAGCCCTCTCATTCCCATAAGTCTGACAACAGTAATCACCAAAGGTTTCTAAAAGAATATCGCCATCTGGAAAATAGAGAAGCTTCTAAATAACCATGCAATACATAATAATAATAATAATAATAATAGAAAATATTACCTAAGGGAAGTACCTATAGACAAAATTTTTGTATGTTCACAAGAATAGGGTGCTGTGTTCATATAACATATATATTCATCGATACTGTGTAAGAAAAATGATAATATCTATGACAACTATTGGACTAGGTTTTTACAACAGTAAACCATGCAAGTATGATTCCAGCAAGAGAAAAGACATTTAAAAAATGCTTTTATTGATTGTTTATTGACCTATTGAAAACCTATGCAGATGCAAAATGGTAAGGGGAAACAATGTTAATTGGCAAGATAACCAGAGTGAACTAAACACTGAAAACTAGAGCACAGTCAGTCTGCCAGACTCAGTCTATAATTAAACGTGAATATGTGAGATGAGTTGGAAAAAAACAGAACAAACTAAAATTTTAGTATGTTTATTATAGTTAGCCTGAAATCAGCAGTTATGGCTTGCATGAGCCGGCTGCAAGATACCTGATGGTACAGGTTAGGCAGTGTAAGCTGTTTTTGAAGACCCACGAGAACATAGATTGACTGACTGCTGAAGTTGTGCAGTGCAGAAAAGTGACTAGACATCTCATGTAATAAGAACCCATCAGCAGGCCAGGGGCAGCAGCTGACATGCCACACTATAATAATCCAGTGCCCAACCCTACACCAAGAAAACACTGGATAATGGGGTATTAAGAGATTTTTGGTAGAATTTTATTTTGTTTTCTTTCTCTCCCTCTTTTTTTTTCTTTGATTGAACTTTAAATAAAGGAATATTCAAATTTATTAATAATAAATTACTATTAGAAAATAAGCTAGAAGGTAAAAGAAGTCTGGAAGAGCTACTGTCACCACGAGAGTCGGTAAAAATTGAGCACGAGTTGATCCTGGTACCCATTCCCGCTACATCCATTATAAATATGGCTGCTTGTATCATCGAGATCACGACGACTTTAAGAAGGTACATAAGTCCCTCGATACTATCGACTTGTTATCCACTGTAGTTTGATTGTCCCGCCCCCCCCCAGCTTAGGTGTGAAAAGTTTTTTTTTTTTTTTGACTCACACTGCGTCTTCTCAAATTACTACCGCTTAAAGTGCAAGAACAACGAACCCTTTGGGGTTTCCCCCACAATGCAACGCCAATGGAAACCACTCCCTACACTTGAAACGGGTATAATCCACCTTTTTCTTCCACTTAAAAAAAAAAAAAAAATCTTCAGTACTACTATCGCGGGGCTGAGGAGCCCCTTTATTTTAAACAGCGGTATTTTCAGCGGGACCCCCCCCAGCAGTTTTTCGCTGCTTTAATATTATTGAATTCTACCCCATCCACCTCCATCTTGCTTTAAGTTGTCGTTGAAAGAAGCAGTTTCGGTCTTAGGGGGGTGGGTGGGAATCCATCTGTTCAACGACATCAGGCGATCGGCGTTCCTACACTTTATCCTGTTAATAAGGAAAGTTTGGGGATTCTGGATCCGGTAGAAGGAGGGTCTGGATATGCAAAGCAATTCCAGACCTTACCAGCCAGCATGGTGACCTTTTTTTTTAAGTTGTACAGTTTTACCAGAAGCGCCCTCCCCGACATAAAAAGGTGGGGGGGGTCCATAACTGATTAAGGTCCAGCCCGACCATGACGCGAACGCCAGGTACTGGGGACACTTTAGTTTCGCGAAAGGGCAAACGAATTTAACAAGTAACCGGAACTGGTCGATGATTGCCCCTTAACTTTCCCTTAATCCTTTCGGGAACCGGTGCGGGAGTTAATTACTCTACAAGGTTGGCGGTGAGTTTGTTTGTTGGCGAACGTAACGAATTTTCCCCGTGATGATGGCCGCCACGCCTTCACCATATTCCCCCCCACCACCCTGCCAAACTTGACCTTTGACCTTTGACCTCTCCCATCCCCCTTCTCTCCCTCCTGATGATATAGGTATTTCCCGAAACTGGAGTGTGGTAACTGACGCGTGAAGGAAAAAAAATAATAATAAACTGGGATAAAGAGAGAGAGAGAGAGAGAGAGGGGGGATTAGCATTTAACTGGCTTGGAATGTAATATACATGATAATTAAGCCCACTTAAATTTATAATAATAATAAACGAGCTGGGAGATCGATCGGAGCCTGCGTCACGTGACCTCGATTACCACCCACCCACCCCCCTCCTCCTTTCCCTCCCCCCCCTTTCTTTCTTTGTATGTTGTCGTCGTCTGGGCCGAATGGAAACTCGCGTGGAAATTTATCGGAGTGTCCTCGACCAAACCCGGAAGTAGAAACTGGGGTGGGGGGGAGGGCCGGGGCTGATGTAAGCGGCCCCCGATAATCGGCCGGTCGTTGTATCGCCACCCCTCCCTCGGTCGGACGAGTCGAGAGTCGGGTCGGTGCTTGGCTCATCCCGCAGACAGACAGACACAGACCTACGTGAGTAATCATTCCTCCGCTGATTTTTGTCGTTGTCCTCGCCCGTCCCGACATGCATTAAATATCTGGTTAGTCGTGTGTGTGTGTGTGTGTGTGTGTGTGTGTGTCAACTCCGACACTACCTCTCAAAAATAATAGCACGAACGATTTTAATCTTCACATTCCGATAGCACCGGGTTGTTCAGTTGTTAGCACCGAGATCGGGCCATTAAGAAACGATTGCCCATACTTTGTTTGTTTGTTTGTTGTTGTTGTTTTAAATATTATTTAAAAAATCCTATATATATATATATATATTTTTAGATGACTAATTTTCTTTTTTTTTTAAAAAAAAAAACAACAACAACAAAAATGGAAGGGCAGGATCTACGTAGGTTACCTAAGGGTCTGGAGAAAATTGACTGATCGGATTTCCAACCCTCGAAAAGAAAACTGCGACCAGGGGCCACGCCGCTTTAATGATATAATCGGTGCGCGTTGAGTTGGGTCCCCCCCTTTTTTTCGCCCCTCTCCTGTGACATGGTCAATACTTCACTCTCTTTGTTGTGCTAGGCCAGGCTCAAACGCGCCCCGCTCCTGTTTCTAGCAAATTTGGGAACGTTTATAGTTTTTCTATTTTCAGAAGACAGATCACACTGTTGACTAATATGTCATCTGCTTTTCTCCACATGACGGGCGATTTTAATTTAAAAAAAACAAAACAACATCATTCCCTTCAGTGCTTCTCACTGAACAGAGCCTTAGGGCAATTTACCCGTTTTCAATGCCTGTGTATTTTTTGTGCCAGTTTGCTAATTTAATATTTATATCACCCACAACTCTTGCGTGTAAATACGATAGCGAGTATCAAAGAAGAGGAAAGTGAACACTGAATGCCAAGTATTCAGCAAAGAGTGTCATCATTTTGAGAGTAAACATACAGAGAAAAATATAAGAACTTTTCAAATGAAGAAAAAAGAAGGCTGATGAGATGGTTGTTAATTTGCAGGAACAAAAGTTTTTTCACAAACAATGTGCACCCCAGGATGATATCACAAGAGTAAGTTACGTGATTGTGCACAAAATTGCCAAGAACAGCAAGCCATTTTCTGAAGGAGAATTTATTGAGGAACGTATGGTTGACTCTGTCTCATTTTATGTCCAGACAAGAAGAGCCAGTTTGAGAAAATTAGATTGTCAAGACAAACTACTGTGGGATGTGTTGAGAATATCACCGAGAACCTGCAATGCGGTTAAGAAATAAGATAAGTAATTTTGAATATTTTTCACTGGCACTCGATGAGAGTTGGGATGTCAAAGACACAGCCCAGTTGATCATTTTTATTTGAGGTATCAAAAAATTTTGAGCTCACAGAAGAACTGGTCAAAAGATATGACAACTGGAAAAGATTTATTGGAGGCAGTAAATGAGTGCCTCAAAAAATTAGGAGTGGAGTGGGAAAAAAAATGGTGAATGTGACCACCAGTGGAAATCCAAATCTGGCAGGTAAAAATGTTGAGTTGCTGAAAAGAATTCAAAACCAAATCAAAGAAACAAATATTTTCCTACACTGCATCATCCACCAAGAGGTCTTCTGTAAGAATGTTTTAAATCTAAGCAATGTTGTGAACACAGTTACAAAAGTAGTCAATTTCATCCAAGCAAGATTAAGCCACAGGCAATTTGTGACCTTGCTTGAGGAATTTGGATCTGTACACATGGATATTATATATCCCACAAATGTAAAATGGCTGAGTTTGGATAAAAAGATTTGCATTTCCCACTGCTGAATGATGCAAATGGGTTCTTTGATTTAGCATTTGCCATTGATATCATGGGTTGCATGAATTAACTGAATTCAAAACTGCAAGGAAAAAGGTCCTTTGCACAAGAGTTATCTTAGAGTGTCAAGGCATTTATGACAAAATTACTTTCTCATCAGGTAGAGAATAAGCAGTTAGATCACTGTGCTGCTTTGCAGCAGATTACAGTTTGTGATACCGAATTTACTCACCAATTCCAAGATTTCAAACTGTTCCAAAATGACATGCCCTTAGTTGCCTTTCCTTCCTTTCTCATCTGATGTTGATAAAGCCCCAGTTGACCTTCATCTCGAGCTTATTTACATGTATTGTTATCCATCACTTTTGGAGCAATTCAAGGCAGCGATGCTTTCCAGTTTTTACGCCTCTCTTAATAATTGTGTATTTCCAAAATTAAAAGCTTGTGCTCAAAAGATGTTTGTGTTGTTTGGGTTAACGTACATATGTGAGCAGTCATTTTCTATGATGAAACTGAATAAATCAAAACTTAGATCTGTGATGACTGATGACCACTTTGGAGCACAGTACTCAGCATTGCGACAACAGAGACAACACCAGACTTCAAAAGTTTGGTTACATACATCAGCGCTGTCATTTTTCCCATCAAAAGAGCTTCTTCACATTTTCATCAACATTTTGAATGATACATAAAATATAGAATAAAATATTCAATCAATGAGTTGCTTTTTTGATTTAAACAAAAGTAGTTTCCTTTTTATTTTAGCCTATATATTCCATGCAATGAGTGTATGTGAACACTTCCATTCTTTCCATTGAGTTAGTTTCTCACATTCTCATTAATATGTAAATGCTTGTTTTGAATAAATGTCTGCCAAATGATTTGTTGTTCTTTAACCTAACTTTTAACTGATATTAATAATGCGTCACGAATTTGAAGCTATTCCTAGACATTTACAATTTTACGTGGACAAAAGTGTGTAGGTCACCAACCAAAAATAATTGCCCACCCTTGTGCTGGGTGATCATTAAGAAAATGGCAGGAGAAAAATGGAGTTTAAGGTTGGTAGACCTTTTAAAGATCCTCCAATGTGGGGCTGAATGGATGGTTTCCAGAATTTCGTTGGGGCTAGCTAGTCTTCTTTCTATCCCCTCTCCCCTCTATGACCTAGCCCTTGGATCAGTATAATGGTTGTAATTTTACTATTTCATTTATCATATAGCATCTTATCAAATCTAATCTCTGAAGTTCAGACAAAAACGTTTCTCTTGGGTCCTGTATTAAAAAAAAAAACATTTTCACTCTAATCAACTGAATTGGTCTGACACCACTAACCTAATAATCATATTGTGAACTGAACACAAAGTTTTGTTGTTTAACAGCTTTTAACCAGAATCTGACAGAGCTAGTATGTGGACAGTATTCTGTGTCAGTTCTACTTCCTCTTCTACAGCAACATGGACTGCACCAAATACTGCACAAGGCAATAGTAGAGTCATCAGCTTGAGTTTCCTTAATGTTGAATAATGTCAGTGTGATTGATAAGTCAGCCAGATCTTTTGATTTTAAACCTATTGAGCACATCTGGAATAAGCCAGGGCATCATGACAATGTACCACTAACTTGGCAGCAATCTGCTGTGGCAACACAACAGAGAGGGACCAATGTCTCTGCAGCCAGTCTATGGCTTGTAAAGACTTTATGCACATGCCATAACCAAGGTCAGATTAAAGAAAGATGGGGTTCTACGGTAAATAAAATTTTGGGGCCCCTATCCCAAATCCAGCTAGAGGGTTCTGAAATAAAATAGAATATGGAATTAAAAATAAATATAGAATAAAACTTTATTTATTTGGTTTAATTGAGCACTGGAAAAGAATGACAGAATATATGAGATGTAGTTATAGTTTCAGAAATGATCTTTTGTCAGTAGAAACTTGTGAACAATGTCTTCAAATGTGAGTGCAGTAGTGACATCATTCTCAATAGACATTACTGCTGGAGCATTCAGCTTCTCCTGATTCATACTCACTTGTAGGCAACTTTTGATGATCTTTAGCTTTGAGAATGTTAGTGTTCATCTTTACAAACTAATTGGTAAAGTCAAAAAGAAGCACAAAGCAATGACAACATTTAAAAAGTTGCTTTCACAAGTATTCTGATATTCATCTTAATGCCAGTCAACACTGCTTCTGAGAAGCAAGGAATTTATCAACTATCATAAAAAAAAATTGTTTGAATGCGAAATCTTTGAGCTTTTGCAAGTTCAGTATGATCTGTCTGATTTGTCTGCTTGTTGTTTTGTATTTTTTGGTCTTATTGATGGCATATTCTTTACAAATATTTGACAACAGTTATCGTGCTTTGCCTTTTAAATGAAAGATTTTGGTAAAAAAAAATAGAGCTACAACATTTTGGATATCCATAGATGAGCTGTTAAGAAGAGAGTTGCTTTTCTGGAACTTGCAAAGGATTCTGTGCCTCAGGACACATGAAAGCAGTCTTTAGCTATCATAACTTGCTCACAAATGCTCCAGTTTTACATCTTGTATCACCCTGCTCATAGCTATATTACTTAATGTATTTTAGAGTTGGAATAGTTGATATGCAGTGTGTTACAAATTTGGAATGGCAATGCTAATGTATAGATGAAAAGTGTTTTGAGTGTAAGAATGCATCCATTTTTATTCAGTCTTAGTCTTGTTGACAAAGTGTTCCAACACTAAGTTTAATTTTACCAAAAAAAAGGCATACATCTCTTAAACAAGACCAAAAAAGACAGCATTTAAGAACAGTTCATGCTAGCAACACCAACCAAATTTAGAGAATGTGTGTGGCACAGGGGATATAGTCTGCTAGTGGATAAATTTCTTTGATTCACACTTGTAGACCTGCATATTTCCTGACATGTTTTCAGCATTATCGCTTTTCCTTTGCAACTTGCAAGTCAACAGATTTAATGATATATTTTGCAAAGTTTTTAGAACATAGAGCTGCATAGCTTCTCCAGAATAACTCTTAATTGGGAGAAACTTCAGAAAACACTTTGTAGAATTCTCATTGCAATTAGCACATTTGACAGTGAATGTCATTTGATTGGTGTGACTTAACAGCTGGAGTAAAATCTATGGAGATTGAGAAGTATCTTGCATCACGAACTTCATTGCACACTGCCAATAAACACATCTGCACCCATCTATCAATTAATTTGCCAAATTGTTGTTGAAAAGTAATTTGGCATATCTTTACCTTTGTTCTCAAAGAAATATGGCCAGCTAGAAAGGGTCAAATTTTGATAAAGTTTTAGATTTCCAAAAATGTTTCCATTATCAGGAGATCCAAATGCTTATCATTTCTATGAAAGGCTTGCCCACATTCAGATAAATATTTAATAACCACAATGCAATGGAGTACCAACTGCCAGTAGTTACTTTCCTGTTGCTTCTTAAAACTTTCATTAATGCAACCTTTTGTATTTGCTCTTGTGAGATATGCCAACATTGCATGACGATGCTCAGCTCTGTTTTTGTGATGTTTCATCACTGTCAGATTTGGACCAATCACAGAAACCAACCATTATGAACTATAATGTGCTGCTGATCAACAGTTTGCAGTAAAAGCAATATTCTTTTCCAGTTTTTGGTGAACAGAGTAACCATTCATGATTTGATTGCAAACTTTTTGCTAAGACTATTCAAAGGAGCACTCATAATTTTGATAGTCATATGGGTCCTGTGGAATCCAGTAATTGGCATCACTGTTTGTAATATCATTCCAACAATGATTTGTTAATGTATTGCTCAATTTTTCAGGCATAGTAACAGTATCCAGTATCAGACAGCAGCATGAACATGTATTTCACTAATTTTAATCCATGACTGTCATCCTGTCCATCTCTATTTTGAACCGAGTCATTTGCTTGTATTTCTAAATCATTTTCTCTTTGTTCAAGTTGAACAGAGGATCTGCATCCTCGATCATTGCCTTTCTTGTCACAGCATCCTCTGGATGTTCATGAGTCTGAAGAAAGGTTGGCGATGTTTTATATCCAGTGTTTAAAAACAAATTTTAAACATGAAAAATTTGGAGCAATGGTGTGGGCAGAAATTCATGCGGAGGTAAAACAAATCAAATATCAATTGATAAAAGTATAAATTCTGATGATTAAATTTCCTTCCTTTGGAATATTCTCTTGTCTCTATTTGTTCAATGGAACCTTGAGTTTAATAACATATCCTAAATGATGATGGAGCAACACAGCTTGAAAAGCATGGAATAAACTGTAGTTGCTTTCCGGTATCCCATTGAGTCCAGATATGAGCCCCGTTGATTTTCTATGGGAGCATTTTGATAGTCAACTGAGAACCAAATGATCAGTAAGAACGTCACAGGAATATCTTAAACTTTCTGAACCTGATAATCTGATAGATTCCATGCTGAGAATTCTACTTGATGCAAGAGTTGCTTCTCTCACTTAACAACAATGACTTTTAAATTGGTTATAATACATAGGTTATAATAAATATATATATAAAACTCTCTGGTGTGCAAATTATTATATTTTGATCTACATATTACATTTGGATGGGATTTGTGCAGTAAACAGCTATGAGGTTTTGTGCTAAGTAAGTGGACTTATGTGCAAGTGCAGGCTACCAGTTTAAAAAATACTTTGTATAGATTTGAAATGAAAAGTGGATTTTGTTAATTAAAGTTTTTCTTGTCGAATTAATTTATTTATCACTGTAAATGTTAAATGGGAACACAAAGAGCTGGTCCAGTGTGAGAGGAAATTAAAATCTTTGTCAGTGAAATATTTTTACTGTGTAACTTTTTTCCTGTCTTTCTTGCCAACTCATTTCAGGTATGCATTTCTTTTTTTTAGTTTTCATTTTTATTTCACTACACTCAAATGACAATGGCACTCTTTAGTATACTCTCCTATATAAAAGATGAAAAAGAATGTATCTAATGGAGGCAGTGCGGAGGCTGTTGCCTTTTGTCAGGTTTCTTTCTCACTATTGTTGCTGTCCCTTGAGGTGAACTTCTAATTTGTTTGTTGTTTTTGTTTTTTTACACAGAATGCCGAGTCCGCAAAAAGTCACGTTTTCAAGCAAGGATATCAACATCAGCATCAGTTTGGAAAATGCCGCACTCCATCAGCTACACTTCTTGCAAGAAGTGAACCAACATCCAGAGCTGTTTAAGCAACCCTTTTTACAACAGGCTATATACCGATATGAAATGCTATGGCTTCCTTTGGCAGCAGACACAAAAGATGTTCTTGCTGCTCCCCTTGACATAGAATGGGTATGGCACTGCCACATGCTTTCTCCTAGCTTATATGTAGAGGACTGCGAGCACCTTGTCAGAAAGGTTGTTGATCACATGTTGCTGAGTGCAACGACAGGAAAAATGCACTGGAAAAGAGCAAAAGGCTTTGGAACGAGCGATACACTTATCCTTTTGAAACGCAAGATATTTTCCCAGAAAAATACCCAGATTACAACTCTCGGTTTTCCTATGACATTGAAGCAGCCTCTTCTCGTCAGAAAGTCTTTTATTATCAGGTGTCGCTGTCGCACTACCAAGACAAGAAATTTCTGGAGGCTGCAGTTGTCCGTTATAAGAAGTATCTCTTTTTAAAGAAGCTGAACCCTGGCTTGTTTCTCGTTCCTTGTTATGACATTGACCTAATCTGGCACTCCCACCAGCTTCACCCACACAGTTACAAAGCGGACACCGAGAAAATCATTGGTAAAATCCTGAAGCATGACGACACGGTCAACGATCGCAGCCCTGGTTCAAAACTGAGTGTATCTGATTTGCAGACTAGGGAACTGTGGTTGGCCACATTTGGTGAACCTTTCTACATGTTTGGCGCGATGTACAGGGGCGACCCGCCAAATGGGAAGCTTCACAGAATTTCAAAACTGGAACTATACGGCATTGCCACCAAGCAGTTTTGGGTGTCTGTTGACAAAGTTACACTCAGTGTTCCCTCAATGCCACAGACGTTTCACATTCACATTACTGGCCATGGTAAAAAGGATAAAAAGTGTCTGAAATTAAAGGCTCCAAACCATGTGTGGGAAGGAAAACCAAATACGTACAAGTGGCTGCTAAGCACACAGTCTTGGTGCTGTCTTTCTGTTCGGCTCATGATAAAGAAGAAGCTTTTCTGTTGTTTTATCAATGACCAATGCCTTGGTTCTACCGAAATGAATTTTACGCATCTGGTGGAAACAACCACAGATGACATTCCTTTTAGTGAAACTCTCTCTCTGAATCCAGAGCTGGAAATGTCAACTACAATCCAGGGAAGGCTATCAAAACCCTGGCAGCACATTTCAGTTTTTGATGTCTTCAGGAAGCCATTTGAGCAGTGTATCATTCCTGAACATTTGGAATCAATGTGGGGACCAATTCCTTTGAGTCGGCTTGCCCCAGGAACAGATAATATCTGTCATGTTGCTGAACATAAGTAATTATTTTGTTTTTTTCTTCAGGTTTATGTCTTTATGATGTTAGTAATTATCTACTTATAGTTGTAGAATATATCATAAATTCAAACATGCTTTTCTTTTTTTAAACTTTGAATCTGACTCTTCCATTTAGATAACTTGGCAATTTATTTGGATGAATAAGAATTCTTTTAGCTGTGATTTTCCAGATATCTTGCAGTACCACTTGTGCTATTATTCTATACATAACCATCATACGTAGTGACTGGTCTTGTTTAAACCTAGAATAAAAGTAAGAAAAAGTTGATGACGAAAAACATCAATCTGGAAACAAATATTAATATTGTATTGTGTAAATCCAAGCCTGTGTTTTATCAATATATTTTCTTTTGCTTTTATGGAATTCAAAGTTCTGGCTAAATATTTTTGGAAGGTTACCACTCTTTTCTTCTAAACTTGGCCCTACTTTCTAGTTTTATGCTTAGCTCTTTAAGAGAGATGGGGAGAGAGAGAATGTGTGTGTGTGCGTGCATGCATGTCTGAACTCTTAAAAAAAGTTATGTAACAAAGATATTTAGGGACACAAATTTATTCACTGGCAGCTGCCCCCTTTAAATTTGCATGGCTGTACAAAATGTGTTGTTGAGATGATAGTTGCAAAATAAAATGTTTGAACCTACCATCATCATGCCATAGCAATCGAAGGGTGTTGGCTTAGGGTCTAGTACCTTTAGTGTGCATCATGGCAACCCATAGATGTTATTAACCCACACAGAGTCTGCTGAGGATTTTCTTGTAAGTCCTGGTACACTGACTGGTAATGCTGTCCATGGTGATCAAGCTTATCTCAAAAATGTATGACAGGGTTGAAAATTGAGATGGCCAGGGTTGCAGGTGTGTGTTGGTATCGTACACAGAAATTTTGGGGCATTCTGTTTGCTTGAGAGAGCCCTGTGTTTTCTTGTTGGGATAGGCATGCATGAAGGGGTCATGTAAGACCTTATTTTTGTACCTGAATATGTTCAGTATAGCAGTTGGTAAGATATTCTTTCCCACACCATTACACCTTCCTCACTAAACCAGCAGCATGATATAGACAAGCAGGGGTGTAACAGCAGCAGTTTTTTGATGATTAAACTCTCTTGACCATCAGTTCTGTGTATCAAAAAAAATGGAGATTACTAAATAATACAATTATTCTTTGCATTCAAAATAGAAATTCTATGCTGTTTGTTGACATTGTTGGAGCTAGTCTTGCCCCTGCATGAGTCATACCATTATTCTTTGCATTCAAAATAGAAATTCTATGCTGTTTGTTGACATTGTTGGAGCTAGTCTTGCCCCTGCATGAGTCATACCATTATTCTTTGCATTCAAAATAGAAATTCTATGCTGTTTGTTGACATTGTTGGAGCTAGTCTTGCCCCTGCATGAGTCAAAGCATTTCTGCATACAGGCCATTAGGCCTGTATGGCAGTGCTGCCTGACTGGTTTCTGCTGTTCTGGTCACATATCTAAGGAGCTCAGGTTTACTCTTTGCTGTAGATCTGTGTGCGCCATAGTCGTTTGTAGCTTGTGGTTTGGTTTGAATTGGTTCCAAAGTTTGTTTATGGTCAGTCTGTAGGCACTGGATAGCAGCAACACCTGAGATGTTTAGCCTTCTAATTGCATTATTCATTGTAGTGTCAGTGAATGCAGCTATGCATCTTTGCTTTTTATAGGCCAGCCTCAGGATATGCTTTGCTTGGTTTGCACATGCAAAAACACAACTATCATACGGTCTACACCTGGAAAAAGGGTCTTACATTGTGTGCTTCATGAGATAGGCATTCATTCAGTGTCTGCACGTCCAGCAGATGACATCTGATGACATCATTGAAGTGCATAGATAATCGTTGACAATCATTATCACTATATTCTAATTTTTTTTAAAAAGAGAACAAAATTTCATGCAATAATGATATGAGTTCTAACCAATGATCACTGACCAATGAAGATTTTATACTTTTCATTCAAATAAACACTACTAAGTTGCCATTGATCAGAAATGATAAAACTACCATTAATAATCAGAACTTGTACATTCTTTTACTGCTTTATTTTTTGTTGTTGTTGTTTTGTATACTTTACTGAATAGTACATAAAATGTGACCCCCTGTGGTTGAAGCTGAAGTTCTTCCTCTCTAGTAGATTGATAATTGTTGAGGAATTTTCATAGTTTTTGAATGTACATTTTAGTCTACTGCTTTTTTAAAAAAAATTCTTTTTTATTAAAGTGTATAATTTGTTCTATTTGCTTTAATGGGGGTAATATTTCTTTGCTAGTTTTTTAGATTTTAAATATGACTTTGTTAACACTTTCCAGACTCACCAATCACAGACAGCAGCAGGTGTTTACGTGCCGCATCATCCACTGTGTACCACTGGTCATGTCAGTGGTACAAGTGTTCCACCTGGACAAAATGGTTGCCGTGAGTCACTTGGTTGGATCTGATCAGATCCCAATGCCATCTCAGGTAAAGAAAGAAAGAAAGAAAAATATGTACAACTGTACTTCATTCATGCTTCTGTTGTTTTTGGGATGGTTTTGAAAACATACCAGGCCTCATGGATAGAAAAGTGTGACTTGTGTGTGCGGATTGGAATGTGATTAGCCCATTTGAAAGCCGTTTCATTTTAGTCTAGCATGGCCAGTGTCGGGAATAGCTAAAGTAGTTACAGTGCCACACTGCTAAGTCAGCAAGCTGCTTCACATCTCATGCAAATTGAACTCTTATCCTGACAACAAAGAGGCATGTTGTCTAAAGTGCCTAGTGCAAATAAACATGAAAATGTTTTTTGAGTTTATCGGCAGGTGAAAAACAATCTACAGTTGAGGGAATACAAGGGTTAGAACTTATATATCTTCTTGGTAATAGTGCTTACCTCTAATTGGGACACAAAGGTGCAGGTAACCGTAGGTAGCATCTTTAGAGTTAAACAGCTTGATAGACAGTATTATAATTGGTTAATCTGATTTGGCAGAAAGAGGAAATTTTTCCTAAGTACATTTGGAATAAATACAGTTTTTACAAGATGTAGATGGTTAGATTTTCCATCACCTTCCTGTGGTAACTGAAAACTTATAGGGATTTAGGTAATCTTTTCCTGTCACCGTCATCAGGGTTGGTTTACTGACTTGGAGTGCAGAGATGATTTGCAGTAGTGCTTCTATTTTTTTGGTTTGCACAAATACTTTGAGCCGCCTGCAACATTTAGTTATTTTAAAAAATGTCTGCTTTAGGTAATAACACCACAAAACAAGAGTGGCTGTAATATCAGTTTTACTGAGTGATAAATTCTGATTTATATTATGGACATATTATTAAATTAAGTAGACATGGAGGAGTTCCTTCATATAGTGGATTCTGAGTTTAAGCTCCAAATAAAAGAATATTTCTTTAATTCACTAGTTCTTTGCTAATTAATATTTTAATATTTTATGGAAAAAGAAAAAAGACTCTCTCACAAAGTTTCCTTTCCTAACTTTTTAAAAAATTTTCTGATAATGTTTACATTTATTTCCAAGTTTTTAATTTATTAAAATTTTCTTTAATCCAAGGAAAAAATTGTGGTCTTAATCTTTTGCAGAGTTTAAGGGTTTTTAAAATCTGCATCTTTGTGTCTCTGATATTAAATAAAACAGTTAATTCATCTACAAGGTATTGATTTCTGAATTTTTGGATAAATAAAAATGGTTATGGCTGCAGCCATTTTGCTGTGCACTCATGATTTATCATTATAATCTCACCTTATTAAAACATATCCTGCTGTTCCGTTCACAGTTCAGGGGTTTCAGAGCCACTTCAGTTATTTAATCACACGGCTCGTCGGAGCAATTTTTTCATTAACTGACTTATTCACTCTTGTGCTAAGTACACAGCTAGGAATCTTCTCACTTGAGAAAAGATGGATTTAATTCAACATTGTAAAGAAGACTCTTGGATATGGTGTAAATCTCTGTGTTAATCAAGTACACATTGAAAGTTACACTTCCACTTATTAAAGGAACACTGAGGCCCACAGTCTTCAATTTATCGCCATGTTTATGATTTTCTTTCAACATAAATTACTATTATTGTATGCATATACAAAGTATTCTATTTTGGTGAGAAACCATCTTGCATTTTCTGAACTTTATTTCTTAAGTTTAAAATACAAATGAAGAAGTAAATAGCAGGAAGAAAAAGATGGTTTCTTTCTGTGTCAGATGAGTTTTGCAGTGTAATTGTTTGTTTGTTTTTTTTTTCAGGTTGATTCTGGGGTTGAACTAGATCCTAAAAAGGGAGAAAGAGCTCTCCTCATCAAAAACTGGCAGGGAGACTGGGGAATTTGCATCGGCAAATGGGAAGGCTTCAGAAAAGGGGTAGCAGGAATTAAAGGTACAGTACCTTAATGTGCACTTTAATGTTTTAAAAACAATTAAACATGCATGGTTGGGGAGGGGGCCCTGAATTCACTCCCAAGTTTGATGAACCTCTTGTAGCATGGTGTCTTCTCACCCTTGTTCCAATTTATTGACTTAGGATTCCCACTGAGCAAGGACGTTCTTGAGCTAGCGCATGCACTTGTAGTTACCCTGGCCTGACACTCCTAACATTTCTGACTGACCTAAGGGAAGTGGAGTGATCAGCCATCTATAGTGGGAAAGACCAGCCAAGGGATCACAAGGCAAGGCAAAGGAAGACAACAATTACACTGCTAGCAAACAGAAAATATCAAATAATGGCTAATTTTAAAACAAACTGTTTGTTAATTATTACCATTTTTTGGTCATTTTAACAAAGGTAGTACAAAAACACAAGTGTTTATCATTTAAAATCTAAATTTTATTTTATTTGTTCTTAGTGTTCACAATTGCATCTTTATAATTATTTGGCTCGTGTGTAAGCTAAACTTATATCTGTGTTTAGTACTTCATGAGCTATAATGAAGTGTAATTAGAAATATTTAAAGTTCATGGACGATACATTAATACTTCACATATTTATAATTAGAGTTTGTTTTATTTCATACGACTTTCATTAAAAAATAAAGCAGTTCTCAGTGGCTAGAAAACGTTCTGCATATAATCATGGGAAAATTTTTAAAAGATGAGGTTATAGTGATAAATCATCATCATCATCAGTAGTTTGCCAAATGTTCACCTTTTTTATCATTTTTCTATTGCGTTGGGGTTAGCTCCCATAATAGTCACTGTCTCCTTTATTTGCAGACCAAAAGCACTCAAGAAATAGTTTAAAAACAAGAGCAAGGCAGCTAGTTGACAAATGATATGATGAGCTGGCAGGCAGTGCAGCAAGGTGCTTGCTGGGCTTGGCTGGACACTTCAACCATTCTCTTATTTTTGTAAAATTCTTCAATTTCATCTGTAATTAAACTTGATGTAACAATTACACATTCAGAAATTCCTTTTTGCGCAGCACTTTCCAGGAAAATATCCTGGCTGTACGTGTGCTGCTCTCCAACTTCAAAAAAGAAAACCTTCTAATCCTTGTCCTTAAGTACTTTTGACTGCCACTACAGTTTCCTTCTAACTCTGTTGCAGGTACTCGCCACTCGAAAGGGAAAAAGGGTGTGCCAGGATGTCCCGGCTTCCTGGCTGTGAAGCTGTACAAGGTGGCCACGAAGCAGTGGAAGGAGACATCACTCGAGTACCTGCTGAACAACTACACTTTGAAGCTGGACTGCGTCACAGCTGACTTGATGAAAGGGAAGATCCAGGTGGCCACTGAATTCTCAGAAGAACTTGCCGAGAATCTAGCCCTAGCGTTTTCCACAGCGCTGCTCCATGTGCTCTGCCAGCCTCATCTGAAAGGCTGGAAGCCTGGGCAGCCATCAGCAAGTCATTCTGAGGTCGTTGGCCAGAGAAGTGTTCAGTCCGTGCCATCTGAAGACATGATGCTGATCTTAGCAGCGGGATACGTTGTGGACACGCCTTCCAACTTTTGGTTGCATGAGAGATGCGGCTCTCATGTTTGTGCTGGCTGTGGCAGCGGAGAAGTGGGTCTGGGGGACCTTGGCTATACAGTAGACATGGATGGAAATGCAGGTGGCTGCGGTGGATGTGGTGGCTGCGGTGGATGTGGTGGCTGCGGTGGATGCGGTGGGTGTGGAGGTTGTGGAGGTGGATGTGGTGGGTGTGGAGGATGTGGAGGTTGTGGAGGTTGTGGATGTTGAAATGCTTAACAGACACCAAAAAATAACAACAAATATGTACGTAGGCTTTTTAATGTTGATATTTTAACTTATCTTAGTATCACTGTATACATTATTGTTATTTTTAACAAGTCATCTTAAGAATGTTTATGTTAAATAATACATTTCTTCTCTTTACAGATGCACAATACATGCAGCTAATAATATTACTAAAAAATAAATGAGATAAATGTAATTATTTAGATTTGGCATTGGGATGAATACAGTACGAATTGTTCAAAATGAACTTGTATACAACTGTACATCACCCTCTGTGTATGAATATTATGACAACATTTAAGAGGACCTATCCACAACACTCTGAGTTTTTCATAGATGAAGTTTGTTTTGGTATGAAAGAATTGGGAGTAAGCCTGTGGATGGAAATGGAAATTTATAAAGAAAGATGTGTTTTTTAAATGTTACTTTCTTCAAAATGAAATTTTTTCCGAACACTTGGCACTCGTATTGTTTTAGATAGGTAATATCTGTGATTTTCTTATATATATACATATGTATTATTTTATTTAAATTCTTTTTCCAAAAGTCTGATTAACATGGTTGGTATTCATAATAGGAATCCTGAGAATTAGTTTGATATTTAGTGAATTGTTTGTTTGTGTGTGTGTGTGTGTGTTATTAAATATATACTGTGTGTACATACTTTATACATATATAAGTAAAACATTTTTCTGCACAGGTGATTTTTCTGTATATAAAATGTATTTGTTATATTCACTAAAGGTGATCAACTTTTTACTTAGGTTTATTCACTTGGATCATTAAATATATATACTGTACGTGTACAGTCATGACCAAAAGTTTTCGTCACCTCAGAATTTTCTAATTTTGTTTGATACAGTTGAATTAAACTTGTTGAATCTACAGAATAATGTTACTTAAACACATTTAAGTGCTTACTGCTTTGTAGTTTTACACATAAGGAAAAATTACCAAAATCGAAAAAAATATGACAATTTTAAATATCACGATGACAAGTGTGGCTGGGTTAGAAATATCCAAACGTGGTTATGGGTACAGTAGCAAGCTATGAACATGACTTAAAGATAGATTTTGTTATTAGTTCTAGGGTGATGCAGAACTCTTGGACACGGTTATACATGAATTGAATTGTTGTTTTGGTGACTATAATATTTGTGGTACCATCCATTTCCTGTGGCATTATATTTATAGTGAATTAACCTGACAGTGAGCCTTTAGCCACCAAAGCGCCTGATAATGACTATTTATGGAAATGTTTTTTGTTTTTTTTTTCCCCTCCCCAGATAATTCTAGATTTTGGTGTCCATTATTTCAAGCCATTGAGTGATAGCTAAAATCATAACTCTCAAGTATTTGCATTAACTCGGTGCATGTTTTCTTATTTCTTTGATTATTATTCCATTTTATCTGTTAGAAAAACAAACCATGATTGTATAGTCATCACCCCCCAACTGTTTACTTGGGAGCTTTGTATAAGCCATGATGGCTTCATGCCTTTCTGTAGCCACCGAACTACTTATTAGTTCTGGCATCGCATTGCAAACACCACGTTGGTAACCTTGGTGATTGTATGCTGTTATTGTTTTCTGTTAAAAGACAAAAAAAAAAGAAAACTATAGATACAAACAGAAAACAATAACAGCATACAATCACCAAGGTTACCAACGTGGTAAACAAAGACAAAAAAAAAAAAGAACCACTGCACATATCAGGACCCCAACTCATCCATATCGAAAGACTGTGATGTAATTCTTCAAAATTGTTTACCATGTTTATCTGAGTTGGTCTTTGTTTCACCCAAGTACTTAACTTCCATATTTATTATTGAATGGTCTCTTCTTCCCTGTCTACTTACACCACCACCCAGAAATAAACAGAACCGAGAACTGTTTTGCGCCCGTCTGCCTGGCATTCACCTGGCCGCTCATTCGCACTGTGTGTCTTCCTCTGGCTGTGACTTACGGCGCCGCCACCTTCTTCACGGCCCATTACCGTTGTTGCCGCTTGTTGTTTGCACGGCAGTTTCTAGCCTCACCTGCTGCAGCACAAATGTGTCGAAAAGAAACACCGTGACCGGACTGGAGTGGAATTGCTTCCTCTCTGCGGAGGAACCGTTTTGCCATCACCGTTGTTCTTTGGATTCTTTTTCACGATGATTGACAGTCACCTATTGCCAAATTTCTATTTTCATAATTTAAGTCCCCCCCCCCTTTTTTTTTTTTGTTATTTAACATTTTGATTTGCTCAGTAAACTGTGCAGTAAATTTGGGAATGTAAAGATTAATATTCCAAGGAAAATATGAAAAAGTATAATGTGAATTTCCGTCTTTCATAGTCTGTGAATAATTTTACAGTTACACATTCATACTTCTTTTTTCTTGAATTTCTTAGTGGTTACAGCCGTACTCTCTTTCCACATGGACAACATTTTCAAAATAATTGTTTTTGACATAGAAAAACAAGCTTTTTTTTCTTGCATAAATAGAAATATTGTCATATACAACTTCTTGATGTGACAAACGTTCTGGATTGATTATTTTAAAAAAAACGCACACATTTTTTTGTATGAATGCTAATGTTCCTATTGAACTATTTGACAGCAGTCAAAGAAATGTTGCTTTTTGTGTTTATCAGCCTTGGGCCACCATGCCCCCCATTGAAGATGATAGTTTTTAAATTTTAAGAAATGTTAAATGATTTTTGTTTTAATTATACATTTAACTGCTAACTTTTGCGCAGTTTTTGTTTTAATATTATTCATGTTGGCATCATTAGCAGAGTATAACAAATAAAGGAGAGAGAGAGAAAGATGGGGAGACAGAGAGAGAGAGAAAGAGAGATCATATGCTTATAGTGAAAGGTTGATCTCGGAACTCTGCGTGTCTGGTGATTTCCACAGAAAAGGGTTGAGAAATGGTTGTAGTAATTACATTAGGGACTTTTGGCAGTATTTTTGATAGTGCTATGTATAAAAACGAAAAGTTATCAGCAATGCATTGTTTAGTAGGTAGAGGGTTGAGCATTTCTATTCATGTTATTAGCATTAAATAACAGTTAATATTTACTAGTTGGTTCAGTTACAACTAAAGAAACTCACTGATAATGCAAAGATGCTGGCACAATTTTCTCCTTAGCTATTCATCAGAAGTGAGTATTTATATATATTTGAAGGTAACTTGTTTCAAAGCAGTGTGATAAGGATTTTGCATATTTTTTACCTGTTTTATTTTTTTAGGGATTTTCTTGATGTTTGAAATTTTGCAAGTTGAAAAAATTTGACAGACTCAGATTTTCCAAATACAGGTAAAAAAAAACAAAAACAAAAACAACCCCATTTCTGGCATATTGTCTTTGATCTATGGTCAGACTGCATTCAGTATGTAAAAGCATTCAGGTGAGAAAGCTGAGTGTGCCAGAAGATGGTTTCCAAACACTTTCAGCTGGAAGACTGATCTATAATAGAAAAATACAGAATATCTGAATGTCCACAAGCATCTCATGAAAATATTTTGTGGAAATGGAAAGATTTGAAGGAAAGAAAAATTACAAAAATTGTTTGCACCCCAGGAGAGAGAGACTTTATACGAAACAAGAATTTTGCAGCAGCTTTTAGATATTTGATTTTTTTGTATTCCATTTAATTTTAAACAGGCTGCTGAAGCCTACAGGTAGCAAATCTCATAAACAGCTATCTAAAGGGAGACAAGCGGTTAATGAACATTTCTAGGAATGGTCAGCCATCTTTTTTCTTTGCTGGGGAATATCCGTATATTAGATCATTTCATTTAAGAGAAACATTATCCAAATTGCAAGTTAATGCTTGAGGTGGTTTCTTTGTGTAATGGAGTAATTTGAAGAAGAAAAAACGTTAAAACTATATAACAGAGTGTTTACGGCAAGGCTAGAAACTCGTGAATTAAATTATGTATGCACATTACTTTTTTTCGAAAATGCAAATAATTTTTAAATTTATCTTCAGGGATTAATGATATGCAATGGAAAAGAAAAGTCTTGATGTGTTATCTTGATTCTTAGATAACACAGTCGTTATTTTCTCGTTGATTTACCTCCCTGGTGTCTGCATGGTGACAAGCAGCTAACAAATGGTAATTATGGTTTTACTGTTGAGATGTGAAAGACTATAAAGGCATTTTGGATATTTTTTTTTTAATGAACATGGTATAAATGTGTAGAAGGTAGTAAAACTAACGAGATTTCTTTAAAAATACATTTATATCTAAATTCTGTAAGCTTTTTTGACTTGATTGGTTTATATGATGCCTTGAGATGTACACATGTAAGGAAAATGTAATTCTCAGTCTTCATAGATTTTGACAGTTATTGGCAACTTAGTGGATGTCCGTATACAAACTGATAGATAAGCTGGTTTTATCTAGCACAAATATAAAGATGTTAATTTGTTGTTTGTTTTTTTAATGTGATTATTGTTATTATTTTTATATGTGTGTGAATTATCTTGGATCTAGTTTTACATTTGAATTGTTTAGTTCAGAAAGGGAAACCTTAATATTTTGATGCTGATATATGCAGTATTGGAGTAATTGCAACTATGTAATACATACACGATGCATTATCACAGAAAATATACATAAGCAAAATGAATATGTTGTACAGTGCATTAGTATTTGGTATAGGAGCCCCCCCCACCCTGCTTTACACAGAACATGTCACCTTTTCATGTTTTCATATAGCTTATCAATGTATGACTGGAATTTTCTGAGTATTTTCGTTGCCATTTTAATTAGAAGCCCTATAACTCCACATAGCCGCAGAGATGCCTTCTGCTTCTGTCTAGATCATTCCCAAGATCTTTACTGGCTCATTGTCCATCTCATAGAGTAACCCTAAAGTACTTAACAATACTTTTGGAGTTTGGGCTTCCTTCCTCCTTTGACTGTGTTTTCTGTTAACAGCACCAGCTTCGCATATTCTTCTCAGAATCTTGCATACAGCTCCGCCTAAAACACGAAGTAGGGCTGCCATCTGCTCACTGGAGTAGCCTTTGCTAGCTAAGACTTTGATTTTTCCCATACACCTGTCTGTGATATTTCTTTCCCAAGAGCCATAGTATTCATCACAGATTCACCACACCACAATAATATCACACCTCTGTAGGTTTAACCCTTTCTGATTTCTTGCATGATAGCTGATCACACTATACTATGGAGTATTTAATTTTTACCCACAAGATGTGATTCTATCATACATTATTTGCATTTGATGTCCAGTTTTTTTTGTTTTTCCATTATTGTTTTTCCAATACTTTCCAGAAAATTAGATGTCTAAATATAAAATTAAAAATTTCCTTCGTCACATACCTGTATATATCAAAATCATGCTGGTAGAAATCGAATTTACATTTAAACAAAAAAAGAAAAATGAAAATTAACATTTCAGTAAAGAAGGAACCATAACAAAATATAGCATTTTCAGATGGCGCAACATCCATTATCGAGAAACAGGAAAACATTCAATCAAGGAAAGAGAGAAAAATTAAAGAAACAACTCAAGAACCATGGTTCAGATATGATACATTAAAAAAAAAACAGATATATATATATATATATATATATAATATATACATCTCACCTCTCCGGTGTGAACTTTCTGCATAGGTCCATTTAATGCAGTATAGTTAACCAAAGTTCAAAGTGGATGTCATCCAGATTTTGGTCACGTCATGTGCTAACTTCAATTTAAAATTCATTGATACTGTTGTTTTTTTTCCATGAAAAACCTTAAAGACCAGCGTTCAGGGGGAGCCTACTACTGTTTTCCCCTTCTTTCTTTTATTTGTTGCAATCTTAGAATTCATGAACATTACGCAGTAAGCTCCACTGTGGTTCTTTAGGTGCTTTTTCTTGGCTAGATCTATACCATCTCACTAATGAACCATGCCTGGTCGTGTCCAGATCATTTGGAAACACGTGGACTCTCACTCTATTTAGATAATTTTGTTTTTCTGTTTAAGATTTAAACTTTAAAACGAGTCTGGGGTAAATATGGAAAGGATGGGGGGGGGTTTGCAAAAAAAGTATTTTTCTATGATAAAGGTGTGAAAGAGATCTCATTCTTTTTCTTTTCTTCAAAAAAAAATTAATAATTTTACATTTTCTTTGCAGACATACTAGAACTCATATACAGGGTGTCCGTAAAGTTACTATACAGTCTTACAAGTTACTATACAGACACCATGCAGTACAGTAAGATATTGTATTAAAATATTTATTTGTAACAAAAGAAATAACACCTTTATGTTTATCAAAATCTCAGAAAATACATGTGTTACATCCGAAAAGACTGTAACAATCAAGGCAAACAATTTCTATGACAAATATTCAAATTGTAAGACTGTATAGTAACTTTACGGACACCCTGTATATATATATATCAAATTATTACTTTATATTTTTTTGTATTTATTGCTTTGGATTTACTAAAGTGCTTCAATCAAAAATAGCTTAGTATTTTTATGAAACTATTGCCTATTTTATTGTCCATGCCCCTTGTCTCTAAAGAGGAAGTGCATGAATGACAGTAAGACAGCTTCTTCTTCAATCCAAGAGGCCTCACCATCTTTCATATGCCACCAGTCTCCTCTACAGATGGTTTCCAGTTTGCGTATAACATTTTTTTAAAAAATACAAATTGTTGTTTTGTTGTCATTTAACTAAGAAAACAAAACAAAAAAAAAAGATACTTTGGAAGTGGGTGGGTGGGAGAACTTGCCTCTAAAAAAAACTAGCGATAATAAAGAAATCAGAAGACCATGGAATTACATGAACTGACAGGTTTGTTTTCATTAAAACTTAACACAATAAACTGATCCTTTCACATTATTTAAAGTTTGAGTGGTGTCAGTATTAATACTCGAGTTAGCACTAGGCTTTAACGTATGGTCCTAAACTACTGTTACTGTTATCTACATGTAAATTGTATTTCTATCGCTCAGTGTGTTTTCTTTGATTCACCCGTGCAGACTAATCCATTTATAAACCTATAAACTTAATATGTACCTTGGCCTCTGAGGAGGAAGTTTACTTTTCCCAACAATTCCATCCATCATCCAGAACACGATTGTGCTTTGAGATGGAGCATAATTTAGCCTACCCTTGTTGCAAATAATTTAATCTGTACTGCACACTGTTGCAGCAGCAACCTGGTGATTTGCACTACCAATGGTGATTGGAAAATAGGAAATGTAAGCCCAAAGACTCTGACGTCTGCTTCAGCAACTATGTCAGAATACTGAAACCTTTAGTGCTTAAACCCAGGTGGGGAAGATGTTATAGGATGGGTGGCAGTTATTTTGATGCATAATTTGTTTAGTAGCTACAAGGAGACAAAAGACGGCACAGCTTTTGCAAGGAAGAGAAATGGCCATCATGACACTGTCTCTGCATGAATTCTTATTTTAGTAGACATTATACATTTACATCTCCATATTTTAGCATAAATATATAAAAGAATTATGAACTGCTTTCTAATAAATTAAAATAGTGGATCATTCTTTTTAGCTTTTTCTCTCACTTTAGAGGTCATTCAAATATTTCATGTTATTTTTTATATCCACCATTTGTCACATGATCAGACTTGATTAGGTCCATGACTGTCACTTGTGGATCACATGATCATTAGCCAGAATGTGTCTGAAAATCTTAATGCATGCATACGAAAAATTGCACCAAGACTGTTAAGCCTAAGGGTGATGCCATTAGTTACATAATGGCTCATGACTTCCAGGATAAAACATTTGCCCACCTCTGATTTAGGAGACAACTGTGCTATACAGGCAAAATCATTGATGTGGAGGAAACACTGCTAAAGATATATATATATATATAATACATTTCACTGCTGCAATTGGGGCATCAGATGAAAATTTTGGACATGATTATGATATCCTATAAACCATCATTGCATATGCATAAAAGTGATCTTCCAGGTTACCACCATGCATATCAGGCTGATCACGAGATACATAGATGACCCTTACCACTTATTTCCATCTTTTAACGATTTACATGTCTGTTTTTTTTTTTTTTATCACTATCATTAGCCCTAAAAAGACTAAAATTTGTATCATTTAACAAGGTGATAAGTAATTTTTAAAATAAATTTTATTCTACATCAGGCATTATTATGCTGACCTGTTCTGATATTTCTCTTGTTGTTATGGTAACATTTGCTCAGGAGCCCGCTATCTGCCATAACTCCAGAATTATTAATGTTAGAAAAAAATGATATTGCATGAAATTTTACTATAGATACAGTGCTAAATTAGATTATTTTGCAACTCTGTGTTCCATTGTTCAGTTTTATTACTAATATTTATTATTTTCTATTAAATAAACTATTTTAATTTCACTCTTTTTAACCCAAAAGTAGTATTTTTTTGTCATTGCTTTTTTTTTTCTTGTAATATGAATTCAGTATTCATATTAATATGAATGCTTACCTATATCTATCACTTAAATTTGCTGTTAAATGCTTTATATGTTGAATAAAGTAGTGTGCTGCCAAAATGTGTCCTGTTCATTTATTCACTAGATGAGTCAATTGTAGCTTTAGATGCATTTGATGCTTTTTACTTAATACTAAACTGTTTTATGACAAAATAACAGTAGGAAAAAACAAATTGATGTGGTCAAAAGAAAAGATAGAAAGATAATTTGGGGATCACTGGTGAGACAGGAAAAAAAAAAACTATAGATGGCCAAATGTTAATATGGACTAAAATTCTTTTGAGGCTGAGTGTATGCAAGTAAAGAAAGCTAGGGAACTTGGAACTTGCTCATCATCAATACAACATGGCAGCTGATGGCTGGTGTTGGAGAAATTCATATTTGACATTTACTAAGTATCTTACAAACTCCAGATAGTATGTACCAGAGATACCTTTCAGACTTGCATCACTACCCAGTAGATAGAATTCTTTGCTTTCCATTCTTTGAATACCATTACTGACCAGATAACTTCCCCAAAGTTAAGTAATTTCCATGATTATGTGGATGCGGGTTCTTTTCTCAATGAAGATTAAAAAGGAAAAAAAAATGTGTAAGACAAATCAGAAATTAGAACTGTCCATGCAGATCATGAGAGTTAACTCGACCATCCCCTTGTTTTATTTCTGCATGTGAGGTATTCATTCTTCAGATAAGAGAGCATATTTTGGATGGGTTATTTCCACTCAAGAGAAAAAAAAGCACTCGGCTTCAAAAAACAAAGAAATATGGAAGAAAGAAATGTCTTGGGATATTGAGGAGACAGCTGAAAAATAGCATCACTGTAATGGTATCTGGCCAAGACCTAGAATTTTCTGTTAAGCCATCTTGGTTTGTACAAAATCCACAAGGTAGAGAGAAAGAACTGTAATATTGGAACTCCTGCTGTTAAGTTCATTTTTGTGAATAATTTTAGCTGATATTTGTATTGAGCCTTTTACATGTTTATTATTATTATTTTTTAATAGCAATGGCTACAGAAACTGTTTAAAGGAATGGACTTAATTATTATTTGCTCTCTTATTTCTATAAATAACACTAAAAATTTTTTCATATCAAATTTGCTGTATCCTCTGTGCACTTGCTAAATACAAATTAAAATTCACTCAGTTAAAACCAACACTAATATCAGCCATAAAGAACCAAAAGACTATCTTTGTGTGGTATTTAACATGAGTATAAATCTTCAACTTAGAACCATGAAAACTGTGATGCTGACAATTTAGGGTGAGAACAGAAGCTGTAGCATTCAGTTCACTGTTATTTAACTGAAAGAGTAATGGTGAAGACAAACGATGCTTCAGCATATATTGGAAAAAAAAATATTTTAAACAGTCTCCATTCCAAGTATGTTGAATGCTAGAGTGTAAAAGAAACATGAAAAACAAAAAAGGATTATATACCTTTTATAGCTGCATATCACATCTAGAGGACAGGTGTAATTGAATATGCTTACAAAATTAAGATGGTGACATGGTTGTGGCTGAAAATCTCTATTAGAGAACATTGATTTAACTCCCCTCCCCTCCTATTTAGCTTTACCCAAACTGAGTGGGAGTTTCTACCTGTCAGTAAGAATTTCCAACCATATCTTTTTAAATATTCTTTGTATTAAATAAGCATGTGCATATAATTATATAATTTATTTACTAGCTGTACTCTGTAGAATAAAAGCTAATTAATGGGTTGTTACCTGATGTCTATGTCAGGTGTAACATTTATTTTGAAAACGCATCTTTTTACTACAAATTTTAATGTTTGGATGGCAGACAGGTGTGCTAGAGAACAGCTGTAACATCCTTTAATATTAATACAATAATATATATATGCAATACCTGTATATATTTTAAAAGAATATTAATTAATGCTATATTCTCACACTGTCAACTGTTTCTAACATTTATTTTACTTTCTTAAAAAGGATCTTAATGGAGTTTTACCTGAAAATGCAATCAGTAAGTTTTTAAAAATGGTGAATACAAGAAAAAATGTTTGTGAAATATTAATCTACCATGAATAAACATTTGACTAACTTCTCTAGTCACTAAAAAAAATAGATTTTTTTCAGTGAAAAATTATTTAAAGAAACAAAATGTGACATTATTAGTTTTCTTTTCTTCTTGTTATGGTTTCATCAACATTCCACTGACACTCTCCAATTATTATATTCTTTTTTTTCCATTCGTAGTCCAGTAAGTTGTAACTATTTATGTATTCACCTGTTCTCTTCTCTGCTTTTCAAGAAAAATGTTTTTACAGTTAAACTTAATTAAATTCTGATGCAGTTTTACTGAAAATAAGTATATAGCTATGTGTGTGCATGCACACGTGATTTTTTTCCTTCTAATGTAGTCATTTTTTGCCATTTCAACAGAATTTTCTTCAAAACCTTTCTGCATTTTTTGACTCACAACAATGTACATAAATACCACAGGTAAAGTATTGATCATCTGCTTCAGAAAACTGGATGCCTTTCTCCACTCAGGTACATAACGCTTATTTATGGTCAAGTTGACCTTTTCTTAAAAATAATAAATAAACAAAACATAACCCTGAAAGGAATCTTTATTAATTTGTTAAAATTTAAAAATTCATGTAGTGATTATTCTCATAAATATAATACACTGGGAAAACATAATTGTGGATTCACCAATAAAATACCCCATATATTAATTTATTAGGGTATATAGTTATGCGCATGCAAGCATATGAATTAAAAAATCAATACAGTATATGGAAAAATTTTTATTTTGAACTTTTGTTTCTCTCACAAGACATTTCAGCAAAATATCCTCAGTTATGATTGATGACACATTTTCAGTGAGTCTATAATCATGACCTCCAGTGCATATATAGGACATACAAACTCTCTCTCTCTCTCTCTCTCTTGTGTGCTTTTATTTTAAAATTAAATTATCATCTATTGACTTTCCTGTTGAACTTGGTCAGAGGATGCTCAGAACTATGACATAGATCTAAATGTTTTGTGAGCATTCTAATTATTAACCCTCAGTGTGAAGATCCAAACTTATTGCTGGTGATGGGAATACCTGCAATGATTAGGTACATTTCTAAAATAATGCAGAATAAGAAAACAACCGATAATTTTACTTGTTTGCTATGTAAAATCCGTGTCCAGCTCAGTGGGTCAAAGTTAACTAACGATGCCACCTAGACAAATAAAGTTAAACAAGAAAAGTCCTCCAGATTAGAAGGATGCAGAAAAGGCAAAAATCTAGTACCTTCGTTTTACATTTGACCTTGTCAAATTAATATTTTCAGCACAATTTTTGCCAAAACCTGACAAGATCTTGGGTTAGCAATATTTATGAAAATTTCATCAATTTATATTCATAGAGAGGCCAGCCAACACTCGGAAACAATTGGTTTACTGCACAATGTCCTCCAGTACCAGATCAGACTTAACGAGCAAGAACAAAAACACAGGTGAGTCAAGAAACTGATGATTAAATGAATGTCTACATTAAAAAGATGCATACAACTTCTCTTTTCTGTTTTCCAATTGGTTCACAAATGATGTCCAGTTTTTACATCTTCTAATTTACTTTTGTTTTTTTTTTCTTTTTTTTTGGATTTAGTTCAGCAATCAAACATTAACACAGACAATGACTATTTTTAAACTAAAAAAGAATGTACTAAAATGAAATCTTTTATTATTATTTTTTTAACAAAGTTTTACGACTACTAACAAATTGCGTTGGCAAGGTGAGATAATCGTCGTTTTCTTTTGCCTTAATTTTTTTTTTGTATGAGTTACCGCCCTTTAAAAAGCGCAACATTTTTTTTTTTTGTTTTGTTTTTTTGTTTTTTTTAAGTGTCAGCTGCCCGTCTAGTGCCAGATAAATTTTAAATCTCGATGTAAATAAAAAAAAAAAACTAACCGGAAGTGTGAAAACACTTAATCCCCAAAAGAGGATCATCTCAGGTTTATTTCGCGGATATTGTCGGTGGGGGGCGCGCAGAGCTTACTCACGTGAGCTGCTACGTAAACAGACGACGGTCCATCTCGTGACTATCCGTCATTTTCCTGGAAACTATCAGCGCCATTATTACGTGGGTGCATTTATTTATTTATTTATTTTATTTTATTTAAAAAAAAAAAATTGTCACAAAGTCAGCCCGTGGATTTTATGCTTAGCCTTTTAATCATCAGGAAAAAAAAAAAAAACAAAAAAAAAAACAAAAACGGGAAGTAAAATTAAGCTAAATAATGAATCACGTGATTTTTTTTTTTTTTTTATTTAAAAACAACAGTAGCAACAACAACAACAACAACGTCGACGACGACGACGACGACGACAATCGTCCAGCAGGTGGCGCTGGCATTTTTTGCTGACTTGTAAGTATGGCGGTGGCTCGGCGATCGGAAACTCTCAGGTCCGTCCGGCTGTTCGCGTGTGTTTCTTTCGTTCTGGTTTCGAGCATTCCATTCTGCGTCTCGTCCCATGTCGTGCGCTTTGACATCGGCGGCGACCGGCTGGGCGTGGAGGAGGAGGAGGAGCGGGACATCGGGGCGAGCGTGCGGGAGAAGCGAGGGACGCCGAGCGAGGACAAGATCTGCTCGAACCAAGAAGGGGAGTTCTTACAGGAGATCAGGCGAGGAAAGCGGCTGGAAACCAAGGTACATCGACGGGTACTGCTTCCCCCTCTCCCCCTCCCACCCTGGCAACGAAAACGTCCCCCCCAACCCACCCACACACACACACCCCCTTTCCCCCCCTTATTTTCTGGAAGTCATCTATTCCTTCTGATTGCTTTGTTATGGTGCATTGACTCTCTCCCCCCCCTCTCTCTCTCCCCCCTCTATATATATTACTATTATTATTATTCTCGGATGATTACAGTTTAAAACAGTTACCCACCGTCTACGCTGTGATATGTGACCCTCCCTCCCTCCCTCTGTTTGGTTTCCAGGACAATTCGGTTGCTTCTGCTTCGCTCCCAGTTGGGGTTCCACTGCGCGTGCGTGCCTGTGCACAGGAATCGATTGGATTCAGGAGTCTGCAGTCGTTCATCCTTTTTTTTTGTGTGTGTCTTATTTACTTTTGTTCACCCTCCCTCTACGCTTGTACTTTCTGCTGCCCCCCCCCACCACCACTCTCTCCTACTAATAACGGGTATTGTAACGAAACGAATGCTTGAGGAGGAGGAGGAGGTCGAGAACGCTTTGGGCCCAGAGAAATTCCGACCGTCCCCGAGCGATGGTACTTAAAGAGAAATACGGGAAGAGAGTATATTTAAATACGCATTAGAAATCGGACATCGGCAAGAAATGCTAATTAAATTGCTATCCGTTTTCTTTCCCCCACCCTTTTTTTTTTTTTGCTTTGTGCAGCGCGAAGAACAGAAATCGCCTGTATGATAAATGTGGGCGAGGGAGGAGGTGTCGTGAAGCCTTTTCGATAAAAAAAATGCCAGATGAAAGGTAGAATGTTGCATTAGATGGTCAGTCTCTCTTCCTTCCCGTCTTTCGGGCAATCGTGTTCGATTCGAACGCCTGATTAATTCGAATAAGCGATGTACGCATCGTGTAAAAGCTTCAGAACGATCACAAGTTTTGCTGAGTAACTGGAAGCTGTACTTATCGGCATTATTCAGATTTGTGTAGCGTGCACACACCCACCCACCCCCCCCCTCTCTCCACTCCCCTCTCTCCACTCCCCTCTCCCAAACGTATCCTGTTAGGAAATTGAAATTTTGTGTAAATTAATTTCCAAATTATTCTTTTCAAACTTCACCAAATTCTGTCAAAATCTAACAGGGTTGAGTAAATAAGCTGTTTGATATGAAGAAATTGGCAACTTCACTATTTTGAATTGCTCAACACTTACAAATTGCCCAAAACACTTAACTTTCCTTTGTTTTGGACAGATTTAATCCAACTCCAGTTTTCATCGAGCTTAAAGGCTGTAAGACACATGATTTTTTTTTTTGTTTAATTTTCCTAGTCTAGGGTCGTGAACACAATGAGAAATAAACAACTTTGTTGTGTTTAGTTTCTCTAGGTTTAATCCTTTTTTATGCAGACACAAAGCAAAACATACTAGAAGGCTTAATTGTGGTACTTTTTAAAAATCTAAATGTTTAGTTTTGACTAAAGTAACTGGAGGCTAGTGTCAACAGTGAAATATTGCATACTGGAAGCAAGATGTAAAATATAATTTAGAATGAGAGCAATAGTGCCATACTTTTCTTGAGAATGTTATCTACTACTATCTAATATAAAAGCTATGGTGCTAAGATTTAGCTGCACAGCGTTGAATAGATCTAATTTAGAAAGTTGTACTGAGACAACCAGTTCAAAGGTGTTTACTTGTTTATAGAGAAAATTTGAATGCAAATCTAAAAATGTTCTTTTTTTTCCCCAGATAATTCTGGTAACAGGAGACAAGTGAAGTTATAATTTTTAGGAACTATTTAATTACGTATTTATAGATAATTTTTTTAAGTTATGAGTTGGTTGGTTTAGACATTTGTTTAATGCAGTAAATCCATTTAGTGTAACAGAATTCACCACGGTTGCACTTTATATGAAGAAAAATCTCCATATTAGAAGTGATGTTCATCCAGTGGTGAGCAATCTTTTTTACACGAGGGACAAATTAAGAAGCTCAAAACCCTGTACAGGTCACAAGCCATGTGAAAACTATATGATTTATATTTTATTGAATAGATTTTTATTTTGTTTTCAAGTAACAAAAAATATTAATATTATAATTAAAACAAGAAAAAATTATGAATAAACATATTCTTAAGACTTGCATTTTTAATCTAATGAATAGAAGAATGTCAATGAGAATTTTGGCACTGCTTTTTGTCACAAAGTTCTCAATATATGGGTGTATCTGAGAAGTGGAACCTTGATAAAAAGAACACAACTTCTAAAATTAGTTTATCAGGAAATGCAACATCTACAACTGCTTCCAAGCATTCTTTTATTATTTCTACATCACCACATAAGTAACATGCACTGCAGTGTCTGATTGTAATGTTGCTCTTTTGAATATGTTTTGCATTTGAGCTATATCTTTTATTGAAGCTAACTTACTTTGTTTCTTCGTAACTGACCTTGTGTGCCACTGAATTGTGATGTGTGTTTTAATTAGTAGCACCTCTTAATAATATGTTCTTTGAAAACATTTTCATTGCAAATGAGGCAAATAGCAGCGCCCTTAATACAAGTAAAGGAGTACTCTTTGGTCCACTCATTTTGAAATGCACGAGTCTCTCCATCAATTTCCTCTTTTTGACCCCAACCATAGGAGGCTATAATAATTTTTTTGAAAAAAACAAAGAATAACGTTAATGCACTTGAACTGTATTTGGCACTAATTAAAAAAAAAATAACAATATGCATCTACAGAGTTTTGTAAACCTGCATTTGTGAACATTAACTGAACTAGTGCTAACAACAGTTGCTTATGCACGCTGTCATGAATCTCATTTTGGTACGGTACAGTGTTGCTAGGCGCACAAGATTCAATACATTGTTACCCACTTTTAGAGAGAGAGAGGAGAGAGTGCGTGTGTGTTCGTTTGTTCTAGTTTTATAAAAGTAAATAGTTTTTATTTTGAATTGTTTGTAATTATTGATATTTTAATTTTGTTACTTTTAATTTTTTGTTTGTTGTGAAATTATTCCATGGGCCGCAGTGGGAAGTCCAGAGGGCTGTGAGTTGGTCATCACTGGTCTAGTTGAAGAGAACCAGTTATAAATAATTGGACTTGAAAGCAATGTCTTAAAAAAAAAACTGTTTTTTCATTTAAAATTTTTTTTTAAACCAGTAAAATACACTGAAATCAGAAATTTACCTAAATGTTATGCATGAATTAATTATGCCAACATATTAGTTTCACTGATTAATAAATACAGTGTATAATTTTTCATTTTTAGTTTCATCATAATAATTTTTTAAACATTAAAAAAATATGATTTAGATTGGCAAGCTTCCAGTACTTTCATAATCTTTTTTTAAAATGCTATTGCTTTTATTAATTTATCTTTTAATTCATCAAGATATGTATCATTTGGGATTTAGAAATACCTACTAGTTAACATTAAACTTTTAGAGATTTCAGTTTCCACTAATTTTTTTGGTTTTTTTTTTGGATAGATTTTACTCCCATTAATGTGTTGAAATTTTTAATTGCATTTTGAGACATTATCATTTTTGGCCTTCATCTAGTTAAGTTCATGGGTATCCGAAGGTGCAAGTGCCTACAAACAAGATATTTACTGTTCCCCCCTTCCAAAAAATTGCTCTAAAATGTATATAGTGTGTGTGAGAGATGATCACTGACTTACATGCCTTTGGGACTTATCATCCTTGCTACCCTTCCAACTTCAAGCCAGATCCTTGTTTGCTTTTAATTCGATCCGAACTATGAAGCAGATGTTCAAATTGATGTCCATGACTTTATCTACTGGCATCTGCCTTATTGTGTTGTTTGCTGAGCTGAATGCCCATTTGTACTTGCTATCTAATACTGCCAGCAGAGTGTCTTTCAATATTGCTGAGAAGGATACATCTTGAATTTCTTATGCATTGTAGTAGATTGCAGCTGAATTTACAAATGAGCTACTGGCTACTTCCACTTTCACTTCAGGAAGATCCAAGAAGGTGGATGTTCTGCAGTAAATGTAATGATAATAGCAGGTATCCCTTGATTTACAAAAGGGATGTGTTCCTAGAAAATTTATCATAAAATGATAATTTGTAAATTGAAGACACTTTTTCTTTAATGTGATATGTGAGAAATGCGTTCCTTATCCCAAATTTTCAGCACTCTTGTTTTATTTCACTATAAAGCATGAAAAATACTGTTGCCAGTAACACTAACAAAAATGTGGAATAAAAAAAAAAAAAGACATTTGCATTAAAATTTATTCAGTTACTCACTCCATCGGAAAGATCTATTGTTTTCTTACTGGCTGAAGGTTGAGGTTTGAAGAATGCACCAAGAGACATCTAGACAGCTTCCTTATTTTTCTCTTGATATAGCTCCATGTAACAGCGTATGGCATTTTTCATAATGCGGCTGCACCTAATACTACACTCCATGTCTGGATCGTCATCCTTGAAGATGGTCCTGGCTCGTTCGACATGGCTGAATGCCTCTGCAAGCCTGTTCGTAGTCAACTGTTTTGGTGGTAGTGGTGATGTGTTGCTGTCCTCGTCCATGGTAGCCCTTTCTTGATCTAGCAGGTCCTCAGCTGTAAGTTCTTAGGTGTGAGATGATAATTCCACCACATTTGAGCTTGAAGAGGGTCTCTTGTTAGACATCTTGAGTGATGAAACAAATCACGAAAGATAAAACATGAAGAAACACTTCAACAACAGCACAATATGGCTAATTATGCTGGACCGATGCTTGCACATGTTGTTTGTGTTTTAGAGAAATTTGATTTTTGTAAAAGTGAAAAACTGTTTGTAATGGGAAAAATGTTTTTACTGATTTAGATTTTTAAGTCTTTTGTTATTGAAAAAGTGCGTAAATCAAATGTCCATAAATTGGTGGATACCTGGATAAAAGAAAATGACTATAGTTGTTAAATTTTCATTAAATTCAGAATAGCAAGAAAGAGTGCATTTGTCTTGAACTTTAAAGTAATTGATTCCAGATCGTGAGCATTTTTAAAAAAAAAATTATATGCGGAAAATATTTTTAATGAATTCTCAGTTTACTCTATTTTTCTATTTATCTCTATTCTATTACTGTCTTTGATAGACTTTTTTTGAAGTTGCTGCTCAATTGAGCACCGCAGTAGAGAGCTGGTACTAACGATCACACACACAATCCATTGTTACTTATCCTTGCAATTAAAATTTTGCACTTTTTAACATTTAGTTGCTTTTATTTATGCATAAAGATGACTTTTACATTGCAGTTCTTTTCTTTCTCTCTCCAGTGTTCAAGATTTTGACATTTTTTTTACAAGTAAATTGCAAACATTAATGTTTGAATGCACACTTCTAAATGTCTGCCATAGGAATGTTTTTCTCTGGTATAGGGCAGTTATCTTTTTTTTTTTTTTATCCCATTGAGTTAAATGTTTAGAATTGTTTTTATTCATTTGCTTCTGTTCTTTTTATTTATAAGTTTGTCTTCAAATTGCAGGTATTTGCAGTATAATGGAAAAGTACACACCAGTGTGCCCTTAGAAAAAACTACAAATGTACTGAAATGGTTTCTGAGAGAGAGCAGAGATAGAAACAGACAAATAATAATGGAAGTCCTTGAAACTTCAGCACTTTAGCAAGAAAATAAAAATAGTTTCTGTGGATCTGGAGATGTTTTTGTAAACATCAGAAGAACCATTAAAATTTTAATACAGCACTCAATAAGAAATGTGTGTCTAGTTGGTTTGGGCAGAATGAAATATATTAGGAAAAGAGAATTTCTTTCCATTGATGAATGATTGCCAGGTACTTTGTTAGAAGTAATCCGTTGCAAGGATGTTTCTCGGAGCACAGGTGGTTTGGTATATGCACATCTGTTCTGAGTTGCCTACCTTGGCAGGGTTTGAAATGATTGGTACTTAGTCAGTCAAATAGTACAGGAAATATAGTTTTAGGTTTTCCAAGTAACAGTTTTATTATTAATATTTTATTTTTAAAGGAAATTATAAAAGTGATTTCTGTTTTTATTTATTGTTTTCATCATTATTATTATTATTGTTTCTTTTTCAGTATTCTTTTGACAATGAGACAAATTACAGTATGGCCTTGGCATGGGCTGGGGAGAACAATGGAGTAAGTTATTGACTTGTGCTTTTATGCATATCTGTTGGGGGCACACTTAACTACTGTGGATTGTGAATTGTTTTTAGATGCATACTCTAACAAATTGTGGAAATAAAGTAAAAAAATCTATGGAGAAAATTTTCACTCCCTTGCCTCCTTCAAAAAAAAAAAATAGAAATAGTAAACAAAAACAGTGAACAGGTGTGTGAATAAAGTAAACTGATTTTAGTGTTTAAAATATTTTAAAGGAAACTGGTCTTTAGAATGAATAGATGGTTTACTTTTTTGTATTAGACATTGTCAAGAACTTTAAAAAAAAAAATTCTAATACCGGCTCCAGATAAATTTGAGAAAAATCTCAGCAACCTGCCCAACTTCTTCCTCATTTTCTTGCTATCTACAAAGTAGAATAAACTCTACAGTTTTTGAAAAATGTTGCTTTCCCAATTATATTCCATTATAAAATAGTTTCACGTTTCTATTTTGAATGCAAATATTAAATATATTTTATTCTTTGAGATTAATAAAAATTACAATCCTTTTATTTCGAGAAGTGTTTTCTGGACATTTATGTACTATACAGAAATATAAATAAAATTTTGATTTCTACATTGAGAAATGCAGTGAGAGAGAGAAAATAAGTTATATATAAACACTAGAAAAACTAATAAGATTTTTTGTTACCTGTTCTGGACATTAAGGAATGATGCCTCATGATTTTTATGTAAATATAATGTAAGAATGAAATCTGTATTTAAATAGTAGTTTATTCATAATTTATACTTATTATTTAGAGAAGTCATTCTCCCATAGATCATTAATTTGTGAGAAAGTTGCCCATCTCACATATACCCCCCTCTAATTTTGATGAAACTTTCACTAAAGGTTCACTTGACTCCCAAAGGAAGTTTTGCAAAGTTGTAGTCCCTCCCCTACTCTTGTCCCCAAGGTACAAGGCCTCAATCATAAGGTACTTGGGTCAAGAAATGATGCTTTAATTTTATGCGTGTAGCAAACTCTGCATTTCATTGATCTGTAGCTGCGTGCATAAGAGCTGTTGCCATGAAGCTGGAGTTTCAGAACAGTGGAGAGTTGAAATCAACACTTTTTAAACCCTTCCTTACATGAGCTGACCAAAATGCTTTTATGGACAGGTGGTCTTAATGCACAGGTCATTCCTGCCTTTAAAGTTCATTGAAGACTTTTTCATAAAGGTGTTAAACTACTAAATTAGAGGTTTCTATACTTTGGTCATTCTTATAAGAGTAAATTTGGCTTGGCTATTAAAAATGAGTTTTAATTAGAATTAGGAAATTGGATGGTAGAAAATAATTTCACTAAATATGGCATAACTTGATTTTTTTAAAAAAATATCTTGATTGTTTCTAGATATCAGTACTATGATAGGGACTCAGTGTTTAGGAATTAACTTAAATAGTAATGTTCACCTTATAAGTGTTTGGGATGTTCTCAGTCTTGCATAGTGGAAGTGTAATCTTTTTTAAATGGGAATAAAACATCAAGTTCTGGGAATATCAGGTCTTTCTGACTTTGTATTCAGCTTTCTCAAAGAAATAAGTCAAATGTAGAATAATGAAAAAATATTTAAAGGAAAACAAATTGGTTATGAATTGATTTGATATGGGAAGGGGGAAAAATGATGAAGTGTAGGCAAAATTGTGTACTCAAGTTCAAACGGAGTTCTGTGGAATTAAAACATGAGTTTTCAAATGCGTGGAACTTGTTTAGAAGTTTTGTTTTGCTTTTTTTAAAAAGGAAAACCAAACATTTTCAATTCTACAGCCCTGTTTGTATTATTACTATTGTGTAGAAGGGTTCTTAGTTCATATGCTGCCAAACTAAATAGGGCAACTGTTAGGGTTCACAGTTAATGTGAAGTGGAGGCAGATTTAAGCTTCCTGTTTTCAGAGACCCTAATCTTTAAAGGACTTTGGTTGTCCAATATAGACTTGTTCTCAACTACATGGAATTGAAAAGGTGCTAGGGATGCATTTGGTATCTCTGGGGACAAGTGGAGATCTCAGACTTTGTTGGGTCTTTGAGGAAAAGTAAACTGATGCTGTTTATCATTCATTTAAGGGGTTTTATTAATAATTCATGAAAAGAAGAAAATTTAATTGGAATGAAGTTTTTTTTTTTTTTTAAAGAAAATCCTGGTTTTAATTTAAGATTTGTTAATAATTTCATTGGCATAAAAATCGTGGTACTTGATGAACTTGTGTAATTTCATTGGGAAAATTTCCAGAATCACCACCTTGAAGCAGAGGGGAGAAAATGGCTTTAGTAGATTGCTGTAGATATCTAAATATTTGTGACTTTCCTATGCCCTGACAGTTTTAAGAAAAAAACCTTGAAGGTGAATTATTAACTTTTTTTTCCCATGATTTTACATTTTGAATACTAATCCATTTTTAATATATTTTTTGTAAGGTCATCATTGTGGTTACAACACATGAACTTCTTCCTGGATGGGTTTTGCGCAAGTCCAACATTTACAGAAGGTAGTTTTTTTTTTGCATTAAGCTAGGAATTTGTTTACTAATAATACTAAGCCTGGTTTTCTCCTTGCTCTGATATCAAGTCTGTGTGACTGAGGGGATTTTTTTAGAATCCAGATATCACTAACCTGATTATTTCCAACTTATATATATAGTAGTCTCACTAACTTAGTCTGAATATCTGGATCTGTTGGAGTAAGACCATTTCATTACTGGCTGAAAACCTCCACACAAGTCACAAGGCCTGTTCAAATAACCAGCCTGAAGCGTTCTTATCTCGCAGTAACTGTTAGGACGGGAGTTTTTTTTGTTAAAATCCTGTTTAAGCAGAGTTCACTTTTCGCAAGTGCAGTTTTTTATGTTCTGACATTTTTTCTCTCGTCGCTTTTTTGCAATACTTTTGATTTCTGAAAGACTACACTAGTCAATAACCACTAAACTGTAAGCCAGGGTGGTCGAACTCAAATAAGCAAAGGGCCATTATTGATCAGGTTTATGCAAGTGAGGGCCACTCTCCAAAAAAGTTTGATTAAAAAAGATATTTATTAATACTTATACTAATAGAAAAATTTATTTACTACAGTAGCTAGTGCGAAATTTGAGGTTTTTTGTTTTTAACTAATTCTACAAAATCAATTTCTAAGTCAGTTAGTGCAACCCTGACACATGAAGCTAGTGTTTCATCATCTAGCTGATTTCTCTCTTTTGACTTTATTTGGTTCATAAGAGAGAAGCTGCTTTCACAAGCATAGGTTGAAGAAAACATTGAAAGCATGTGAAGTGCAAAGTTATTTACCAGTTTCCAAAATTCTAATGGATTGTCAAGGTTTTGAGAAAGAAGAAAATGATCTTCTTTCAGCTCACATAATTCCAACTGCAGTTGAGCAGGTGCCTTATCCACTTCTATAGTAAAGGGATTGCTCAGTATCTTAAGGTCATCCTGAATTATTTGGAAGTCCTGAAATCTCTTTTCAAATTCAGTAGAAATATCACTAAGTATGGAAACGTGATCTGAAAAGTCAGTTTCTTTATCAGCAAATACTTCCTTGCAGCTTGGAAAGTGTGTCAAATTGTTTTCCTTTAATTGTGGAATGAATAGTTTGTTCAACTTCAATTTGAATGCATCAATTTTACCCACAAGATAACAGATATCATGATTTCTTCCTTGAATTTGTTTGTTCAGAACATTTAGGTGTGAGGTAATGTCAGTCAAAACAGCTAATGCAGATATGAAATCTGGATTTTTCAGGTCATTCTCAAATTGAGTAGTGTTAGCAGATATTTCACTTTCAAAGAAAACAAGAATTTCATTTCTCAATGCAAAGAACCTCTTCAAACAATCTCCAGCACTTAGCCATCTTACATCACAGAAAAGTGACAAATCTGGATAAGCAGCATTTACCTCTTCTAAGAAATTTCTGAATTTTCTGTGAGTTAAAGCTTGAGCACCACCACAAATAAAATTAACCATTTTAGTGATAGACTTCATTACAGGATGCAGTCTGGCAGACTTGGCACAAAGAGCTTCTTGATGAATTATACAGTGGTGTACTGGAACTAAGATATTGTTTTTTCTTAGCTCACCCACAAATCCAGTTTTCTGGCCACACACAGCAGGTGCTCCATCAGTACAGACAGAAGAAAGTTTTCCATATTTAAAATCTTCATTTATAAAATTTCCAACTACCATGTCAAATGATTCAAATATATCTTTTCCTGTAGTTCTTCCAGACATTGATTTCAGATCCAAGAGTTCAGTTGTCACATTAAAATCGTATTCAATAATTTTAATAAAAATAGATAGTTGACATATGTCACAGTTGTCTGTACTTTCATCAAGAGCAGCTGATCAATATGCACAATTAGCTATTTTGTCTTTCAGAGTTTTTTCCAGTTGTAAGTCAATATCTTGAACTCTGGTAGAAACAGTCTGGTGTGATAGAGAAACGTTTTTAAATTTATCAGCAACTTCCATTTCTCCAAGTGATTTTGCCATTTCTATAGCACATTCTTTAACAATCTCTGCTGTATGAAAGGATTTACCCTTTTTAGCCAATAATAAAAATACACGATAGGAGGCATCCAAATACTGAGCACTAGGAGTAGGAGTTATGATTTTAAAATTCTTAAAAATATTCTTCTGTGCTGTAAGTTTATCAGTTAATTGTTGTACAAGCACCAGTCTAGCAGCTTTTCCTATCACATTGTCATAATTTTTAGCATGCGTTTTATAATGACGACTCACATTATATTCTTTCAAGCAGCTGATAGTTTGATGACAATCAAGGCATTTAATAACCATTTTTCCTCGATGCATAAATATTTATATGTCCAGTCTGCATTAAACTTACGATGTTCAGAGTCAATTTTTTGCTTTTTTGATACATTAGACGCCATGACACGAAAATTGATACTAATTCAAATTAAAATGAGATTTATGAATATGAAAAATGTTTGCGAAAAACTTTCAAAATTAACGGAAATTAATTACTATATATGCGAAAATAATTCATATAAATATAATTTTGTTATAATGTGTAAAAATTTATTTAAAGAAGGAAAAATTTTTTAAAATTTAGTATGACCTCGCGGGCCACATTTTAAGGTACTGAGGGCCGCATGTTCGACCACCCTGCTGTAAACTAACAGAACGCGACTAATGTAATTTACCAAATAACCTGTCAGAAATGGTGCATCCATGTTTTGTTGTTTTTTTTTTAATTTCTTTCCATTAAGATAGGGGGGGGACTTGTTCCAGACTGTGGCACTATTTGTGTCTCCCAAGAAAGAATTTTTAAAATTGGTTTTCTTAACATCAAAGAAACCTTTCAAAAAAAAAGCAGAATCTCGGTGGTACGTAGATCAGAATACTGTCTGTTTCTCTATTCGTAAACTGAAGATAGATGACAATGATTCTTTGAAGACTGACAACAGGTGCTAGGGGGTGGAGTTGGAGTGTTAGTTCCTAACTGATTTACAGATCTTAAGATCGCCTTGATCGGCATAAATTAAACCACAAAACTCTATAATTCTTCTTGTTTCTTTGTGATCCCCTGTCCAGATAGTGAGGCTTTCAGAACATTTCCCAGCATGGAGCTAGAAGGGTTGAAGTAAGGGGCAACAGACTTGTGACCAAACAAACAGGTACCTGGGTATGTTTGGGATGCTCTGATTAGCGATCAAGTCAACTGAGAGCTACCTATGGAACTTCCACAAGTACCTGGAAAGTCCCTACAAGAAATTCTTTTGTTTAGCTGTGGGTGGAAACCAAAGTGCCTGGAAGACTGGTACAGAGCAGTGAGAAGAAACCATTCCACAGGAGGTTGCCAAACTGAGTTGGGTCTTGACTAGCATTAAACCTGCCCTTAGCCAATTGCCACCACTTCTCTGTTTCAAACCATGAAATATATTAAAAAAGAACAAATACATAGATAGTGGTCTTGGCAAGAGAAGGATACTGGCACTATATTTGACACAATAGCAAAATCTATAAGTTTTTTTTTAAGCTCAGATTGTTCTTTCAGACTAGGGTAACAACAGTTTACTGCATTTATTTTAAAATGCGAAGCACTTTAAACAAATTTAAAGATGGAAAGATGGTAAAGAACAAAAGATTCCTTGTTTTAAAAGAAAAATATTTCAAGACAAATGTGTGGATATTAACTGAGAACTGAGTGTAACAGCTGTTAGCCTGTTTTCACACTTGCTCTTTTTACATTAAACCTTTAAAATATTTCACGTTTTGGATTTTTTTAATTTTAAAATTTGTCTCTCCTTGCCAGTCAGTCATTAAAGCAACAAAAAAAACCAAACCTAAAATGTCTGCCCATTTTTTAAAACTTGAATCTGAATAAAATTTCAGTTTAAAATGAAATAAATAATGGCTTTTACCAGTGTTTAATGTAAACTTGTTTTGAGTGAAGCTTTACGTCAGCTTTAGTTGTATTTTTTCCATTGTGTTTGGGTGTTGTAGGTGGAATCACAAATGGGGACTATAACTGAAAGTGAAGCTTCATGATACTGAGGCTGCATTAATTTTATTATACTAATTACTAACTTTGCTTTAGTCAGGGTTTAGCTTGTTTATTAGCACTGAATATTTGTTGTGAAGCTGATTGGTGTATCTCATTTATTATGAGGGTAGATCATTGTATTTGTGCATGAATCTGAGTTCATGAAATGAATCCAACATGCTTTATTTCACCACATTGGCCATCTTGGCAATACAGTTGTACTATTGATGCATTACAATCTTTTTGGTTGTCTTGTAACCATGCTATATGTTGAACGTGGAAGTGACTCCCATTTTAATTTTGTAATAGCGAGTTTGATATGGCATGTATGGGTGTGCTAGTCCCCTACAGTAGGGGGACACTATGTGATTAAACCAGGATGTCACTTCCAAAAAGTGGGTGAACTTTGCTGTTTGCCATTTGGAATGAGTTTGTGCATTAGCACCACTTGTACATAATTCATGAAGTCAACATGAATCACTGAAATGACCATGTTGCAATTTCCCCAGCTCCATGTGAGTCTTACTTGATCTGTACTAAATTCAGATGTGAATAACTTTCTATTGAGCTATAACTCTCACCAACAATTTTTATTTATTCTGCCATTCATTCTTTCCAGCAACAATGATGTGTGCATGTGTTTCTACTTTTCCTTGCTTCATGAAAATGCCAGCACCATTTCTTTACTGTTCTTGTTACAGACATTTCTTTATATTATTGCACGGATAGTTGGTCAGAGATCTCCAGATTTTTAACTAGCTCTGATTAGAAACCACTTTATTTGTATGCGTTGTTTTAGCTTTGCATTTGCCTTAGGTTCTGCCATTTTTTACAGGTCAATAACTGATGGCAGGATTTGAAACAAAATCACTGCCAGCAGTATAGGCATAGTGATAATATCTGTGGCTGGCATAATACACCTAGTAAAGATTAGGGCATGAATATAGTGATCTACTCTTGCGTTTACTTCAGTTCTGCTTCTACTTGTGCTTTTAAATTTATTAGTGTTGTGGGTCCCACTGTTTTAAAAACAAACAGATTTTCCTAACAAAGCATGTAATGGTCCATATTTGTTGTGCTTTCTGAAGTTGAAAATTGATTATACTTCCAACTTTCTTGGCAGCCATGGTCTCTGATAGTTTGGTATACCTCCCATGCATGGTTTCTTTTTGCTTTTTTCACTACCTGGTCAAATGGGCTTTCTCCCACATCTTAAAATGAAGTTTAAAGTAGGGATTTCCCTGCCTAAGTTAGAATTGTTGGGTGGCTGCTTTTGCAAGGTATGCAACTCTGTCTAAACTACTACACAAACTACTTCACCTGCATTGTATTCAATTTTGTTGTATGACACTACAACATTCTAACCTCCCAACAGAAGATTACCAATCAGTGTGATCTATTAATAGCTTCTCAGTCTTGGCTTGATATTTCTTAATTTTCTCATTCAACTTATTTAAGAATTTTACTTGCACATGACAGGTATTTGAATTTAAATCAGCTAATCAGTTTTTTTTAAATTTAGTTGATGTACCATGTAATGCTGCTGTTGAAGAAGATGATCTAAAAAATCTCGACCGCGCTTCATGATGGTGGTCTAATGTTGAATTTTTTTTTCTTTTTTCACCTCCAGTTCTGATTATGGGAAACATTTTGAACTAATAAATCACAAAATAGACAACAAAGTTATCAAAAAATTAAATGGGCTGCAGCGCCATTCTGAGGATCCGCAGAGGGTAAGAAAGCAAATTTATTTTAGGTTGGTTGGTTTGTGTGTGAGTGTTGAGAGAGAGAGAGAGAAATTTAAAATTAAAAGAAATAAAGAAACATTCTAACTACATTGCTATTGTGTATATATAACGAGCTTTGATGTTTTAAAAATCATTTAGTACTCTGTGAAACGGAAGCTTGCAAAACTCTTAGAATGAACACTTGTCAGATTTACATACACTGGTTGGGATGCTTTAAATTATTAATTTATATATGAAATTTGGAATATTTCATTGGTCACTCCACATTTATGGCTTCGGTATCTAAAGATGACATTAAAAAATTTTTTTAAAATAACCAAAGAATTTGTTAATATCTAATCAAATGCTTATTTTACTTTTTTTGTGGATAATTCGTTCTAGTGATGTCATTGATATTATAAAAGGCTGCAGCAATGGCTATAGTAGGGGATTTTAACTGGAAAATATGTTGAATGCTTCAGTCACGCGATTATCCTAAAGGAAAAACTTGGCAACTAAACTTATTCTGTTAGGGGGAAAAAAGAGTTTTTTAAGTAAAATTTTGTAGAAGTACTAGGTATCTTAGTGAAGCTTGTAATTTTTTACAACATTAATATCTTGCATAATGAATGTTCCTGGCTTGTAGGGAGAGCATATGGCATAGATTAACAAGTCACTGCAACAACTACACTAAGTCAACCTACTGCATAATTTTGTGAATAGGTGAAACTCCAGAAGTTATTACAATTTATTAAACTGATTCTAAGTACTTCATATTTTAATCTTTAAATTTACTTACAGCTTTTGTTTTGAAAATGTAGAAGTCACAACAATTTGTTTAATCATATAAAAGACATGTTCACTACACTGCTTTATAATGATAGATTACTAAATATTATCCTTATTTTTTTTTTCCTGTTTCAAAACTTTTTAGGATTCCATGTGTAAGATAAAAGGTGTCACTAGAAATTCAGAGCTTATTGTACCTGGCTGTAAGAATTAGAGAGAAGAATGAACACCAGGAGGATGGTTGGGAGATGATAGCACAAGTCTTTCAATTTGTGCTAGTTATGGTTTTGTGTCTGCAAGCTTGCAAATTTAAGAGAATATGTATAGACAAATAGTTTTACATTCAAGCATTCTAAAAAGTGTTAGCCTAATCTATGGATAATATTACTAATATGGTATATTAAAACATCTCCATGAAAGTCTGTGTGATGCCAGTTGCCAGATTTTAAGCATGATTAAAAGACTTATCTACAAGACAACTGCAAGCTAAAAGTACTAGTGATGCTCAGTTTTATTTGTTTGTTTTTCATTATCAATTAATGCTTCAGTGGGTAGTGTAGCAGGCCAATGGGTAGCCTAATGGTCTGCCAGGGTTGAGGGTCAGTTTTGGTTTGGCTCAGTTAGACATAGTACTCTATAGCAGTTTTTTTTTTTTTTTTTGCTTTTATTCACCTGCCAGCCACATTGATTTTCTCTTCTCACAGAAAGTTATTATTTCTAGTGGGGCATTGCCACTCATCCACATTTGTTATTGAAGGCAGTGGGCCAGCCAGCTAAACTGTTCATCTACCTGATGTGGCTCCGAGCCACACACACCTCATTCGCAGACCACTTATAACAGTGAACGTTTCAATGTGCTAGACAGAGATATTAAAAAGAATTTGTACATCTAACATTTAAACAATGTGAGCAGACGTAATTTATTTTAATCTCTTTACTTAACGTGAAAGTGTGGAATGCTTATTTTAAAAAAATTTTCTTTTTTTTTTTGAAGAGAGATAGCATTAAATGCACATTTGTATGCCTTAATGAGCTGCAGCCTTCCTGAGTTGGGTGTTTTGGCTAATCCTAAATATTTATTGTTTAAAATACCTATTATTTAAATAACAAATGTGGTTGGTTATGTTACTAGTTAAGTTTATACTGAAATATCTCTCTTTGAAGGTGTATGTTGTGACCTATGGGGAAAATGGTAAGTCACTCTTGTACATCACAGAAGATGGAGGGCTAACCTTTCATCAGTTTGAACTGAATTTCATCTGTGATGAGCCATTTGTGTTTAACAAAGCAGCAGGTCGCAAAGATTGGTTACTGACTCGTGCACCATCAAATGAGAATAATCTGGTAAATAATAATGTTAAAATTTTCTTTCTTTCAGATAAACTTAGCTACATAAGCATCCCACTTCATTCTTGCTAAGCTAGACTTACAATCTTGGATAGACAGACAAAGATTGTTATCAGAGGGGCAGGAAACTTTTGTAAACTTTTTAAAAAGAAAGAAAAATAACTTGGTTAGACATTTGGAAATGGATATTAATAATTACATAGTATCATATGCTTGGTAGGGCCTCAAGTAATATGAGGTGACAATTAAAAATCAAAGAACAGATGTATCTTCATGGTAAAAAATTTTTGAAAAACTTCAGGCTAAACTTCTATATCTGCATGAAGCAGTTAAACAGAATTCTTTTATAACAGATACTTTCTATGGAAAGTCAAAATTTTGTGTATTGAAGCAGGATGAATATTTCTAAAAAAAAATAATAAATTGAGGATGCTCATCAGAGTGATTATTAAAAATGAATTTCAGCAGAATATTACATTAGATAAATTGACTGTTGTAACTTAATAAAACAGTATTGTTATCTTTAATGTTTCTGTGAATTGTGAATAATTTGGTGATCTTCACTCATTTTTTCTGCCTGGAAAAGGACTTTCTTTATCCAGTTTGATGCAATCTTTAAATCAGATATATTTTTTTCTTTCCTTTTTTTTTTAAATCAGAAAAAGGATTTGTACATAACAACTAACAATGGAAGACACTGGATGAAAATTGCATCAAATGTGGGATCTTTTCATTGGTGAGTGTTTCTGTATTAAACAGCCGCCAGCATGTAACTGAATTTCTAGTCTTTCCCACACTGAGGACTGGGCAAACAGATCTGTGAATAATTTGCTTCCTTATCTAACAGATGGTCTAACTGATGTGACATATTTGTTATCTATCACTAGTATTGTTTGGATTTGCTAATCATTTGTTCCTGATCATGTGTGTGCTATAGTAAGTTTTGATCTTGCAGGTTGGCATTCCTGACTTCTCGCTGGCCAGGGTTATGTATTGGTGTTTATGGAGCTTTTCTGGGATACTCTTTATTTGGATGACTTAGTCCATGTTAGGATATCATTCCTACCCTATCTGTCATTACTGAAGCACAGTTATCTTAAAATATTGTAGTCCTGCAGTACATGGCCTAACTACTGTTAAATTATGCAAAATAAATTTGTTTAAACTTAATTGCTTCTTGATGTAAATTGGTGTAATCAAATGTATTTGTGGTATGATTAGCCAAGTAGAGTCTAACTTTGGTTTAAATTCCAATGTTTTATTTTTATTATTTAAGACTTTAGATGCTGGGTGAGAAGTCACAATTTTTATTTTGTTACTAGGTATAAACCGCAGAATCCATATGGCTAGTGGTCCAGACAAATGGCTCATGGCATCAATATTTTTGCATTCATCAGCTTTTTAGCAACTTTAGAGATACTGAGCTTGTTAAAAATATCATGATGAGAAATTAGTGTTTGAAAGTGATACAGATATGTAATTACAACACTGGTTTGTTTCACCCCACTGTGCTGGATTTGCATCTATACTTTCCCTGAGCCCACCATTTGTCTCTAATACTGTAGTTATAGCTTTCCTTTGTGGCCATGTTATCAATGGACTTTGCAGCTTCTAACATGCCCACAATACAATTATTTTCTATACTATTTAACTTTTTAATTTTTTTGTTAGCTTCCTTGCAAGATTAGATGAGATCGAGAGAGATTTAGCTGTCTAGTGAGTAGCTTTCTGATGTATTCTGTGCAGATGCCAGAATTGAGACAATGTTTCCTAGAACTGTTTTTGAGAGTAAGCGGAGTAGAGCTTTAGAAAGCATTTCAGAAAACTGAATAGAAAAAAACTATGCAAGTATCTCATTACAAACAGAACTTTCGATAGCATCAGTATCAGAGCTCTCAACAGCTTGAAAGTTTATATATAATACCAGGAGTGTAGAAACTAGCATCAAATTCTAATGGCACTGAAATTTCATTGGTGGCTTTATTCCAGCTTGAACATTAATTATGGTATAAGGGAAACTGTTGAGACAGTTTTAAAAGGTGCATGCATGACTGTTGTAGAGTAAGTTAAAAATTTGTCTTCCATTATTTTTAACTTAGTAATGCTGTGGTACTTGTTTTTCTTTAGAGTATTGACTAGATTAACAAGCCTAAAGTTAATAAATACTGGTAACAGTGAATCAAGCAGATGGGCTTGTTAGCAGCTGCAGAAGAAATGTCTTTTTTTTTTGTCCTGTTTTTGTGGCAGTCTGCTGCCTCCTGAGGTTGACTGGAAAGTGGTGAGATGTTAACTGTAACCATCAATTTCAACACTCAGAAAATGTGCAGCAATGACAATCGCCCATTTTGCGAGAAGGCTCTGCCCCAGAGGTACATCTCAGTCAATTCAATGATTTCTCATTTGAGACCAATGGCTTTGTGCATGTGCACTTAATTAAGGGAAAAGTGAATTTTACATTTTTCTGTGATCTCTGTTAATGATTGCAGAAGGAATATAAACTCTTCTGTTTCCACTAAATACAGATTAGTGCTAAAAGCAGGCATTTAAAAATAAGATTAAATACTAAGGAAACGTGTAGAAGCCATTTAACAATGAAGCTGATCCTATATGGACTGTTCTACAGTAATGAACCCTCTTACAAATCTCTTTTGTATTCCATAAAATGTGAGTAGGATAAATGATCCAAAATAGGTTGGTTATTTTATTATAATCTGCAGTAAAACATTTAAAATTTGAAAACTGGCTATATTGTTTTAATTTTTAATTTATTAAGTCTCAAGAACCAACAATTTTTGGATGTTGTTTTTGTGGCATGAAGGCCCAAGTGGATGCATGTTGTACTAGAACCCAACATAAAGACATTTTTAAAGGTTTGTTAAGTTAGAACTGTTTAGAAATAATTACACTGGTCAACACAATATTTTTGGCAGGAAAAGTGAGACTGGTTTCTGGGGTTTTCAAGGGCGCTGAATCCGAATCTGACATTTGTTTTTTTCAAGTGGCTCTAGTTTTGGAGATATCACAGGGGGGTCGTTCGTCTGAAATCACCCATTCGCGACCATAACTAAACGTACAAAAAACGGCTAAATAGTGCAAAAAATGTCAGATATTGATTTTTAATGATAATCCAAAACCACAAAGACAGTGTAAAAATCTCAATCTAACAAGTTAAGTTAGATATAACATCATTTCATTTATTTATAAATGAACACTTTTCATATATTTTCGAGAATATACAAAAAATTTGCTAAAAATTTGCTGAATTTTAATTCTCCAAGGGAAAAAAACATTTACATAATCAGTTATATATCATAAATTAATGCAAAGCATTATTATACACTAGATTCTTAGTTACAATGAACACACAAAACAATATTTTATTCACAAAAGTGAAATTGACGTTTTTATACGATTTTCGCTTGTGAGCAACTTTCGGGCAGTCTCTCTCAAAGGTTCCAGCAGTAGTCTGCCATCATGTGTCATCCCATTTGCCTTGATACCTCTCTTCCATTGTTTTGATGTCTTGATGGAATCTCTCTCCTTGCTCCTCACTGTAATCACCAAGATTACCAGAAATCTGTCGAGGTGGCTAAACAAGAAATGAACTTTGATGCTCACATTTGCCCCTAGTTTTTCGTATGCAGTAAGCATCTTACGGACCAATTGCTTGTAATGTCAGCTTTGTGATTTCCCAAAAAGTTTGTCACTACATCTGTGAAGGACACCCAAGCATTTAACTCAACCATGTTCATATGATTAGTGAAGTCAGAATCCCTCATGAGCGTTCGAATCTGAGGTCCATCGAAGATGCCACCTTTAGCTTTTTCGATGGAAAGACCTGGAAATTGCCTGCATATGTACTTGAAGCAATCCCCATCTTTGTTCAACGCCTTAACAAACTGCTTCATGAGCCCTAGTTTTATGTGCAATGGAGGGAAGATGATTCTATCCCTGGGTACCAAAGGCTCATTGATGACGTTGGCTGTGCGACTTCGAGACTTTCTCGTTCTGGCCAGTTCTCCCTTCTCCAGTGCTGGATTCTTGCTCTGCTATCCCACAAACAAAAAAGCAGGGATACTTTGTGTACCCACTTTGCTGACCAAGCAGAAAATTCAACCATTTTCAAGTCCACACAAATCAGCCATTTATGAGTGTTGTAATTAGCTTTTCAAGAACAAATTGGATACCATCATACTCTTCTTTTTCATCTTGGTAGAATGGCCAAGTGGTACAGGAGCAAACTTATTGCCATTATGCAAAAGTACAACTTTCAGAAAATTATTATTTACTGCTTCTATATTGAAGTATTTCAGGGAGAATTTTAGCAGTTTAGGCTTATTTGAGGCTATCAATATCTTCTAAACTAGAGCCAATCAGACAAAACCAATGTTATATTCGTAATCAGCGACCTTCAAAACCCCAGAAAACACTCCTAGATGGTCTGCCAAAGAAAAAAAATAAAAATTTGTTGACCAGTGTTATAACACAAAAATGTCTTGTTTTAAACATCTGTTTTAATTGTAGTTCCCTAGTGTTCTGTCAGGAGCACATGACTGTAAAGTTAGCGTAAATATAAATTGTGTATGGTAATTTTATTCTTTACCTATTTGGTGGTATGATTTTGATTCCTTGTTTTTTCCTATACAGTTGTTCCCAGGAAAAAATGTGTTCAAACGAGACATTAGTGACTAAATAAAAATAGTTTTGGTAGTAAATGTATCGTAGACTGTTGTGTTTATTAGAAATGCGCGTGTGTGTGTGTGTGATTTATGCATACAGTTTGAATTCTAAAGTTTGGAAACACTGAAGTTCGGAAATTTTGGTGCCAAAATTCTGATTTCTAAAACTCAGAGAATTTGTATTGGGTGAAAAGTTATGGAACAAGCCATAGTGTATCACAAAGAAATAGAATTGAATCAAGGATGTTTGTACTTGCAAGGTAAGAATAAATATGGGGAAACTTTCTGCTGATCTTGACACAGCTGATTCTTTCTTTAATTATCTTTCAAGTTAGTGAATAAAGTAGAACTTAGTCCCAAGCATGCATATATAATATATATAAAATGCTAATGAGACTGGAGTCTGTTGGAGGTGCTTACCTTGTAAGACAATAGTAGCTGCTGCACATGAAAAGGTGGAGGGGGGCAAAGAATATACTTATGGTCCTTATGTGTGTCAGTGCTGCAAATTATGCAAAACCTCATGCTTTTGAAAGGATTAAAGTTCTTCCTTTAATCTATAAGGCTAATAGGCAGACTTGGATTAATCGAGAAATAACCTTAGATTGATCTAACCACAATTTTGTACTCGAGGCTTGTTACTTACGCCCACTGTTGTATCATTGAGCTAGCAGTTGATTGTAAAATTCTTTCTTTCAGATAACTGCTCAGCATGCTTTGTTGAGTAGATGGATGCTGATAATATTTTTTATTATTAATACAATACACATTCCACTGTCAGAGTTGCATTTCTATCTATTTCCAAAATTCGGAAAGGCCTAGGTCCCAAGGAATCCAAATTTAAGAGTGTTAGCCTGTATTTAACTTTTGGTTACCAGATCACAGTGTAGTTCATTACTGTGGATACAATGTATCTTGTTATATTGATTTATTAAATACATATTTGATTGGTCAGTTTCTTTCCTTTTCTTTTTTCAGGGGAACAGGACAAGATGGTGATACAATAGAAACAGTGTATGCTGCAATTGAAACAGAAGCCTCAACAACTAAAGGTCTGATATAGTTGGCATTGTGGCTAATTTCTAAATTCACAATCAGACTGATTTGAGAAAACATTCTTGTTTTTGCAGACTAATTGCATTTCAAGAACAGGCAACCTAATTGTAATAATTTACAGTTGAAATAATGCAGAAATAGATATGAAATTTTTTTTATATACTGATAAACCATTTATTTCAAATGGAGAAGTTTATTAATAACCCTGTCTCTTTCATATTTGTAGTATATCGTAGATAGATGCAGGTTTGGGGTGGTTGAGAAGCCTTTTGATTTAACCTGTATTTTATTTAAATTTTGTTTTATTTATTCAGCATATTAGTAATTTAGTAGAGTATTGTATGAACCCAATTAGTCAAGTTAAATCACTGTTTATATCAGTGTACCTATTAGGCAACGTGAATTATGAAGCTCTGTATCCAGTTGACTTAAAAAGGGTTAGGTGGGGGCTGAGAAACTGTCCATTAAGCCAACCGGTAGCTTGATAAATGATATGGTTTATTTTCTGTGGATCAAAAAAAAGTCAGGACTTCAAATAAAATTATTTCCAACTCGTACCAAAATAAAAATGTTTAATTTAGAGATTTTGTTGATGACTGACATCAATCTATCAGAAAGAGCCTGACATGGTATGCATTCAGATGAAACCAAGGGGCTGGATACCATTATGGCAAGGCTGTTCCAGCTGAGTTTCATTTGAATGCCCCTTGTTTAAAAGATTCCTCAATGTATTCTGTTTGGATATGACCCTGTTCTGTGGATGGCTATCAAGTTGCTGATTTTGATGAGAACATATTCTGTTGTTGTTTGAAATAATAAAATATCAGCAGCTGGATGGTGCAAAAGAATGTTTTCACAAGATGGATTGAAGATGAATTTAGACAATGAAAAATGAGATAGCTTTACTACATTTTGAATGATTTCAGCAATTAGCAATTAATGTATTCAAATGTTATAACTTAGAATTAACCCTTTACCATTCAGAAAATGCAATATTTTACATGCATAAACATTTGGGCATCTTCTAAGATCGGCTGCTCAAAATACACCTACTTGATTAAAATTACTAGAAAACGTCATGGAAAAATAGCAGTAACGACTTAGCACACAATTATGTTTACTGCTACAAAAATTGTCATCTCCTTCCTGATGGTGTCTGTCCAGGTGTTGTCAGGTTCTCTCTCTCTCTGGGTCTGCCTTCTTAGTCACATGGTGGGAGAAATCCACTGGCCTTGTGTCATCAGTGAACGTCAACTTTTGGGCCAGTGGGCTGAAACCTCCAGCCTGTGATTGGTCAGAGATGATCTTAACTTGACATGACAGCCCCTGCTCTCACTCTGCACATCCTTCACCTCCTTCACTGTTCCACGAACTAAATGATGAGAACTCTGAGGTATGCGAGACTTCCACGTCACCAGAAGGAAAGGATCCAGTTTGTAATTCTGTCACAGATAATAATAATCCAGGTACATGACAGTAGGTAATCCAAGTTTGACACACAAGTAGGTTGACTGGTAATGTCGATTTTGCGGATAGTGAAGTGATATAAATAGCCAGAATAAGTGATAATGTGGACCAGCATGCTTCTGCAGGTACTGTCTGTAGTATAGACTGAAATGGTCATTGAATAACTTGTCAATGCTTAACTGTTTTTTGCCTGTCTTGAATGTATGTTGAAGCGGCTGGTTTTGTCCACTTAAAACGTCATTTGGCAAGATGGGAAAGTCAGGAACAGGTCTTTGCTACTGAATTTCCCATCTTGCCAACCATTTCCTTTTTGAGTTCTGATTTTGTTTTGGCATGTGCATCATTTAAGTTATTTTCCATACATTTTGAATTGATTTAAAAGCATGCAGAGTAATTTATTTACTTATATTTCTTTACAATTTTAAATCATTTTTTTTCCTTCTTATTGCCAGATTACTTGGGTAAAGTTTACAATTTGAAAAAGTCAGTGAATGGTGATGTTAAATGGGTTACATTGTTATCAAATGTAGTGACCTTTGGGATTCAAGAAAAATTTCTGTATGCATCTGTTTTGACTAAAAATGTGAGTGAATTTTTCTTCTTTTTCATATAGTTCCTTCACTGTTGTTAAATGTTAAAAGGAAAATTAATTTGGATATGTATTAAATCATTGTAAGACAGTTATTGGATTGGCATTAAAAATTAGTAATAATAATAATAATAATAATATTATAACAAAGCTCTGGTTCTGTTTTATGAAGATACTGACAATATTGAAGAACTGTATAAGAAAATTTTTCACTGACTTCCTCTTTCCTTGTAGGGTGATGAAAGATTGTTGAGAATTTCAACCAGTGCTGGACAGATGTGGTATGAAGCGCAATTACCCACCATTACACATGATCGTGTGAGTCAGCATAAACACTTGTTTTACTTCCATTTCTAGTATTTTCAGGGTTTGTCGTTTTTGTTTGTTATACTTGTTAATGCCAAAGCAGCTGTTGAATAATATTGTAATATCTGCCAAATAAATCTCTTCCTGTTGTACATTGGATCTCAGGCACATCAGCACAAAAACTAGTTGGAAATCATCTGCCAATTGCAGCATCCTATATTAAAGTAGTTAAGAAAATGAGTTTGAAGGTACAAATAGCAGAAAGGGTGAGACAACAGAAACAACAATAAGAAGCTCTTGTGTTGTGTAACCAAGCATGAGACAAGCATTTGCTATGGTTTATAATAACTTTTGGTACATCCTTCTTTGCAGACATTTACTAGTTTTTTTATTAACTTGTGTTGTTTGCAATTTTATTGGTATTATCACAATAATGCTACTATTAATACTGTTACAATGAATAGGGATTTATGAACAAAGGAATGCAAAACACTCGTACTTCTAGGAGAGTCAGCAAGTCCACCTGGTCTGCAGACAAAGATGGAGGTCATTTAATGGATTTCTGTACTGTTCTTCTGCTTGTATAAGCTAGTTTCCTTCTAATGTTTATTATTTTTAAAGTTTTTGAGTTCTAGCCTAGGATGATGCCTTCATGTTATTAGATTTTATTTTACTTTTCAGTTCTATTCAGTCCTGGACATGTCAGAAGGCCTAGTTTTCATGCATGTTGATGATCCTGGAGGTAAGATTAGTTTATACTATTTGATTGGAAAACTGTAATGGATATGTCCCAGTAGGGTTATCCATCTGAGCCCAGTGGCTACAGGTGGACTGGCATTTAAGTGGCACAAACTCTGGAAGGAGATGTCACCTCTGTAAATAACTCCAAAAAACTTAATTGTCTGTGTGTGTGTGCACTCTTGTTTGTGCCTTTAAAATAAACTTTAACTTTTACAAGGATGTATATGATAAAAAGATGATGATAAAAGCAAACTACTAATATATTTTTTTACTGGATCTATTAAAATTTAAATATTATAGATACTGGCCATGGGACATTGTATACATCTGCTCAGCTTGGTGTAATTTACTCTGAATCACTCAAACGTCACCTCTACCCTAACTTCAAGGAGTTGACAGACTTCTACAAAGTTGAATCCATGAAGGGAGTATATTTTGCCAGCCAAATTAATGAAGATGACAGCATTCATACAATGATCACATTCAACAGAGGGGCAAGTTGGCAGGTTGTAAGGAGACCAGAGAATGCTGAATGTAAGGATGAAACCAAGGTATATATAATTTTAATTATTTTTTTTTTAAATTTAGGTATTTATTACACTATAAAACTTTTATAATTTTCTGTCAGTTATTGTTTTATTGAACATCTGTTATTTTATTATTTAATATTTGTGATGAGAATCACTCTGAATACTCTTACTAGTCAATCTTTGTCATTAGCAACTGCGGATTGCTGGATTCTGTTTAGATTCCTGTCTGGATAAGATAACAAAACTATCTATCTAAATTTTTTTTTTTTTTTTGGTTTTCCTTTCTTTGCAGCCTTGTTATTTACAGATTCACAGTATGTATAGTGTAAGCCGAAGTTTAAATGTTCAACCACCACTTAGTTCCGCCAATGCAGTAGGAATCGTTCTTGTTCATGGTAAGTTTACTGACTTAAGAAGTCACCACAGCTTTCACTTTAATTCCTTTTCTTGGGTGATAGACAACAGTTTTATGTAGTAAAATATGCTGTTGGCGAGTAGAAGCAAAGGTAGATACACTAGAGAAATTATGTTTGGTGGCTTTTATTATTATTATTTATGGAACAGTTTGTTTTCGGTCATGATATCTAGTCTCTAAACACTTTAAATGGGCCACTTTGTTTTTGAACTGAAATAACATATAATGTACTGTTACTAGCTTTTTAATTCCTTTGAATGGTTTACTTTTGTATTAGTTAGTTATTTAAGTAAAATGGCTGATTCAAGAATTTTTTTTTTGTGTGGTAAGATAATGTAATTAATTGCAGTGCTAATAATGAACTTTGCCATTCAGGTCATATTGCTGATGCTCTACAAACCACAAAGCCAGATGTGTTTGTCACCAGTGATGGTGGCTACAATTGGAGAAAGGTTAGTGATAGCACTTTGAACTACAATAGATGCAGATTATTAGGCTGGAGCATGCATGTTTTTGTTTTAAAGATATATACACATAATACTTAGTGCTAAAATTGTTTGAAGAAGATAACATTGAGGAATGTAGAGCAGATTAAAGTTTAGTTTTCTTAATTTGTTCCACAGATATTGGTTTTGTTATAATTATCTAAACCACTAGGAAACCATACTGAGTGATTTATGGTGGCCTGGCGAATATAAGTATGTTCAGAAGGCTAAATTCTACAGTTTCCAGAATTACTTCATTTGAAAAAGAAATCTAAAAATGAAAGCAACTTGTTGTTGTTGTTGTTGTTGTTGAAATATTCAGTATACAGTGGATATAGAAATCATAGAGGCTGGGAGATTTTCAACTCATCTAGAGCCTCTCTTGCCAAATGGATAATACTCTTCATCAAACAAAAGCAACCTGTGAAAGGTAGAATAATACACCTGTCCCTTTACTGTTAATAACAACCTCCTCCTCATTGGGCACCTTTCTAGAAAACTTTAAAGAAGTTTTAATTTTTTTCTTTATCACACATCTGAAATATTTGGACAGGATAAAAGAAACTATTTAAAAAAAAAAACAACAAAATTCCAGATTTTTTTTTTTTTTTTGAAGATTTATAAGACGTCAGAAATGTATTTTGTTAGTATATGTAGATGAATTTAGAGAAAAGTTGGTTCACTGAGCACTGGTAAACTTGAATGAATAACAGTGAAACAAGAAAGAAAGAAAACAAAAACCTGCTGAAAGTTTAAATCTGTTGATTAAAGTAGTTTATTTGATACTTAGTTAGCAAATAAGGAATATTGAGTATTCTTACTTGTTGAAGAAATGCTTGTCTACAATTTAATGTACTATAGTTGAGAGAATTAATTTCTGGGAAAAAAAAATTGTTTGTAGGAACTGTGTGATCTATGAGTTAGGCTGGACAGAAAACACGTAGAGAAAAGATCTCTTGAGACGAGCTTAGCCCCTATGGTGATGGTATTTCTATTGTTTTTGAATGGTACACTTGCAGGCTTTAGCGGGTCCCCACCATTACCAGATTGCGGATAGTGGTGGACTGCTGATAGCAGTGCCCAGTGATACTTCCGTGCCAAGTGTAGTGAAATTCTCCACAGATGAAGGCCGCTGCTGGCACGAATACCAGTTTACCAATGAGTCCATCATTTTCACTGGATTGCTCACGGAACCTGGCTCCAAGACGATGACTGTTGGTATCTGGGGTTATGGCTCTGTAGACCGGAGGTGGAGAGTGCACATTATCAACTTTAAAGATGTTATCAAGAAAGCTTGTAAGTACTCTTATTCCTTGAGCCAGCTGACTGCTTATGCAGACAGTAGAACCAGTTATGATTTACTGGCTTATGCATGGTAAATATGTATGTGCATGGCATCCTTTTAATTCTACAGTAGTTGGATAAATATCTTTTTAAATTTTATTATAATCGAGGATAGGGAGGAGATATTTATTTTTCTATCCTTACTAGCAGTCCTGAGATAAACTTTATCTCATGTTTCTTGTTGACCACCATCTCTAAAAGAAATATGAAGCTTTGTTATGTGCAGAAGGGCAGTAAGTCTTGGAACTCATATAGAAATCTCATTCTCTCTAAATACCTATTCAATGCATTTTTATGACTGTTAGGCAGATTGTTCCATGCCTTTAATGCTTAGTTGCTGGGGAAAGTTTACGAAAAGATAGCCTACTATGATTCAACATATGAAGCAATTAGTTCAACTGCAATCCTTAGTTTCTTAATTTTTATTTGGGAGATTTTCTATGGTTAGCTTTCATCTCTGTGACAACACATGTGACCAGATTGCACCATCCTGTAGATGCCATCAGTAATTTATTCCTCCTCTTAAAGAGCTGTATTCTTGTTTGTTTCATTCGTTTTTCTCAGATTTTTTTTGAGGTTGTGAAGTTTTAATGCAGGCTTATTGATAAGAACTTTCATTCTCAAATAACTCATCAGTTCACACAGTTGTAGATCTTCCAACACACAAAATCAAACACTTGCAAAAGTACATTTAAAGCGTGAAGATAAAATATGATGTAGTGATACAACAAGTGTGCACGGGTGAATACTTTTAAATGAATTGTGGATTTAATGCTATAAACAGCTTTTGGATTAAGAAAAAACAAAACATTTCACTGTTAGGCATCTAGAAACTGCTTAAAATGTGTTCTTAATAGAATTTAAATGTGCAAAAATGATACTTCTGAGTTGTTTTTTTTTTTTTTAATCTGTTTGTTTTTCACTGAAACAATCTTTTACTTTGTTACATTCCACATTAGGTTTGAACATCTCATTTTGTATATCAGAGCAGTAAAGATTTAGTGTTGAACCTCTGCTGGTGGGTACAACAAGAATTAGAGCAGCAGGAGGTGAGTGAGATTTCCACTGCACATGCACATGTGTGCAGTTTAATGGAAGTACTCCTAAATAAGAATAAGCCATATTTAGTTAGCATCCTTCAATCAGCATGTCAAGAGAGCCAGTTGTTTAGGTCCAGACAAGATGGATTGGTAGCATTAACAGCTCTCACTTTTGCTGCAGGTGATGTCGGTGACTATGAGGATTGGTTAGCTCACAGCGAGCTGAGGAAAGATGAGGGCAGCGGGATGTTCGGCTGCCTGCTTGGCAGTAGAGAGACTTTCAGGCGGCTGAAGAAGGATTCTTGGTAAGGTCACTTGGCAGCTTGGTGTCTGTACCAGACTCGGAAGATTTTGTTGGTTGACCTTGTAAGTTTTTTCCTGCCCTGAGAGATTGCAGATTGCATGTCCTCAGATGCATCATGCTAGTTGTGTGCATGGCGGTCTTGCTGACGGTTAAGTATGCTGCTTTCGAGTACAGAATGTAGTTTTCATTCCAGTTATTTTCAGCAGTATTCTAAGCTCGAAAGAGTTTTGTATGATAACTTTCTAACAGAAATAGCTTTTATTTTGAAGTATTGTCAGGAACACAAAGCTAAATGAAAGCAAAGATTTTTAGAAAACTTTCACTTAGTTTCTTTACCATTAACTTTGTTAGAAATTAAAGATTTTCTTTGTTGTCTGGGAATAGGAAAACTGAACGTCCTTTTCCTGATCACTCAGTACCATGACTTTATTTTTTAGAAATAGTCTTATTTTATTTGTGTGTATATGTATACATACATAAATATTTTTTAGGTGTTTTAATGGATATTCACATCTTCCCACAAAAGTTATTGCCACCTGTGTATGCAGCATGCAAGATTATCTATGGTGAGTTTTTTATTTATTTGAAGACAGAAAACACATATATATATAAACTGGGTGTATGTGTTTGAAGTAAATTATTACACAAAGTTTTACTTAAACTCTGATAGTCATGAAGTGACCAAATCTTAGTTCATTCTATAAGATTTTATTCACAAGACAATTTAATAACAAATGCATTAAAGATATACTTTGTGCCAACAAGCACTGATGTATGTGTACATATTTTTTTCTTCCTACAAATTATAAGATTTCATATTTCCTTAATATAACAAATGAAATATTTTCTGTCTCTGCATGCAATCAAATCATGTTGGTTCACTCAGGGTTTCTTAAAAATCTGTCTCTCTCTCTGCCTGATAAAGACTTCACCAGACTTAGTGTTCTGGATTTGTGCACTGGCTGTTTTTACAGATGGATGCTATCTGTAGAGTTTTCTAATTTTGGTTGATGTAAAGAAACTCTTTGTTTTTTCAACAGTGACTATGGTTACCACAGAGTTTTAAACAATTGCGTCAAGGAAAAAGACTTCAAAAGCCCTGACGTGGATGTCTGCTTGAGGGGTCATGAAGAGAAAATCATAACAGAAGGGTGAGTCTTTGATCTATGACTTTGGACACTAAAGAACCAACAGCCTCGGATAAGCAATTTTTCATTGAACTAAAAGCAAGAGAGTTATTAAATTTAAAAAGTTGTACATGGTTGCTTTCTCGTGTCATCAAAACTAGTTTAAAAAGTTGAGCAAAACTGGTCTAGTATTTAGAATCAGTGGAATGGAGAAATCAATTCAACAAGGTTTCGGTGTTACATTGGTACTTCCTTTTTTTGGTTTTCAAATTGTTTCATGAGAAACTGGTGTTTGTTTGTTGTTTTTTTAACAAACTTTTCTAGAACTTGATTCTATAAAAATCCAAGCTATTTTGGAATTACTAAGGTGTTCTTTAGGTTTGTGTATAGTGGTAATGTAAATCAATGTATCACCTTAAACTTTTAAACAAAATATTGAGTGTTCATTGTCACACAATGTGAAAATGCATTTTTAACATAATAAAGCCAATTAAAGATTGTTCTTATATATAATATACTGTAAATTTTTTGGAGAATAAGTCCATGTAGGGCATAAGTCAAATTGGGTAATTTTCCCATTTTTCTTTTCATTTATAGATAAGTTGGTTTGGAGTATAAGACAATGCTTGATCAACTACAATAGCTGGCCAAACTTTCAGCTGTTTAGAACAATATGATATATCCTTCATAACACTGTCACATCTCAGTGCTGTCTGCACTGCTTTCAGGCTCATGGATATTAATGAGCTAGTGTGCATATTACTGAACTACTCTGTGGGATAAGATTTTCTGGATAAATGGTGAAGCAAACTGCAAACATTTGTTCTGGTATCAAAAGCCTAGTGTCTATTTTTAATCACTGGTTGCCATCAATGGTGATCAAGTGATCCTGTCGTTTGTGCTATGTTGAATTGCCTACCTTAATTCTTTCACTACTGAGTTAATGGCCATGCTGTGCCTGGATTAGTTACTGAATGTCTTTTGTGTTATTCTGAGATAAATGTGTCTGTTTTATCTATCTCAACACTTTTGATTCTGAGATATTACAGCACACAAATTAAAAAATTCAACTTCCAATTTCATTTTTGATGATGAGTCGATATTCAGCTTTGTTTCAAGTTGTTCAACATTTGGGGTTTACACGTGGCACATTGGGTTAGCACGTATTCCTGTAATTTATCCTCAGTGTTAGCCCACCCAGCTTTGCAGCTGCAATTTTCCTTCTGGGTTTTCTTTGTAGTCGGTAAGGTATCCCTCAATTTATGCTAGTGCCTAACACATTTCTTGATGACACTGTATTTCTTCTGTTTCTTCAGCAAACTTAATTCCCAGCTTTAAAGATGCCATGTACAATCTGCATGACTTTACAGGAGGCATTTGAGATGAGCTAGAGAATTTGTCATTGGTATTTGTATGTATGATTAGCATTGTAAAGGATAGATAGAACACAATTGTTGTGTGTTGTGCTTGTTATTGATTGGATAATCTTGCATGCCTCAGTTAGCGCATTAGCAATAAATTGCTCATTCAGTTGGCAAACATTCTGGGCATTAATTTTTGTTTAAAATGAATAATTTTACTGTTTATTTTAGAAAATAACAAATTTTATCATTTTAAAACTTTTTTATTGAAGCAATTTCAACGATTCTCTCCACATCTAACTCAGTTTAGAGTATAAGTAAAACCTTGGACTTCCAGGGAGTGGCTTTTGGGTGTGTGGTCTCTGTTGTTGATGTAACTTAACTTCAATAAATGGACACTTTGAAATCTTTTGACAAAAGGATATTATTTCAACAAAAGGAATGTATAAATGATAAATCAGAAATGAAATAAATGGTTAAACATTGCATTTGTCATAGCATAATTACACTTTAATTCTATTTTTTGTTTCATTAGCTATCGGAAAATTCCTGGTGACACCTGTACTGGTGGCTTTAATCCAAAGGGGAAGAAGATTGATTTAAATGAAAAATGTCACGAAGGCAGTAAATCTCTAATTATAGAAATGGAAGAGCCACATAAAAAGGTAAAGAATGATATCAGGGTGTGCTTAACTGTTGCTAAGTATCTTACATATGTTACTATACAAATCGGATTGATTGCTTGGATTATTGATATTTTCAAATAAGCTGTCCTTGAGTAGGCTGAAGAAGTTGTAATTTATGGAAATTGTAATCTGTTGGGAAGAAAAACATGTCTTTAATGGGTTTCAGAAAATTTCTGTAGGTATTGTAACTCTATGCTTTTTTTTTTTTGTCTTTTCCAGAAGTCTAGCCACTTTGCCACAGTGATCATCTCGCTGGTAATCATTATCGGCTTAATCTTTGTGGCAGTCCTGGCATACTTCGTTCACAACATCTGTGTTTTACGAAGGCAGTGAGTACAGTCAGTAAACACTCAAGTGATCTCGCGTTATTTATTCTTGTGTGAGGTACATGTTGCCTGCCTGGTTGCTATTCTAAATTGGAAGCGAGGCTTTGGCAGAAAGAGAAAAGTTGCTTCGAAGAATTTAAAAAAAAAAAAAAAATTATTCAAAATAGATTCTAATTAATTTAAAAAAAGACTGAGTCATGTTGATTGATGAAGAATGAACAACTCTAATACAGAGTTGCTGAACCTTTGCTCTAATAATTCAAAAGTTCACCGATTCTAAACTTGACACTGTGGAAAAAGAATTTTAGAAATTGAAAATTTAAACCATAGTCTGTATTTTCTTAAATTTGTCAGTGGAGTCAAGTTATACACTATTACTTTTCAGCAAAGTGGTATATCGTTATTCTCTGCTGAACCAGTCAGAAGAATGCGATTATGACAATGAGTTTGAAAATGCATTGTCGTCACAAAAAGCTGTTTACCATGACTCTTCAGAAGATGACGTAAGTTACACAAGTAGTTTGTGAAAACATGACTAGCTTGGTAATGTTAGTAGCCTGAATACTAATAACACTATTTATGCCCATTGTCTATTTGCACCTTTAATATACTGTTGCTGCTGTTGTTGAGCGAGTGAGCAAACCATATGAAAACCTTACCAGTCTTTTCAAACTTTATTGCAAAATTAAAATCCTGTAATCCAGCAAAACAGCAAAAACTGGAATATGGTTCACTTCATGTAAAAACCATTGATTGTAATGTTGTTATTACTTAGAGCTTGCTTCATCAGAATAGCTACCTTTCGTGTGAATAACTGCTGCATGTATCTTGAGCATCTTGTTCAGTATCTTTTAAAAATATTGCTTTGTGAGTAACCTCATTTCTCTTGCAAGTAGTTCACAGATGGCTGGAAATTTTTCTTTGATTTTTTAAAATCTAATTTATCCCACAAGTTCATTGGGGTTCAGAGCTGGAGATTGAAAGGGCTAAATATGGTCTTAAGAAGTCTTGATTATTTTAAGCAAGGCACAGAGATCTGCAGGGTGCTTTGGGTCATTATCTTGCTGCAGTATAGACCAATCATGTATGAAATGATACCCTTATGGTATTGCAGAATAGTGATACTTCCTTTCTTAAAGAATCTCTTCATTTTTTATCAAGTTGCCAGTCAAATAACAAGTAAAACATCATTGTTCTTTAACTACAGTAGAGGTTGAAATGCTTGCTTTTGCAGAGGAATTATGGTCAGCGGTTAAATGGTTACCTGTGAAGAAAGGATTTGCTCTATACTTTCAAACCAGAAACCAGTCTTCAAGTTCAGCAGTGTTTCCCTTCACTGACCCTTTAAGTTTATGATTGAAACAGTAGACTTTATTCTATGAATGGTTATTTGCATGCCAATCCATGTAATTGCAAGCTCAGTAATTTTCAATTTCGGGTAACTGATTTTAAGAAGGGCAGTAACATAACCTTGTTTCACATGGAATTTCATTTTTATTTGCCATTTTCATCTTCCAAACCAAGCGATAGTGTTCATCAATAATGAGGCACATCAACATTTTTACAAAATAAGCTAACAATTATTAAAATTAGGAGTAAGACATGATATTGGATGAACATGATAGAAATAACTTGTTGGGTTCATAATTATGAAAAAACGTGAAGTGATAGCATGCATTTTTATTAGCAATTGTATTGAAAAGGCACAAGAGTTTTCATATAGTATGCTCATACACTGGTGCTCAAAATTATAGGTATAGGTTTTTGCCTTTTTTGCATTTCATGATCACATTTTAGGGTAGAGGCAGCCTGAGATGATTTTTTCTTAAAGGGGCAGTGCTTCAGCCTGAGTCTCTCACTCGTAAAGTGCACACTGAGAAGTCATCTGTAGTTTCTACTAATTTTTTTTTTCTGTCTCTGGTCAATAAATTAGGTAGATTAACCTTATAATCTTTAGTGACTGTATGTACAGTTGCCAAAATTATTATCACAGGAAATCTAATTTCTTTTTAAATGTGTAATTACATCTCAGCTACTGCAGTGTTTAAGCATCTTTTACATTTCTTCTATTTTTTTTGTATTTTAGTTAAAATGGAATTGTGCATTTATTGGCAGTTGCTGCTTTATTACTCTGCAGATTTCTTGCCAAGAAAGAACTACAAGAGAGGTCTCATTAATGTCAGAACAATGGCTTTGTTATCTTAAAACATGATTTATGTTTGTTGTATTATAAAATAATAATGATGTAATAGTTTTGATTGTCACTGTACTTCGTCATAAACATCCTATGTGCATTTTTAAATATTTTTCAGGACATGGTTGGTAAAAAGGGAAAGTCAAAAATAAAATCTTTTCATGATGACTCAGATGATGTAAGTGTCATTTTTTTTTTTATTTTTTAAAAAAAAAAACAACCAAACAAACAATTATTTAAAATAGAAAGTCACTTAATCGTTTTGGTTGGTAATGCTGACTCTAGGAATCATAAGGTAGGGAGAGGGGGGAGATTTGTTGGGACACTGGAAATTATGATTGATTCCTGCTTATCTGGGTGTAGGAGAAAGAGGACATAAAGGGCATCAAGACAGGTGAGAGAGTTTTAACCACCATCACTAGCAGTGCCGCACAGCACGCTGCTGTGCCTACTCTTTGCTTGCTCACAAGGTATATTACATGGCTGCTACACAATATTGGAAGTGTTAGCAAAATGACTGCTTGCGGTGAAGTATGAAAACATTTTCACATACTAAAGTATCTGTTACTAATGGTAGCTGTAGTTTAGGAGAATCATAGTAAGTTTGGTTGAGTGCCTATATTGTTTGTTCTTTCTATTGCCTGTCTGGGGTTTTCCCCCACATCAGTCCTTTGCCTGCCTGCCTGCCTGCCATCAACAACAATGATCTAGGACTGTTAACAGCTGCATTAGGGATGACAGTACTGATGCTTAATGCTTTGGTTAGACTTTTCTAAAATGGCTCATCATAACAGTGTGAAATAGCTACTGTTTATGCTTCTTAAAAGTTTGTGTTAATTTTGAGTTAGTACTTTTTAAAATAAAATCTAGTAAATGTAGTAAATTTAAAATTAAACATTTTTTCTTCTTCTCAGGACATGCTAGAATAATGGACATTGGACGTTTTTGCAGTGTAATGTCTTCTACCTAACAGAACAAGGATCAGAAACTTTCCAGGCACTTGCTGTGTTGATATATATCTTTGATTCACCAGAGCAAATATTTATACCTATTTAATTTGTTGAAGGGGCAGCATAAAAAAATTTTAATAATTACTATTTGTTTAATGCGGTGATAAAAAAAAACAGTTTAAAAAATTAAGAATAAGTTCTATTTGATTGTCATAAATATTTTCTTCCCCTTATTCTATGCAAACTGGGAACAAATGGCTGTGCACTATATTAAAACTATTTAATTTCTTATTTTCTGTTGACTCTTTTTCAAAGGATAGCTGCTAGATTCCTCGGTTTTCAGCTGTTAAATTTGTTATGTTGATTTTTCATGAAGAATTCCACCAATATTTGGAGTAGTGCATAAACCTGTTCTGTAAATACTGGTTTGTTTTTTACTTCAGTATAACTGCTTGCATTTCTCAAGGATTGGTAGGTGATAGCTCACTGCTCCAAATCTGTAAGAAATGGTTCTAGACTTAAAATGCCGCTATCATATGAGTTTTAATTTTTTTTTTTGTTGCTAATCTTGAGAAAAAATATTGTTAGCTAAAAACTTGAGAGAATAACAAGTTGTGTATATGCTATATGGTTTCTGACTGGATTTCTATGGTTTAAACTATTAATTTTTTAAAATCAAGTTTGAAACAAAAATTTTTTATCTGTTTTCGAAATATGTTAGATTTACTCCAGTGTTTGTCCCCCCCACCTGTTTTTTTCAGTATTGTTTTTGTCTTTTGGTAAACAAAAGAACACAATTATGAGTAGTTTATGGGAGGCTCTTGGGTGTAAAACGTTTTTTCTAATCTCTGCCAATTTACTCTCATTCACTCAACCAGAATGTTTGAGTTAATATTATTGCTACTATTATCCATAGTTTGTTTGTTTCTTTGTGTCAGTCAGTCTACATCTACATATAGATTAAGTAAATTCAGTAAGAAAAATTCTTCAGAGCTAAGATGCATTTAATAAAGAAAATTTGACTTAATCTTCAGTATGTCGGACATTGTCTTGGACTGTGTACTTGTGTTCACCATTTAAGCAATAAATAACAGCACCATTGCAAACTACTTTATTGTTGCATAATTGTTTATCATATAAATATAGAGATAAAACAAGTGGACAGCGTTCATTATATTACATCCACTTGCTTAAAACAGGAAAGACGTGCAAACTGAAACGGAATTTCAGTAGTCAGTCAGTGAATCAGAAGAAATAGGAGTTAATGAAAAAAAATTACTTCAACTGTACAGAGATTTTTGTATATTAAAAGCAGATACATTTTGTGTTTTAAAAAAAAAATTAAAATTTGAGAAACTAAAGGGGAAAAAATGTTGGAAATGCTAATGATTTGTTGTAAACCATTTTATAGTTATTGAAAACATAATGGATTTTGAACACCTAATGGTTTTACTTTATAAGTTGGAATTACAACCAATAAAGATTCTCTGGTTTTTTGAAAACAGGCAGATTCCTGTTCTGTATTGTTTATTATTTCTGTTAGAATCACGGGGGCAGCCTAAAGTGCATGAATGTGATGTGAAACTGGAATAAGGTGAGCTGTAAAGGCAATTATCTAACAGGAAGTACCAGATAATCGCTCTGGAGCTGATTCACTTAATAAATAAAATTATGATAATTTCAAACTAGAAATGCGAATTCTAAACTAACGTAGAATTTTTTTTTTTTTTTTTTTTGGTTGTTTAGAAGGAAGTTGCCAACCTTTGATTAACATGGCTAATATTTAAACTTGTTTGTTTTTCTCTTTATGAAAAAAACAACAAACGTTCTGAAGCTTTGCTATCCTTTAGAAAATAACATGCTGGAAACTGCTCTTCCAACTTGCAGTATTGTGCTGGTTATCAGTTTCATGTCTACAGTAGCATAATATTGAAGTGGCAAGCTATTGTTTTTATTTTCTGCTTAGTCTATACTGTACATACGTATATTTGCTCTCACATGGCTGTCATTTATTCTCATTACTGTATTTGTGTACTTTACATATTTTTTCTACTATAGCAAAGTTATTATTTACTTTTTATTGGAAAACCTGTATGCAATTTTTTTTTAACATTTTAGACTAATTTAATGTACATTGAAAAAAAAAATATATATATATATACACCACAGGGAGAGAGCTTGTTACCTTTTCACATTTATTTCTTCTCAAAAATCCATAATAATGATAACTGTACACTTATTGCTGGGTTTGAGATAACTGGTACCACAACACTAAATGTTAGATTCTGAGCAATAAAAGATTTTATCTGTATATTGAAGATGTTAAAAAGGAAGGAAAAAAAAAATTTGCACAGAAATAAAATATACATATATATTTTTTATTATTTTTTTTGTTGCTTAAATTAACATTCTAATATTCTGTTTCTCTGGTGAGAACAGTTCTGAGAATTAAAAAAAAATAAGTTAAAACAACGTGGAACAAAGATTGACATAATAGCCAATGGTTCTCTGTAAACGGTTAACTGAATTTTAACTTCGTCGTTAAATCTTTGTACATTAGAGAATTAAATGGGAAAAAAAACTTTTCTTAGGATGAAATAGTGAACCTAGATTGGCTTCAGCAACTTCCCTCAAGAATTAGATATTAATCTTCGACAGAGATCTCGCTAACAGATTCTTTGCTGAAGGCGCCTGAGACAGAAAAACCCACCATAACTTGCCGATATCAGGTTTCCCAGATATTTCTGTAAATTTCTTTAATTTATATATCATATATTTGCTATACCTTGTGTAGCTATGACAACTTTCTTTCACAGTTCCCGTGACTAACAAAACAAGAAAAATGGTAGATCTCCTGGGGAAAAAAATGAACTTTCATTCCAGATGCTTAGATTTTAGCTTCATATGTTCTGTATTTTAAAACAAACAAAAAAAAAAAAATAGTTGGCTTCTTGTGTTGTAAGTTGATTTTACTATTTTTGATTTGAAAGGGCTTTGTTTTGATGATGACTTGCAAAAATTTCTAAATGATTTTATGCTCATCTATTGATAAATTAGCTTTTTTTTTTTAAATTCAGAAAGTATAAAAGCTGAATTTTACTTTTTTTTTTCTAAAACCCACAAAGATAATGTTTTTCTTTTCACTGTTTAAATATTAAATTTTATATTTTTTTTGTAATGTGATGCTTCCTTACATTGTTTTTGTGAACTAAATGTGAGGGCTGGGGCTGTTTATGTAGGATGAGCACCCTGACACCAAACATGGTGTATTCTGACTACTTTCTTTTCTTTTCTTTTCTCTTCCTTTTTTACAAGTATTCTTCAGTATTTCTTTGATTATTATTTTGTGTTTTAATAAATTTGATACTTTCACAGCCCAGATCAGATAAAACCAGGTCGTCTAATTTGTTTCCAACTATGGCATGGATTTAAATACAATTGTAACTGCGCCCCCTTTTTCCCCCACTGGATTTTGACTGGCCGAAACCATAATTGGAATCATAAGTATTTTGGGAAACTAGGTGTACAATAAATTTCCTTGTAGTCTGGTTGCTTTCATGGATAGCTAAATTTTCAGATACCATGACCGTTGGGATGGATGGGGAGACAGCAGATTGGTTACTCTTGAGCATGGAACCCCTCACAGATTGCGTCAGTGGATTAGAGACTGGAACAAGGCTGAACCGTTGACAAGCTGCTAAGTCTCAGTATCTGCTGTACCTTAATGCTCCAGCTACATGCCCAATCCCCCCCCCCCAATACTTGTACATTTTATAGTTTGTACACACACATTATCAATATGTGCACTTCTGGTTACTGCATTCGCTCAATTTTATCAATATTCAGCTGTCGGTGAAAAGAACAACATGTGAGATTCAATGACTAGTGTATTAGACATTAATGTGAGTTAAATTGTGGCATCAGTTGTAATAATGGTAGGAAGTGTATCCATTGTTTCTGTAATCTGTTATTTCATCTTCAAAGCATTTCCAGTATGAGATTTGTTTAGGTGTTTTCTTGAATGATCCTCATTCACAAAAAGAAGTCCTATGACTATAAAAAGATCTGAATTTGTTAATCTTTTTTAATTAAAAAAAAAAGGAAATACTGTGGACAATTATTTAACTGAAAACTCATTTAAAAGAACAAGAAAGTGGAAGGTAAGTTAGTGCAAAAGCAATGGTTTTCCTTCCACATCTAAATAGAAAAATCTTGTTCAGAAAGCTGACCCAAAATCATAGTTGATGTTTTTGGTAGAGCTTCAGATGTACCTAGACTTCCATGTAGATCTCTCTCTCCAAATCCAGATGCCAACAGAATGACCAAATTTTTCTTCCCATTGATCACCAACTTGTTGGTTTCTATGCACTATGACATTTTAAAACAAGAGAGTTGAGTTGTGGTATAGGCATCTGGGCAATTCACTCTATTGCATGCTGAAATTTAGAAAAGTTTGATTAACAAATAAGGATCCTAAAGAAGCTGGCCAATAAATGGGGTGGTTTTACACGTGAACAGCTCCATGAGCATTTAGCAGGGTGTTCGCAAAAGGTTATGAGCCAGATGGGTTTCTAATTTTTGCTATGATTACACTTTGGTTGACTGACTAGACCTACTGTACAAGATGCACAAAGCGTGTCAAAGTTCAAAAGAAAATTATGTGTGTATGTATGTATGTATATATGTGTGTGTGGGAAAAAAAAATTATAGAAATATGTACAAATAAAAACTAATATTGATCTCATATGGCTGGTGGGTTGCTGTGATTAGCTGACTTATAAGAGCTTTGTATTACTATTAATTGCTGCTCGTGTGATGCTCTTTGGAACAGCTGACTACTGTTCACTGAGTGGAGTTCCTGGTATACATTTTAACAAATTAAATTCATGTAATTGCTTCTTGCACTGTAAATATTAGTGATACTGTATAATACTAACAATCTCCTGTTTCTTGATGGGAGAGATGTGGGGGTTTTCAATAAAATTTGTTGACAACTGAATGTTTGTTTTTTGTAATACAATTTATTGGAATTTCTGGATTGCATTTAACAAACAAAACACATTTAATATGCTAAAACATCATAACATCAGAGTTTTTAAAATTGTAGCAAGCAGGGCCGTTTTATGATTAGTTTTTTTGATTCCAAGTTTAAATAAGGAAGAATTCTTTAGGTTTACCACACCAAGGATCTCTGAGAATACTAAAATCTGGCAGTCGTCTTGTAAATATCTATAAGTGAGTAATCGCAAGACAATTCAGTATCATCTGTTTTATTCCAAAAATTAGCTTAGTTTACTAAAATGTTGGCAATGACAATTTGATAGGAATATTTTGTAAGTCTTGTTTAATATGACTTTATTATCAGAGATTCCATTCAGACTGCAAAATTATAAATCTCATTTGGGGAAACATGGGGGGAAAAAAAACACCAAACAACTGAACCCTGCAGCGGCTTTTCCTCAGAAAGACTGGAAGAGTGTTTTCACAAGAACTAAAATCTTCATTTTGACCTTAGAAGATCCCGTTTATCACCTACGTGTAAAAAGACCAGTTGTGAAATGCAAGGAGATAAAAGATTAAATTGAAAAATGTGCAAGAATTTAGAACTACTTTATTTGCTAAATGATGCTTAGGAGTCACTTAAGCATTTTGCTTCTCCTTTTGAAACTTTGTCGGTGTAAACCAATTAAAAAATCATTACCACTAACCCTTGACAACTTTTCTGTTATTTTCGTTTTTTGTTTCTTTTTAAGTTTTTCTATTTCTAAAAGGAAATCTGAATTAGTTTGTTGGAATGCAAACCACAAGCATAAACTGGGATTGCATTGCTTTTTATAACAATCCAGCAGTGAATTTAAGTAAAAACATTACGGGAGGCCATAATGTCGTACAGGTATAGTTTGGGTACATTGATAATTAATGGAAATTAAAACCTCAAGTAAAGGATGTAATTTTTCCTTTTGCTTTACAGATGTAACACCCTATTCTTTGGCCTCAGATTTTCAGGGCATACTGCTAAGTTTGTATACTTATGTGAGTGGATGACATTCTTTTAATTAGCAATAATATCCTTTGTCTTTTGAATTTTTTATTTTAGTTATTGAATAAATCCATGATTTCAAGCTTGACATGCACCACCAAAAAATATAAGCTTTCTGATATAGATCTATATCTGTATGTTCATTATAAAATAGGAGGTTGATGTTGCAGCATCCACAGACTTGTGCCATCACAGTACAACACAAGAAGTTTTGGGCAAACATTGCAGTGCTTCCCCACCCATATTCACTAGATTTGGCACCAAAAGGACGTTTCTGTTCCTCAGACTGAAATATACCCTACCTAAAAGGAAAAAAGATTTTGGGATGTGTTAACCATTATCCAAAATTCAACTTGGAAACTGAAAGCCATCACAAAAGAAGAATACCAGAGATGCTTCAAAAAATGACAGGATCTCTGCATTCAATCAGGAGGAGACTACTTAGGATTAATTGTGTTGTCCTTTAGTTTTATAAGAAGAATTTTGATCAGACCTCATATGTATAAACTGAGTATTAGTTTCTCTGGAATCATCCTTTTTAAAAAATGTAATTTAAACAATAAGAGAAACTGAAAATTACTTTATCTTTCTTATTAAATAAAATTCAACACAAAAAAATAATAAAATTTGTCTCCTCAGAACATAAAACCAAACTGGAAACAAAATGCGTTTTTAGTTGTCAAATGATTTAACCTAAAACTAGAATAGATGGTGAAATAACTTCTATTTGAATAATTTATTTGAGAATTTGTTTGTGTAAGTGAAATTATTTCTATGACATTATCAAATTAGAATTTTCCACTATTTTGCAAAATTTCGCTGTATTGTAATGGCCACGTATTTTTGTTAATATCAAATACAAACTTTTCGCTATGTGCAATTTTAACTAATTTCGAAGAATTGAGAAAGTTTTTTAAATCAAAAAAAAATTGTAGTATTGTTTTTAATTAGAAAAGGAATCAGTTTGAACTAGTATGAATTACCTCATAATCTGGTAGGAAAGAGAATATAGTATAAGACTAGCACCAGAAACATTTGTATTTATGATTGACATTGCTGTTCTCTGAACCAACTAGTTTTATTTTATGAGACTAAACAGCAAACAGGTGGAGAGAAGGAACTAAAAACAAACAACTCATTTCAGATGGTTGATTAGTTTTTGTTCACATTGCATCATGGGAGCTAAAACAGTGACATCTTTTATCTGGAAAGTCCATTGTGTTAAATTGCTCGTTATTCCAAGAGAAAGATTAGTGTGCTTAACCTTTTTTATTAATAGTAATAACAGATTCTCTCTTAATCTCTTATTTTGATTTTTATTGTTTGATTTGCATAAATTAAAGCATTTATAATTGCACTTTAAGATATCATTAGATAATATTTAATTGTTTCTTATGCGTTATTTTTTTTTTTTTCGCTCAAAGACGTACAGGTAAGTCTTTTCTGGTGTACAGATGCAATTGTTGTTGATTTGCACGTATCAAAGGACCCTGTGTCACGGTGGTCCAAGTTGGGGCGTCGCTCTCAGTAAGCTCGCTCTGCCCTATCCTTCGTTATCACATGACGGGGAGTTGTTTTCAATATGGCGAAACGAGACAGTAGTGGCTGGGAATTCGATAAGTTCGATGACGGCTCTTTCAGTGAGTACATTACCTCGGTTATTCTTAAGGTGGCTGGAGGAACCGCACACACGCACGCACACACACGCACCTGCAGTCAATGGCGGCAGAATACGGGACAGGCAGGAAGCGAGTGTTCTCCGTCGTCAGTCCAGGCTTGAATCCTATAGCAGTGGCAGACAGAACTCGGGTAAAATGAATTGATTACCGAGCCGCTGGGCCCGGCCCCAGTCGGGTCTTAGGGGTATTAGAAATACGAGCCCTAAAATGGCCATGTCCGGTTTTTCGATCTTCAGAAAAAAACAGATGGAGCCGACCAAAAGTTACTTAGTCTTCGCTGTGGAGAAGGAGAAGAGGAAGAGTTAACGACGGTGGTGATGTTGGGGGGGTGGGGCCGTAGTCGGGGTTTTAACTTATCGTGGTGGATATGTCGAGAACTAGCGAAGACGACTGACCTGGCATGTTTTGGGAAACCTGGAGACTGGTAGCCGGTAGTTTGAGTAAAGTCCTGGCGAGGTAATAGGACGCGCGCATCGTTTGGTAAGAACGGATTTTCATCTATCAAGAACATTGTACGTGAAGGTTTAAAAGATGCGGATGCCAGCTTTAAAAGGCTACATTAGATTTCAGATCAGAAAGGAATGAATTATTATCTGTTTGTAGGACACATTGACTTCTTGTAACAACCGACATTCATGTACACACACACACTGGATACTGCCAAGAATATGAACTTATCGACGCAGTTATGTGGTTTACACAGACAAGCGAGATGTTAAGTACAGACGAAAACCATACCAAATATGTGCCACGGTATCCACGAGAAAAGACACGACACACCTACGCAGATTTCAAGTGTTGGTAGAAGGAAAGAGTCTACGGATTGCAGGGTGGAGGCGAAACAATGGAAAAAATAATTTAAAAAAAAAAAAAATTTTACACAAACATGACAGACATAACACTTGGATCATATTTAGTTGAGAAAAAGTCACTGACAATATAATACATTTATATAAGAAGCTACACGTTTCATATACTTCTGCTAGCTTGTGCATACTCCATTTTTGGCTATTCAGTTTTTGTCAGTTACTGAAAGGATTATTGTTAAATTTAGGTTGCATATTTATAAAAAATGGTTAAGTGGATATTATAGAAAAGAAATGTTGATATTCTTTACAGATCTAGGGAGGACTTCTAAAAAATTTCTAACTAATATTTATGTTTTTACTCCTTCAGTGTGCAATTTTAGGGAATAACTTATTGAATGTAGCAGCAACTTTATAAGTTAGCAAAAATTAGTGTCCTGATGCTGTGTGTGTTTGTTAGTAATATTATGTAGTTAAAGTTAAATTTCCTTTGTGCAAATTAAAGAAAAACGAAAAATAAAACATGAACAAAATCTCCCACTTTGGAAAGTAATTTCTTTAATTGGCACATGCAAGACTTTAAATGCTCAGGACATTTTCTTGTTCATCAGTCTAATTGTGATTTGTCCAAATTGGTATAAATACATGAAAAAATCTTAACCATCCAACTTGTCTTTGTGGTGTATAGTGCATGGTATCCCCCCCCGAAACATACTGATGTGGAACTGTTAATTTTCATATATTGACTGGTAACTTTTTAGGTTTACTTTAGCTTACATTAAAAAAAAAAATGCCCCTGCAATATTTCTTTCAGAAATTGTTAGTGACATTCAGCTACGAAAATATGGGAACTTTCTTGAAGAGTATGCCACTCAGCTAAAAGAGATTGAAGATGCATTAGATGATTCCATTGGAGATTCTTGGGACATGACGTTGGATCCCATCGCCTTACAGGTAAAGTACTGGCAGCTTGATGTTTATGCAATAAATTTTTTGGATTTCTCAAACCAACATCCTTTTATTGTAGTCATACTAACTAGTGTTTGTTTACTCTTTGAAATTAAATAATTTTTTTTTTTAATTAAGTGGCAGGTAAAAATGAAGTCTATACATTTTCTAAAGTTTATTCATTGCATTTTTAAAATTTTCTCTTTAAATCTCTTTTTCTTTTTGTATGATTTACTGTCCTTTTTTCTCTCATCAGTCTATAGAAATTATATATAGCATAGAATATTTTTTTTTTTTTTATTCTTCCATGTTCATAGTTCTTCAGTGTTGTCTTTGTGACTTTTGTATACATTTTGTAAAGCAGGGTTCCTAATAATGGTCAAATGAGTAATTTGCATATTTTTAAAAAATTGATTTACAAGAATGGAAAGTTATTGGTGATGTGTTAGCTACAGAATGTAGAGGGTTTGGTCAGCCATTTCCCATAAACCTAGTACAAGTCACTGAACAAACTGCTAGTATTGTTAAGGTGGAGGATGCCAAATAAAACCTGATAATGTAAATGATTTTGATGCAAAGTAAATTTAGATTTTTAAAGAAAAAATAATTGAATGATTTATTCAAATTCTTTTCTAGTTTGATATATTTTGAAAATAATGATTATCTAAAAACATTTACCATCTGGTCAGTTTTTTTGTCAATGAAGAACAGTAAAAAGGGGTTTGTTGGGTTCTCGTAATAAGTACGTGTAATATGTATGACCCTTCTGTTGGAAATCCTGTGAAGGTTTTTCAAATTCAGTTTCTTTTATATTTTAGTTTGCGCCATATGAGCAGTCCAGCTTATTGCAGTTGATTCGAACTGACAACAAAATATTCAACAAAATTATCACTGTGCTGGCCAGCCTCTGTGCTGAGATAGAGACCCTAAAGCACGAAGCAGAGACTAAGTTTTACAATGCTTTGCTGTTTTACGCAGAAGGAGGTGTGTATAAGCTTTTTTGATGTTGTTTTTACAAATATTGATTATTGGGTTACACAAAATGGAAAATGTACATGAATGTCTGTTTAAACATTTGATTTTGACAAGTGCTAAGATTACCCACCTAATCCAGAGCTTCCCAAATGAATTTTGTGTAGCAACCTTTTGCTAAAAAAATTTTCTTAAAGAGAAGTGCAGACTTGCCAGAAGCATTCTCTGTATATGATTAAATTGAACACAGCTGTATATAAATATATATATGTGTGTATTTTTTAGTTTAGTTTATACAAGAAGTCACAATATCTTTAAGAATTTATTTTGCAGACTAGTTATTGAAAACCAGTGATTTATAATTTCTATCACTAAATTGTATTGTCTCTTAGAGGATGAAAAATTGCTAATCTGCTTAATACAAATAGTAACCTGGGCGGCTACCCCCTTTTTTTTTGGCCTGCCCTTGTTTCCCTGAAAAAGATGAAAATCACACCTGTAGGTAATCAAGGTAAAGAAAATACAAAATAGAAACAATTTAATTGATCAGATTCCTCCAAAATAATGGTTATTTCTTAAAATGTTTTAATGCATATTTAAAAAAAAAAAAGATTTAGGCACTATTATATCTTTTTGTGAAATATTTGTAAAACAATATTTTATTATTATTCCAGTGTTATTTCTTGAAATAATGATTCACCGATTTGAACCAAATTGCTGTCTTTTAATTTCTTGCAGTAGTTTTACTTTTTTACATTTTGCATGTTGTTATTATTATTATTTAATAGGCAAAGAAAGCTTTGAAAAGCTAATTTATCTACATTTCCCCCTATTACCAAGAGTAGTTTCCAGGTAAGGCAGCATGGTTTGAGATCCTTCAGCAGTTTAGAGGGGTCACATTTTTATAATTATAGATATATACTCTAAGATAATCACAATTGTATTGGCCACTTTCTAACCTTTTTAACTCTCCATATGCCACATCAGTTCTAACCTTACACACCACCTGGGAGCCAGTAGTTGTGCTGAACTGGCTGTATTTTGAGTCAACACACTTATAATGCAAAATGCAGGGGGTTGGATCCTTATGGACTTGTTGTTACAAAGGATTATATTAGTGAGGAATATGTGGAGGATGAGGAACCCTCACCATCTTAGAATGTGTATTTGAGGAGAAACAAATGTTCAGAGTATGAAAAGGCTTGGCACTTTATATCAGTATTTTCTAAATTTGTTAGCTTCTGAAGCCAAGAGTAATTTAGGAAATATGAAGGTAAAAGAAGCAGCAACAAAAAAAAAATTCCCGGTGTGTTATCAAGTATTGATTCTCTTCGTGTCTTTGTACTAAGTCAACAGCAGTAGCATCTCATTTTGTTTAATTACTTTTTGTTTTTTGAGACCAGTAGGAAGCAAATCCATGGATAATCAGGGGTAGGGATGTATATTATTATTTATTACCTATACATACATACATAGATTGTTCTTTTTCTTTCTTGATAAGAAATGGATTCTGAGCTGGAAGAAGGAGCAGTGCAGATACAGCTGGGAAGATTGATGCCTCTGCTTCAGGTGAGGCTCATTCTTTTAGCATTGTTGTAGATCCGTGCGACATTTCAGATGAGCTCCAAACTTTCTGTAAACATGGAGCAGTCAATATAAACCACTGTTTTGAGGTAAAAAAAACAACTTCATTTACTGCTATCTTTACATTCTCTCTCATTTTTCTTGTAGAAAATTTCTAAAAAATTAGCCTCTTTTCTTATAACTGAATTTTAATGTCGTCCCTTTTTTGTTTTTTTGTGATGCCACGTAGATCTGTTGGTGGACATGGTAACGAGCAGCTTTTGTCTTGTCTCGTAACCCTTCATCCCGTCTTGCTAACAGCACCAGTCGCCTTTAGGTGTTTGTTAACTTTTTTTTTTTCTCTCTCTCCATGTTGTTTTTGATACTTTGCTGCTTTATTTCTGGTTTCAGGAACTGGCCTGCTTTCTGAACAGGTCTTACGAGGTGGTTAAAAATGTCATCCATCAGCTGGCGATGTTGTATAGCGGGCCACGGTAGGTATACATACTGGTCATGGCTGGCTCCTAACGCTGCTGACATCTGACTTAATTTCTTTTTCTAACTTTATTATTATTATTTGAATCTGAAAAGATGTAAAGAAATGTTTAGTTACCCCCTGCGTTACTGACCTTTACCAGCTTCTTAAAATCAATCCGTTCTCACCACCTCTCACATTAAACGAAAGAGAGAGTGGGTTTAATAACATTTAGAGGAGCAACAGAGCTTGCTAGTCAACTTAGTTAACTCCATAAACAAGGCATTTTTAAATAATACCAATTTCTAGAAAATTTCAGTATATCTAACCTTCCATACTTGTAAGTTTGAAAGCTTGTTGCTCAAGAGGACTGCTAGCAGGTTTGCATTGTGCAAGGCAGTGTTCTGATGTAACTTTCCTACTCTACCCCGTTAAGCACCAAAGTATCTTGATAGAAAACTAATCACTAAATAAGCATGACCAATCTCACAGCAGCAGTTAAGGGATTACATGGTCAGATTTGACAGATTCCATGTCATCTGCATGATGCAAGAGATTCTCCTCCTAAATGCTAAAAAGTGTTTGAACAATTTATTGTGCATTAAAGAATGAATTTACACATACAAAACCTGTGATAATCAAATAAATTATGGAAGGGTCCGTAAGTATATGTACATATACCTTAAAAACTTTTTATTAGTTGAAATTTTAGTGGACATTGGATTTACCAAAACAGAAATGGCAAATAAGTTGGTAATGCATTGAGATCTCTTTATTATTGTTTCCTTGTGATGATGTGTATTCCACATCAGCATTTCCAGTTATGGCACATGGTAATCTCTGTGATTGTCTATAATACTTATATTTACTAGTATGTTTATGTTTGTTGTTTTTTACAGTTTATGGAGAGACCATCACTCGACAATAGCACAAACAGTGAAAACAAATTTTTGGGAAATGATTTCCGATTTGGCTTAGTCAAACAAAAAATATCTCCAATTAACCTTTTCACAGCATAATTTTTCTCATCCAAAATTACCAGTCATGCAGTCGAAGTACTTAATTGTGCATATATAAGCCTTTGGATACGGTTTTCTCTATGAGGACAATTCCAAGTTTCAGTGAACTTTGAATGATTGTTACTCTGGAACTATTTGATATTTTTTGTGCAGATATCTTCAAAAATAAAGAAATCAAGATTTCGGTTTTTATTATCTCCCCTGAAAATACTGAGGGTCTGTTGTATTTAAAAGTCAAATTGGTAAAACTGAAAATGGTTCTGCAGATGGAGCAGTATTTAGTTGTTTTTGTTTTGTAAAATAAATTTTTTTTTGACATTTAAGGTCTGGCACCAATTTGATTGATGTAACTGAAGTAAATTTTCAGGTAAGACTAAATTAAATGCTAATTTTAAATGCTACTACACATGATATGCTAGTACTATGAGTTCTTAATTTCTTCATTTATAGAGAAAGACCTTTTTTTTTTTGAAATTTAGAACAGCTAGAACTTAATTTTTATTTTATTTTTAAAAAATTATTTTTTACTAGTTTAGCAAGCGAATAATTTGTGCTACAAATCATACTAACGTAACTCTTATCAAAGAGTTTTTATTATTAAATACTATATAACAATTACTTTATTATTTTTATTACTGATTCTCATGTAGAATACAATATGAGAGTTCATTTTGCATGGATGCTTGTTCTTGATCTGTATATGAATGAACTTCAGTAATCATGGGACATTTGTCCTCTACGTCATCTAGAAAATTGTGGGATTGTAAACCGGTCATTTTTTTCATTTCCATTCTTGATGATGGGTAAATTTAGTTTGACAAAGGCATATCTTAGCTGCAATGATCTGCCACTGTTTACTTCACCTGTTCTGCTGCTGTTTTGCCAGGTTGTGTTTGAACACCTTGGGGACTTGTTGACTGTGCTGATCACTTTGGATGGAATCATAGAGAACCATGCCACCTTGAAGGACCAGTGGACCGTGTACAGAAGGTGAGTGGAGCCAGGTTCACACCTGTCTACATAGATGCACAACACATAGCAGCATAATACTGAAATAAGTCTTTTATTTGTGCTTGACAGTGGTAGCTAACACTAGCATAGAGAAGTGAGGGATGTGCCATCTATAAGTAATTTCTCCACATGTGGAAGAAACTGTTAAGATATCAAAGTATTTTGAAGTTCAGTAAACTAAATGTACAGAAGGTATGGTTAATTGTGAGTACAAAAATTGGATAACTGAATATATAAACAATTAAAAATGAACAACTGAATTTAGAGCATAAATAATAAAAAAAAATGTGGCTGTTTTTTTTATATTTTAATCAACGTGCTCTTAAAAGTTCTATTTGCATAGCCATACCCAGAAAATATCTGTTGATAGCATGGGTGGCCAAATAAAACTAGATATCACATTGACCAAGCAAATAGCATCTGCTCCAGGTGTCGAGCCTCTGTGGAAATCTCACTGGTTATCCAATTTATAAACGCAGCAGATATCTTCTCCGAGCTGGGCCGTGAAATAAACAACTAACGTTTTATGTTCAAAGTTTGTTGCGAAAACTGAAAACTCAGATTTGTATGATTATTCATAAGAAACTAAAACTTATAAAAGCCTAGAGATGCCCACCAGATGGCACTTAGCATTTGATATGCTCGAGTTGAAGGAATTCTGCCAGGATGTGACACTATCAGATTCTTAGCTTCACATCACAGATGCCGAGTGAACACTATTAAATGAATAACCACTTCCTTTGAACCAGCAAAAATAGCAACAAACAGCTTCAGTCAGAACAATTAACTAGGTGGGACTACCGTGGCACATGGCTGACATTTCAGCTTGAAATCTCAAGTGTCAGTATTTTTCTCAGAGAGTCTGCTGAACTCAATGAAAAGAGAGGGGAAATTCCTGCTTGAAAATAACTTGTCTTGTGCTGTGGTCTTTCTCGATCCAAAGTACTAGTTATCGGAGGAAGAAAAGGCTAAAGTTTACCTTACCAAACTGTGCACCAGCATCGAATATTGTCTGCTGGACTAGCAGCATGAAGCAGCCATTAAGCAAAGCAGGTGGAAGGGATAATGAACACCAGCGAAGAAGAGGATAAACTTTTGCTTCTGCAGGAAGGAAAATCCAGTAAAATAGAAGAGTAATCTTATCGTGGACTTGTTGAAAAATAACATTCATACAATTCTTAATTTCTTCTACATGCAGGCCTCAGCTAAGCAAAAATAAAATCATTTTAAGATACTGACATCTGCAGAGAACCACTCAACCTGAACTGTACAGACTGGCTAAAGTCACGCACCTTTTCTTGTCTCAAAGAACAAATGTGGCAAAGGAGAACCTAGAGGACATTATGGTGATCCATTGCAACAACAATTTTGATGAGAGTGATTTTGCTTTCTTTGTTGATTATATTTACTGTTTTGTTAAAAAAAAGTTGTTGATTTGTTGACATATTTCTTAAGAATGGCAAAATGATCATGGTCACAGACTGGGTGGACAATCTAACAATGTGGCTTGACTACCTGATTTTAAAAAGTATGGGGAAAATCACTTTTGAAATCTTTCTCCATTTCATAATGTCTGCTTGTGTTGGTGAGAGACCGTTTCTGTGAGAAATTCTCTAATAGCCAATGGGGAAAACGTTTAAGTAAACATGCTGGGGATGTTCATCTGAAATGGCATCCAGCTGGTTTCCATGACTACCAGGAAATTTTTTTTGATGCTGCCTTTCTTCCTGTAGATGTTGATAGTTATCTATGCAATTAAAGGTTTAGATTTGCTTAATTAATCCCTTTGTTGTAAACACAATGATCTCTTCAAACAAAAGTTCTTCTGTAATCGATGTTGGCCAAAATTATTGCATTACTTATAATCTTTGTTTTCAAATTTTAAAATTAAAATAATGAGCTTCAGTCAAAAAAAAAAAAACACTGCAAAGTGTGCATTTGTTGAAATTTTCTGCTTTATTTCTGCATCTCCACAACGAGAACTGACTACGAAGCTCCATGGTTATCAGAACAATGGCTTAATTTGGTTCTATTATGCCAAATGGCATTTTTATTTTACAGCACATTGAATATTTTTCTCCTTTTATTTATCTTTTATTAAATTTTTGAGTTACAAACCGCAGCCAGTTCCTTCAGTGTGCGCGTTGCGTGTGTAATGCTGGTGAACGCAGAAATCAAACTTTCATCGCCACCATGGAGATTTAAACATGTCGCTTGCCATCAGAGAAGTTGATCTTTGTTTTCAGGATGTTAAAAAGTGTTCATCATAACCCTAGCAAGTTTGGTATTGCTGAGGAGAAACTCCGGCCCTTCGAGAAATTATTGCTCACACTGGAGGGCCAGCTTCTGGATGGCATGATCTTCCACGTAAGTGCATGAGCTGCTATGGAAAGGTGTGAAAGATGAGCGCAACACTTCGACAGTTCTCTTGTTCTAGCATTAGTCTCTGCTTGCTTCATTTTTCCCACTCTGCACACACACACACACACACACACACACACACACACACACACCCACCCACACAAAATTTCTTGTTTCTAGAAGGGTTCCAACTAGAGTTCCTGTGATGGTGAAGTAGCTTTTCAAAATGGAGTTGTTAGAGGCCTAAAATCTTATGGAACATTGTATTCTAGACTACATTGTCTAATCTTACATTAAAATTTTTGCTTTAAAAAACTGATGTGTACCCCCCTCCTCCCACTGCTGTTCATTTTCTTGTCTCTCACTTTCAACACGGCGTCTGTATTCTCTCAAAAACTTGAATTTTTAAAAAAAAAACCATCTTTTTTGTGCATACTTATGAATTGATTTATTGCCACTTGGTTATTTATCATTGCAGTTACAAACCCAAGCATTAAAAAAGATTTTTTCCAGTTATAATCTGATATTTAGTAAAATTTTCAGAGTTAAAATTAAATATTGCTATCAAAAGACATTGAATATTTATAAATTGTTTTTAAAAAAAAAAAGAACAAACTGAAATTGTATTTGTAATGATATTTTTTGTAGTTTTCAAGATTTTGCACATTCCAGATGGGGTTGAGGTGAAGATGGAGTTGGTTGGGTGTTCTCCCCTGTCTGTAAATAGTTCACCTGTAGCAGTTGGTGCAGGGGTACTCGTTTGTGTGGGCACAGCATCATTGTGAGACTGGCACGGGGTTAGAATTATTCTGGAAATGTAAGCAGCAGGATACAGTCCCCTTAGGGGCTGTAGTCTACTGGTGGTGGTGTTTTCTCTCCCCCCTCCCCCCCCCACCCCAGGTGTAGATGTGGATGTGACTACATTTCAGATGTTCACTTCTTTAAACCAGTGCGCACACAGTAATTACTACAATTGGCAATAGGGACAGATGCGAGTAAATTGTGAAATTTGTCGTCAAGTTAACAGGACCAGTGAAGAATTCCCTGAATGGAGCCCGGATTTTTTTCTTTCCTTTGTTTTATTACCATTTTTGTAGACTGCTTTACAGTCTCTTCTCTTTCCCTTTTTTTTTACCAGAATATAATAAAATAAATGTTGGTTTGCTAGCTGGTTGGAGACAGTTTTTAGATAGAACCAAACCTAGAAAACCCTGTGTAGTTTTATATGTGCACATGCACACACATGCTAACTATCATATATATGTGTATGTATATATATATAAGATTTGTTTTTTTTCTAGAACTGTGTGGAACAGCCATTTGATGATCCGAAGTCCATAGTTGTCAGTAAGAGTAGCTTCTTTGCAGAGAAGTTTACTTCCATCATCCGGGAAATCATGGCTTCTCTTGAAAGTAGAATTGGTTTGTTTCATGCTTTTTTATTATATTTTATTATTATTATTATTATTTATTTGCAAAAGTAAACTGGGTGTGGGCGTATGGTTGTTATGGAGGAGGCTGCTGTGGATTCGGGCTGTCTAGGTCAGTCTAGCAGGATTTTTCTCCATGAAAGCTGAAAGCGCATAAGGCATTAACTTCCCAGTGTTGGCCAGGATATAAACCCTTACAGTTCATTCATTGTGAATCTCTCCCCCCCAACTACTTTCTAACCTCCATTATGCTTGCAATAACATAAGAGAGATAATGTACTAATTATGTCATTTTATTAAAAGATTTCCCTTTACGATAGGATGCTAAAGTTCTTTTTGTATCAGTCAATCTACATGGGTTTCCTCCCTCCCAAAGCTAAACAGAAGAGTTCTAGTAGGAATTTTCCAGGTGCTGTTAGTGGCAGTTGCACAGGTAAAAACAACTTTCCACTGGCTAACCCCTCTCAAGAGTCCCAGCTGCACCTAGGTGACTTTACCTGGTTGCTAAGGCTGATGCTCCATACCTGTTAGCTCAATTCTGTGTGATATCTTCAAGATCTTGAATTCAGGACAGGACTTGAATATAATTTTTATTGGTAACTCAGATATTAATGGGTTAAATGTTTTTTTAATCAAGTTTCAATTTCTTTCATTTGAATATTACTGTTTTTATATGTATTGGTAAGGCTTCAGTTTGAATTGTGCATTATCTGTTCTTATTGAATTTTCATATTGTTTTGCCTTAACTTTTAATAAAGATAATTAGAATTTATTTTCTAAGTTAGCATATAATTTCCTTTTAGAATTTGTACAAGTTTTCATAGTGAATACAGGACTTCAGCCAACTACTGGAACTAAATGTATGGGAGTTAAGTGGAGCATGGCACCATTTCAAGAATGTGCTGATAAGCTTTTAATCCATCAATAATGTTCAGAAAGTGTGGGGCTCATAATCCATTCGGTTGTTTTTAAAAAAAAGTTATATTGGTATTAATAAAATTACTTGCAAAGATTAAAGATTTTATCTTAACTTTTTAGGGGAGATGAAAGAGACTGACCACAGATACAAATATGTGGGGTGTGTGTGGCCTCTTTGTACTCAACTACCAGCTGTTCAGGGTCATCGATAAAAAGCTGTTTCGGACTTTGTGGGATGTGTACAAAAAGGTAAACTATTTGTGATGAAGAATTGGTTTCATGCACACAAGAGACAAGAGAGAAGACAAGATTTTATTTGATTCCTGGATCTCTTAATCACACAGATTCTCTGGACAGCAACCATGAAGTCCTTATGAACTTTAAAGAGTACCAGATATGAGATTTCCGACCATGGCTGGGAGTTTACAGAGTCCTAATTGTCCAGTTACATGTTGGTAGATTCCATAAGTTTTGTCTTAAAACCAAAAAAAATGTCAGGAGTTGGCTGGGTGGTGAACAGTTGCTGGGTGGCATGGGTCTGCAGCCATGAGAGAATTTGTGTAGTTACTTAAGATTTAAATAATAAAAAAAAAAAATTCTCAAGCTTTGCAATGCTGTGAAAGACTTCCATTCCTCGATGCATTTGTGTGGTGCTGAAGGATTTTTCCATTAAACTGTTGATGATGATGTCTTTCTGTAGGTACCTGCTATTCACCTGATTGGGAATGTGGTGTGGTTTCCAAATGAATTCTTAATCAGTGGAATCCCAGACACAGTTCAGGCCATAGACAAGAAATCGCTTATAACTGTCAGATTATACTGTCAAACTTGGCTACAGCAGAAGAACCAGATACTTACAAGGTAGGTGCATTGGTGAAGAATACTACAGCAGGTTTTCTCATAAGCCTTAAACATCTACTGTGATATAATATTAAGAGGAGTTTTAGTTAAAAGTCAATAAGACTGATCTCTCTTGAAAACAACTTTTCAGTGCTGGAATCTTATTTGCTTCATTTCATTAGTGACTTTTTAAGTTAAATAATACTATGGAAACCAATTCACTTTCATCATCATCACTGTATCCTTGGATGCATAATTCTACACTAGAGTTTAAACCCATTCTTTTTCTGTATTGCCAGACATTAAAGAACTTCTGAAGTATAATTCAACCTAATTTTAGGTACTTTTAAAAATTACTTTGACATACCAGTAGGGAAATGAAAGTTCTTATTATAATCTTTACCCATTCCAGAAGCAGGATTTTGCTGAGAGAAAAAATCCAGTAAACTTTTCCAAACAACATTTAAAGATGAGTTGACATCACAGCAAATTTTCTATTACCCCAGATGGGCTTAAAAAAGCCTTTCCTAAATTTCTTGCTTAATTTCACATTATTTATTATACTGTTTCATGCACTTGGCTTCATAGCTTGCAGTCAATTAAATTAAATATTTGTTTGTTTATTTATTATTTGTTGTTTAAAATATTTTGTAATGTCTGGCATAAAATTAGTCCACTGACTTTAGCCCCACTTCCTATGTTTTATTCAAGTAAATTAAGTTGCCCTCTGGTCTTAAACTCTAAAGATGTTGTAGGCCTCCATTTGAAAGTAAAATGAAAGAACTAAAACTATTAACAGGAAATTGTGACTAGTTTTTCAGTTAATTTTCTCTTGAAACATTCTCTAACAGGAAGTTTGCATGGTAAAAGCGAAAATTTTGAAATGATTGTGTTTTTATAATTATATTTCGCAATAAGCCACAGTTGCTTGATGCAGAGGGGAGGAGGAGAGTAAGAAGTCAGTAGAGCTCATTAAAAAGGAATGTGCGTGGCTTTAAAAACTTCTTGATACTCTCACTGTTAGCATCTAAGGCTGGTAGCTTATTGCTCATCATCCACTGTTGACCAGCCGGCTAGCTCTCTCCACAATACTACTTGTATGTGTTAGATTAGGGATGTGTTGTCTAAACTGGTCCTGTTCATATTACATATCACCCGTTTTCTTTTTCTCTCCCCATCCTTGCAGAAAGAGGTTAGTAAATGATGAAACTTTAAAACATAAGTTGTTTTTTTTTTTTCCCACCTTTGTTGCTCGCTGAACAGTGGTTTTGGCATGTTCTGTGCTTTCTGTTCTGACACGGCTCTACTTTAATCCTAATCATATTCACACACAAAGTACCTGAAACCTAACCAGCTTTCTATACATATGCCCAGAAGGACTGAAATAAAACAAGAAAATTCTAGAAGACTGGTTTAAGAATCTGATGGATTCTTATGAATTTTTTTTTTTAAAAAAAAAACCTAACTTGCCCACAGCTGTAAAAACCCAACTCATCTACTTTCACTTTCAATTTGGCCCGGACTGTAGACAAATGAAGTTCTTAAGCATTTGTTGACATGTGGCTGACTGCTGATTTTATAATTTGGGCTGAAATCTAAGATGGCCGCTCGTGCCATTACAGGTGTGAAATAAAACTTGTGGCCAGATTTTAAATATGTATTTCCACATAATATTTTGTGTTGTTCCATCTCGAAGATGTACTGCGATTTCATTGTGAAATAATGTGTATAGGATAAAATTAACAGAGAAAAGGTAAAGCTAACTAGTAATTTATAAGGTTGAGAGAGGTGGAGTATGGAGAAACACTGTTTGCCTAACCCCTATTGGGATTTAATACAGTTTTCCTGAATGGTTGTAATGAACAGAGTTATGTAAGGTCTGAAGCAGAGAAGTTTGTTGATTTATGCAGCTGCAATTTACTTGTTTGTAGCTGATAAGATTAGTGTCCCTCAGCAGTAACTTAAAATCACAAGAACAGTGTATAATGCCGGCTTTACAACAGCAATTCTGTGGGACAGCAGTCAACCTTCTATTAGTGGAACTGTACACCTGGACACTAGTTTAGCTGATTATTTTTTTTTTTCTGTTTTTGATCTGTTAAAGCATTTTTAAAAATCTTCACCAGTGTTAGTAATGGTAATTTGGGCCAAGTGCTATACCTTCTGACTGCAACCATTTTGCTGAACTGACTTTTAGCAGCATCAGTATCATCATCACACTGATTGTGGGAACTTTTCTCATTTCCAACAAGTCCAGGCCAAAAGTTTGATATTTCTGAGCAGCTTTGACCGTTACATCATGGTGTATATGGTTACAAGTGGCAAACATGATTAATGGGTTCCTCTGATATGATGAAGACTCAGAAACAATATAGATAAATGAATGAATGTTTACTTTTGTACCACAGGTAAGGTTGTCTGTGGAGATCTCAAACTATCACTATGACTGGGTGCATTCTTTGTTAGAATAACTGATTTCTGAAGAGGAAATGGCATTTGTTCATTTTGAGAGATCTGCTTTGCTATAAAGGGTAGCTGGTTTAATCCAGAAAGATTTATTTCTAACCACCCTGTTAGCTTAGAGCAGATTCAGGATGGAGGTGCTGTCCATGTTAACATGTCCACCTGTGGAGAAGCTTTAATGAACATCACAGATCTAAAGAGTCACCAAAATTGGAAATGGAAGTAATTGCTTAAAGTGTGTGTGTGGGGGGGGGGGCAGGGTTAGGGTTGGCTCTCTTCTTCTGAGATAGAGGTCCTGTAGGATGTCGTTAGGAAAACTACCCTGATTATGAAGTCAATTGCTCACAATATTTGAAACAGGTTGGAGAGAATCAAGTGTGACAATTAGTTTGCATTTTTAAGATCTGTCGTCATCTGGGAGGGAGTGCGATTTTGAAAGTGTTAAAAAAGTTTACAACAGCCATTTATTAATAAGGGATGTGCTGCCCTTTTTTCTTGTGTATTCCATAGACAAATTAACACCCCTCATTTTTTTTTTTATGATATGATTAAAAATACAGCAATTTGTCAATATAAAAACTTAAAGTGAACCAAAGCATACTGGATTTCCACGAAACTTAATTCTTTCTGTCTATCTTGTAGATTTGTTGGATGCTAACTGACAGTAATTTATGATGGTTTCAGGTTCTTGGTATTTTTTTTGTTTTACTTAAAATATATATATATTTTTTTTTTGTTTGTTTGTTTTTGCATGTATCGGTTTCTTTCTTTCTCTCTTTCAGTACAAAGACAATTGGTTATGTGATTTAAAATTAATCAGTAATCCTTGGGTACTTTTATAAAACATTATGATGGCACTGTTGCTGTGTTGCTTGGTTTTCTTAATTTTTGCTAATGTGAAATACTAATTTTCTAGGTTTTCCACGAGAATATAAATTTTTATTTTTCATTTTACATCTTTTTTTCTGCACAGATAAGAGTCATAAACGTAAATCGAAACACAGGCACACAGTGACAATGCTATTGGTAATGTTGTGTATTCTATTTAAGTATCTGCTCACTGCATGAACGTAGCATGCTTTCTTTACCTTTTATTTGTATTCATCACCAACTGTGACTATTTTAAGCAGTCAAATACAGGCTTAGATGGATGCATGTGTTGTATCTTTAAATGTAGTTTTTAAATCGACTATCCAAGGGGAATAACCCGTGGATTGAAGGCTCTGAAATATTGAAACAAGTCTGATTTTTTGTTGATTCAAAATCGTATTTTGTAAATATTTTTTTTATACTTAACCTAAATATTATACACGGCTAATTGGCTACAGGCATCAGTTTGAAGACGCAAGATTATGGTTTGTTTTCCTAGCATGATGTAACATTGCAGCTACATGACTACTTTCCCTTTCTAATTAAAGGACTACTAGAATTTCTTTTTTTTAAAAAAAAAAAAACAACTACTTTTGGAATTATTGTCTAATTAAGGTAGAAAATTTTGGATGCTTCTATATTTTTGCCTAAAATCAATATGAATTTGTCTGGCCTTTCCAGTCAGAAGGACCCTTGATTGAAATTAGGAGTATTCACGTAACCACCTTGATGTTACTGAAACTGATGCCACCTTTAATTTAAAAAATGAAGAAGAAACAAACTTTTTGAACCAGGATCTAATCTACATCTTCTCACAGGATTGAAAGCTATTTTACCACTTTTTAAAGTTGCTTTTATTTACAATTACGCTATTGTGTTGTTTATTCTTTATGAGTGTAGTGACTTATACAGATGGTATTCCTCTGGAGCAGGGTTTGCCAGTTTTTCAGGTGCTCACAAGAACTTTTAAATGATTATGATGTATAAGGTATTTTGATTGCCTCTTGAAATCTTTCTTGACACGTGTTTACTATGTGAGGTGGTAATTCAGTCCTTTTCACTATGACGACGACGATAAAGCTCTGAACATATAAATAGGTAAAGGGAGCACAATCACACACACACAGAGTTTAAAAGTGAATAAAAAAAAAATTTTTAAAACAGTCTTTTCATTTCTTTTGTGCTGCAACATATCTCGGTATAGATGTTCCGTTCACTTGGTTCAACACGGCTTTTTCTTCATGATGCTACTCGTTGACTTGGCCATCCAATTTGCTGCTCCTATTATAGCTCTGTCTCTTTTGTGCACCTGGGTTTCAAAGTAGATCATGTGATTTAGGGTGTGCCACTGTGATGTCGGCTTGATGCCATGCTCTTTCTACTGATTTATGCTTGACTGGATGGATTGGCTAAGTGGCAGACAAGTGAACTATAGATGACACTTTTTGTGACGAAGAAGTTGGTCCTGAGTGCAATAGTTGTTAGTCTAGCTTTTGTGGTATTACGAATTATTGAAAGGTAGTGTATCCCTCTGCGATTTCAGTTAACGAGTGGACCTAGTAAAAAAAAACAAAACAAAAAAAAGATCCCATCACTTGGAAGAGAAGTTCTGCTTCATCATCAGTTTAGAAAGTGAGAACGTGTGTTTGTTATGCCATACTATATCAGTACCCAAGAAACACTATGTTGAGAGACATTTTGAAATGAAGCACTAGATTGTTGAAACAGATGCTCTATGCAGTTCTGTCGTAAGATAAAACACTGTGCAAGATTTAAAATCTGAATTTTTGATTCAAGTGAGTTCTTATCAAGCTCGTTCAAAAGTCAAAACTGTATGATAGCATTTTTCCAAAGTTGCCCATATACTTGCAAAAAGAAAGAAGAAGAAAAAAACATTTGAATATGTAAAACTAGTGAAGGAGGCAATCTCTGAAGAGTTCAGCAGTAATTCATCTGTTGTGTAGTGGTTGATGAAAGATTTGCAACTGTCAGCTAACATCGTAAAAAGGAGAGTAGAGTCCATTTCAAAAAATCTAAAGGTTCGGTTGACAAGCGACCTTCAGACCTGTGACTACTATTTGCTACAGCGTGACAAGTCCACAGATGTCTAAGACACTGCTTAGCTGGTGGTAATAGTTACAGTAGTTTTCAGTGATAATCCAATGAAAGAAAAGTTGCTGACATTTCTTCCTTTAAATGGCAAAAGTAGAGGCTGAGATATTTGACAAGCCTTCAGAAAACAAATTTCCTACCCAAAACACGAGTGTTTGTGACCACCAATGGAGCTACTGCAAGAGGCCAGTCATTGTCACACTGCACAAAAGTGGTACATTTTCAGCAGGTGATGAATGTTTTAACTAAAATAATAGATTCCATCTGTTCTGCAAGTTTGCAATTGGCTTTTCAAAGCTCTCCTGGAAAAAGTGGAATCTGAGCATTTAGACTTGATACCACCCAATGGAGTTTGATGGCTGAGTAGAGGACAAGTTCTTAAGATTCCCAGAGCTCATTCCAGAAATTCAGGTGTTTTTAAAGTCAAGAAGAGAGAAAGGTAAACAACTAAAAATGACCACTCTTGGTGGCTTGATTTGGCATTTCTCATGGATTTAATTCAGAAACTGAATTAATTAAATTCAGAACTTCAGGGAAAGGACAAACACATTGACTGAAAAGGTCAGTTCAGTCAGTGTGGATATCCGACAAGACGGTCTTTTAATGCACTTCCTGTGTCTGAAAAAATTAATTGCCGAAGGTGTTCCAGAATGTATCTTTGATCCTCAGCCTTATGTGGAACATCTTAAGCTACAACAAGAATTCAGCCAGTGACATCAAGATTCTATAGCAGTTGAACAAATTGTGAAATACATTGAAAACCCATTCAATACAGCCAATGTCTCCTAAGGTGAACCATTAATTAGAAATTTATTTAAAGCTGACATCAAAGGACTTGAGCTTGAAATCATAAGCATTCAAAGTGACATCATTTTGCAGTTGCATGCAAAAGATGACAACTTCTGGAATCTTGCTGACAAAAATAGCTATGCTCTGCTAATAAGTGCAGCATTATCAATAAACTGTTGCTTTGGATTAACATCTGTTGATCCAGCTTTTCAGATTCACATCTGAATGATTGTCTGCAAGTTGAGAACTCATCTTACAATCCAGATTTCAACTTGACGGTGGAAGAAATGCAGCAACTGGTGTCATCATGTTAATGGTAAATAAAGTTTTTTTTTTTTTAATTTTAGAGGTTAAGCATAGTCAGCATTTGTGTGTGTGAGAATGTGCTAAAACAGTGTATTGTAAAGGATTTGAAGGAAGTACAGAATGCTTAGCATTTTGAAATTCTCTTTAAAACTGGGCATAGCATGTAATGTGTGTACACAACAGGAATGATTTTTATTTTAAGAATTATTATGTCCTCTACTCTAGTGCTCTGTGGATCATACATATAAATTCATATAGTGCTTGCTGTACATTCAACTCATCTTCTAGTAGCTCTTCGCCCAAGAAAGGCTGGCAACCCCTGCACTACAGTATTTGTAGTAGCTTATACAGACAGAGAGACAGACGACAGAAAAATAAATAAGTTTGTTAGTGGCTTATACTTTAGGATTTATACTATTATGGGGTTACTATCTTATGCATTGTTTGCTTTTGATACAGCAGCAGTTACTTTCTACCAGGTGGACTTTTTTTTTTTCTCTCATCACCAAATTTTCTCAGTGGAATATTCTTTTCAATGTTGAGAATGCCAAAATACTATAAGTCCCTTAATTCCAGAGATGTTCAGCCATTCTACCTGCAAGTTTCAGCATGGATGATTCGAATGGAGTCCAACTTGTCCAGAGGAAACACCTTGATGCAGGACCTCACCAAGAGATGCTCTCTGTTTTTGTTGGTAAGCTCTCTTTATTTAATTGGTAAATGGATTATCAAATTGGTTTAATTTATAGTAAAGCATCATTCATCCAAATTTTTTCAGGAGACTTCAGATTAGATTTTCCTTTACTATTATAAGGGAAATAACTGTTGAAACCCAACTCTGCTAAAACCTGCGATCACTGGTATATAGTATTTAAGAAATATTTTCAAAAACTAATTTGTCTTTTCCTGCAGTATCATGAGCATAATTAAGTTTTTGCACTTTGTTGAAAGATACTCACTGTTTACAAAAGATAGATGCTGTTGTTGTATATTTAATGGATTATTGGTCCCTTAATAAAATTTGCAAATCCAGGATAAACAAAAATGGCTGTAGGTTAGCCGCACTTTCACCCATGCTATATTCCATTCTAATTATCAGCTGGAGATAAAATCCTATCGCTATTGCTGGGAAACAGTACAGCACAATAAACCGAAGATGTTTTTCTTTGGCATCAATATAGGAACAGGTGGTTGCCATGGATCGGTTTGGACGGTGGTCCAGTGTTACACCACTGGGCTGCCAAGGTTGAGGACTATTTCGAATCTCAGTCGGTATCAGTTTGGTTTGACGTACCTCCCTTTCATGGTTTTCATCCTCCTCTTCACCAGCTGGTCGTGTAGGTTTTTTTTTTTTTTCACCCCCCCAGTAGGGATCTAGCCCCTGTTAGTCATCTTGTGCATGGCTACTACTGGTGCGGGTGATGATGCAAGTCATCACCGCTGTAAACAGTTCTCTGCTGTCGAAGGAAAATCGCCAGGTGTGTCGACGGAGTGAGTAGATGATTTTAAGTTCTTTTGATTTTTCTAAATAAAAAAAGAAACTTATCTGAAGTGTGAAGGTGAGAATCCATCCAGTTTTTTTTTTCTTTAAAAAAAAAAATAAAGGGTTTATATATTAGATTCCATGAAATAGAAAACAAAGGTCACTATTTAAACACATGCTGGCTATGTTAGCATAGACTGACTAAGGGGCCTGGTTAGCAGAGAGTTTACAGGCTCCCACCTCCTAATAACTTCTTTCTTTCTTTTTTTTCCCGACAAATTTTGAGTAAAGTCAGGGGTTGGGGAGCCTTGTGTCAGTGAGGAAGCAGGACTACTGGAGTCTGATGTAAGAAAATCTGGGGGCTATTCCCCCTGGTTGGGGAGTGCGTCTCTCAAACAACGGCAGGCTTACAGTTTGAACTCGTTCAAAACGCCTGAAGACGTAATTTTGCAAACACGCTTACCAAACGACACCAGGTAGATTCTACGCCGTTATGCTTGTCACATGCTAATATTAGCAGGTAAATAAATGCCAAGGTGTATTGCACATAATTTCACTTTCTCTGTACTACCACTGCACATTGTTTTAGATGTTAAATATGGCGTGTTGCTTTCCGTTGGTTTAGGGTCTCTACTACGCATTCAACATTAGTCATTTGGTCCGGACCATAATGAGCATGCACATGTCGCTCCAGAAGCCATTGACCAAGACAGCAGTGCTGACCTTGTGTAAACTCATGGAACTGCTCAAGGTAAATCCACTTCACGCTTTGTTGCTCTTGTCGTCTTACCCATCAGTTTGTTTTGTAAACCACCATCTTTCTGGCGTCATGCAGAAACAGAGTTTCTTTTTTCCCCCATATTTACAACTTGTACAGGCAGTTTGGCCATCTGAACCTTTGAGCCTGAAAGATCCGGGGACGTAGAAGTTTTAAATAACACAATGTAACAATAATAAAAAGATAAGATGTGCGACTAACTTTGCGCTGTAGGTTAAGAGACAGCTTGGCTGCCTGTTCGTTTGTTTTAATCAGGGAGCTGTTCAAAACTACTTACATGACTATGCCCCGGGGGTTGGGGGAGAAATAAAAGTACGAGTGTTGTGGAAGGTGAGCGATTATCCCAGTAGCTTTTCTGTTGGTGTCTAGTGTTAAGGTACATTAGAGGATTATCTGCTTCGCAGGTCCAGCAACTGTGGGAATCTCCACAGGAATGGGTTAAAGGCTGGATATCAGTTGCAGTACAATAGTCTGTTTATATGCACGTGAGGGGTGGAGGGGTGTGGGTGGGTCAGTGTGTAGTTATGTGCTGAGAAATAAAGATCTGACTGCTGTCAGTAGTTTGAGTAGGTTAAGGACCACTTTTATCCATCACTTAATGTGTTGCTTTACTGTTTGTGTATCAGTGCTGCTGTCACTTGGAGACCAGACCCCCTCTGTTGATTGAGAATGCTGCTGTATGCAAGGAAATCGGTTTAAATAAACTGAAAACAAACACTTAGCCGCTGCATGTACACCTTGCAGCTGTTTAGTTAATCGGACATTAATCTGTTTTTTTTTAAAAAAATGATATGCAGAGTATTTCTTAGAGAGAGGGGGGGAGGGATGAGGAGGGAGAGAGACTTGTGTGTCTTATGATTGCTTTGTCACATTATGTAGAAGTGGTGTTCTACCTTTTTTAAGGCGATAAAATACACGTTTCATCGCCGAACAATGCTGGTGGCGGAGTCCATTAACCACGTGGTCCAGCATCTGTGCTTTCTCATCCTGTCATCCATCAACACAGCCAAGGTGAGTGAATTGCACTTCTATTCTCCCGCAGAAGTGAAGAATCTGTTGTTTTACTTAACGCTGTGAATATAAAGCAAAAAAAATTAATTAAATTTCGCAAAGAAACTTTTTTTTTTTTTTTTAAAACAAATGATACATTTTCATCTTTCTTGGTTCAGGGTCTCAATCATCAGCACTGAGCTGGTGATGCTTGTTGTTTGTGTTTTTGGGATTTGAGATGTTTCTGTTATGCAAATGATGCACTGAAAGAATTACAAACATTTCACAAGAAAAACCCCAAAACCTTTTATGCGGCTTTGACTTTCTGGAATTTATTTCAAAATTATACAGAAAAGAATAATTCAGGACAAGAAATACAGTGAGAAGAGACTGGATGTTTTATCTGCTTTGGTTCTGGCAGAAACCGCCCTAAATGGACCAGGTAAGATGTATTTTGTGGTTATTCCTGCTTATGATGAAAGTGTGGCGCAAACAATAGTAATACAGTACAGAGCCTTACATTCCTGATGATGCTGTCATTTATTTTCCTACTTGTGGCTAAAGACTGTTTCTTAAAATAATCAACAGGTACAAAAGATCGCATGCTTGTTGCCCGACTGGCTCTATCTGTGGGCACAAAAATGGTGAGTAGTACTCCCTTTTTTTTTAAAACCTTTTTGGTAACTTAAATATGGACACTTGGGTTCTCAGATTTTCTGAGTTAATTTAATCCTGCTTATCTAAGCAGCTGATGCCTGATCTGAATTGTAGTAGCACTCCAGCCCTCACGATCAGAACCCTGACACATTGGTTTTGACAAGGAACTTTACTAGCAAGTTGCTGGCGTGGATGCATTTCTACCTCTCAGAAGCACCCGCTTGAGCTCTGTACATTTTTAGGAGTGAACTACCAAGTAAGCGTCACTCTCCACAATTGTGCCTCCCACTCGCACTTGTTTTCGTAACTCTTGTTCTGCAATAAAAAAAGGTGTTTATTGGTCATTTTTAATTTTTTGCTGTTTTATGAAACATGCAGTAGATGATGGAAAAATGTGATACTGCTTTTGTTCAGGATTTCAGATTATTTCCATAACAATCTTCATATATTTTTTTATTTCTAGAAGGCATTCAGAGACGACGAGTTGATCTCCTTGAAAGACACACTGCACGAGCTGGAGATCATCAGCAGACTTGGAGAAAAGTTGGTATACCCCAAATTCCATTCAATTTATTGAACTGAATAGCAGTATATACACGCTAGTTTGTTTGTTTTTTAAATGCCAACTACCATCTATTCCTCTTGTTTTCTTCCATTTCAGACTTAATATGGCTACTGACTGCAGCTTTTTGTACTGGCATCGTGTGATTCTTCCAATCTACTTTTCCAACATGTTTGAGAATGTTGTTGATGCTCATAGGATCCATGTAAGTGCCGAGCAGACTTGGTAAAGACATTGTTTCTGATTAACTGTGCCCAGATGATCTCGATGATGTACTAAAATTTTCCAGAAGCAAACAAACTCAGATTGGCCATTATGATGCTGCTTCATATATCTGTCTTATTAACTATGTGAAAAGTCAGGAGTTAAAACTTATGCTGTACATAGTCAAAAATTTATAATAGATACAAACAAAAAAAAAATGTATTATTATTAAAGTAATAGTGATTTGGAATACCGTTATGCTGTATGCTTGTGTGTCCCTATTTTTGAGATTAGCCTGGTAAGTAACAAGAAACCATCCCAGAGAACTCCATTAAACTGAGGAGAACTTGTGGCCCTCAGCCTAGAGTTCAGTAGTCTACCTCTGGGCCATTGACTGCCTCAAATAAGCATATAATATACTACTATAAAGTTGAGACTCTTGCTATGTTTTTTAAATCTGCAAATATGATATACTTTATACTTTACCAAATTATAGAGAAGCTCATTTAACCTAATCCAAAGTTGTGTGTCTAAAATACAGCTGCTGATGTCTAGTACGTTAGGTTATTTTTTCTCTCTCCCTCTCTCTCTTTCCAGTACATGTTTGGAGCACTGAAAGACTGCGTACTTCCCATGCAGTATGTGAGACACCTGACCTCACCTCAGGTGGTAATTGACAATTTTGACAAAGAAATAAGAGATTACTTAAAGGAGGTGAGTCCATGCCCACAGTTCCACTTTCTGAATGAAGTATTTCATTTGAAATTGTTCCAGTATAAGGAGACCACTGATAGATTTTCAAAATAATTAGTGGGTTTTGATCATTAGACAGGACAAAGTTATTTGGCTATCTAAGAGGAGAGACAAAAGGTCAAGATATGACAAGTAGAAAAAGCAGGTGGAAACTGCATTTTAGAACATGATTGATGGAGACTTTTCATAAAAATGGGTCACTCCTTGGCTGGTTGATGACTAGGAATACAAGGTTTGCTTTCCACAAATTGTAGGAGACTGTACAATAGGACAGTCCTGACTGAATAGCATAGTGTACCACAGTGATTGCATTGGTGCATACATATTTTAACTGATTTTTGCAATTTTGGAGATATGTTTCAATTTATCTTTTGTTCTGGTGTGGTGGTGTGGTGACAGCAGCATAGTATTGGCTGCTGTGAGAACACTCCTATTATACAATAGCATGCATCCCACAGCAAGGCTGGTGCTTAATGCAGAACAAGGACCAGCTGGTTATGATCACATTCTCAATCTTACAAAGCATATTTGAGATGAGCTAGGATGCAGTCTTCACCAGTATACTGTCTTATCACATGCTTCAGCAACTTGCTACAACCAGATATGATGTTTATATCAATGCATAAGCTATGGATTTTATGGATGTACCATGGCAAGAGGTGGTTATAAACCTGGGTGTTGCGCATCTTGAATATCCATGGGGCTCTGAATTATCTTAATTAATTTCTGCCAACTTTTGTCTTATTGGTGCTTATTATATCATTGCCAACAGAACTAGCTGTTGCATTTTTTAAAGTTTCTTAGCTTAATAACTTTTGATATTTTCCTGTTTTATATCTGCCAATGGAGAGTTATCGAGACTATTTTCCACCTGTGAAAAACAACTAAATTCATTATCTTTATATAATCACATGATATGAAATTAGAATTTGAATCAATTATTTAAACTCACAGCAATCATTAGAAATATCTATTACTACTTTATTGCTAGGTTACAGTCATGTTTCTGTGGGTGGAAGTTGAAAGAACCTTGGCTCTGACATTACAGAAACAAATGTAATTTATTACAGTTGTAAATGGGGTTGCTTTGTACTGGGAAACATCAGAATTTTCTTAATAATAAAGGAAAATTATAAAAGTTTGTTAGATCTCTTAATTTTTGTTTTATATGTGCAGATTTGTCTAAAATGTTTTTCAGTTTCAATATACATTAGAGTTTTTTTTTTCTCAACCTGGAAAGATGATTATTTATCTTCAGCATGATTTATCAGCTGTCATTTTTTACATAACTGCTTTGAACATCTTATGTGGTCATTCATCTTAGAATTCTTTCAGGATCTACTTATTATTGGTGATGTTTGGAAGTTTTGTGTTTGAAAAATGACTTGTGGTGATGTTCATAAATATCTTTGCATATTCACTGCTGATAATTATTAAAATTATACTTTTTAATAAAAAGGAGTTGTTTCCCTTCCTTAGAAATTTGAATATCTAATTACACAAAACAAAGTGCAATATGCTGGATTCTTGGTTAACTTACTTTTCTGGTGTATTGTTTAAAGTGATTATTAAATTTTAGGCTGCAAATATAGAGTAATCATCTGTCCCTATTTTGCATTATTCCCTGTGTTATTGGCCAGATTTGTGCACTGTGGAAAATTGAACTACAAATCAGTTATCACAATTTTTTTAGTTGTGGCTAAATAACAAATGGTGAATTGTTTAATGTTGTTTTGAAGAATCTCCTGGATCCACTGTGCCGGGCCATAGAAACGGACTTGAGACTTCACATTCACTCCCACCTTCAGCTCGATGATCGGAATCCATACAAAGTTGGTCTTAAAGACCTGTCACACTTGCTCAGAGTGCGTGCCATCAGGTTCTTTGACAAGTTCATCAACATTAAAGGTTTGTACCTGTGCTATTCTGTGTACAGTACCAACACTAATTAGAAGGCTTGTTAATAACACTTTATTCACATCACAAAAAGAACATGTACAGTGAAGTTTATCTTGCTGACTTTATTCTTCTGTGTTCTGTGTTATTTCTAAGCACTAAATATTGATGATGACAATTTATTTAGCAAAAGCCAAAGGACCATTGTAGAGCTTTATCTGCAGTCATGTTGGAACAGCAAAGATCGGAAAAGTATTGTTTACAGACAGGGTGGATCTGAATTGTTTTGGTTCAAGAATGGAGAGTTTGTTTGAAGACTGGTTGGTGAATGTGGAATTTAAGCTTGAAAATGTATGTCCATGAGCACTGTTGGAAAATTGATGAATGAATGGATGCTAAGAATGCCAAGCAAATTCTTACTCATCAGGCCAGATAGCAGATGTATTCTGATTGGTCCAAGGCTTTTATTTGGCAACAACAGTGATGCTAAAAGTGGAACAGAATTGTTACTGAAGTGTGGCAAAACCCAGAGATTCCTAGTGGTTGTCACAGAGCCCTAACATTAATATTATGGAGCATGTGTGGGATTGCAGGAATTCAAAAAGTTAGTGACGAAACTCTTCAGTGACCTTTGGCAATATCAGCAGGACATCGGGAACTCCTTTCTTTCTTTCTACATTTGCCAAAAGAAAAAAATGTGTGCGCCATGATGGGTAGAGAAACATTGCAAAGCAAAGAATTACATGAAAAATACTAATTTTCATTTTCTATCTTTTTAAAATGTAATTGTATTTTGACATTTAATGTACCAGCATATTATTTTCTGTTATGCAGATAAATTGCTGTTAGTCAGCCTTTTGATTCTTTCCCATAATTTGTTTCTACTGTATATTGAATTTAGTTTTACAATGCCTAATCAAAAAGATTTGATATTAAGAGATTAAAATATCATTAGATTCAATTAATTTTTTTTTTTCCACAAATGTGTGTTAATTTAAAACATGAAATGGTTCAGAGCTAAACCTTTAAGTTCCAAAGTTGGGCTGTGCACTGACAAGACGCTTTAGTGATTAGGTTGTAGTTGAAGGCAGCAGATTAGAAAACAAGTTGCTTTTATTTTGTGACAGATGTTTGTGTTTATTGCAGTGTATGTGGAGCATTATCTTGACCGGACATTCTACAATCTGACCACGGTCACTCTCCATGACTGGAAAACTTACAGTGAGATGAAGAACACAGCTGAAGAGAAATATGGACTGACCCTGATGGAATCTCACTTGCCAAGCCAGACTTTGGAACAGGTTGGTTCACGAATGTACATCACTAATTATTTATAATGTTTTATGAAAATTGGTTTCTTAATAAACAGGTGTTGCTGAGTTTTTTAATTATACATTTTGATAGACTATAAATATTGGCTTTGATCTGTTTAATGAGAATGCTTTTCTTCCATTATGCAGAGATTATAATATACTTTATTAATTACTGATAAATTATTTACCTAGTAAGGTGATTTATGAGCTCCCATCTTTGTATCTTTCACATGATAACGAAAACTAGCATCCAACAGAGAACTATTGATAATGCTGAACACTAGACCCTTACAAGTCCAAAGATATAAACAAACCTTATGAATATTTGTATCATGTTAACATTATCTGATTTAGTGTAAACAGTTTGGATGAATCTTAAAGTTGTCAACACCACTGAGACATTTGTAGCCTGAATTTCTTACCTGTGTAAAAATCACAAAAGAAATTTGTTCTCTACTGGGGAGTGAAATGTAAGAAAACAAAGGAAACAAACTACTTGTAATTTGATGTTTTGATTGCCTAGTGTATCATAAAATGAAACTTTTGGTATCCTTGTTGGAGTGGTGGAAGAGAAACTCTGTATTTAGGTGTAAATATTACCACAATTCCCTGTTTTGCCTTTCAGGGTCTCGATGTTTTGGAAATCATGAGAAACATCCATGTGTTTGTATCAAAATTCTTGTACAACCTCAACAACCAGGTAAATGAATACCTGTACTAACTAATCAGTGTCATGCTTTAAGTTCTTATACATTTACTTGGTTAATAAACATGCTAGTCTCTAGAATAAAAGAAAATGGAGCAAGTTTAGACAAAAAAAAAAATCAAAGAAGAATGGGGCCTACTGTAGAATGATAACAAACAAAGTTTGGGACTTTAATCTTGATGATGCAATTATCAGCTTTAAAAACTAGTTGTTCCTTAAGCGTGTTGAGTCTGTAACATCTTACATAGGGATTCTTGAAATTAAGGCTGCTTACTACATTTGTTCACTCTTAGTCATGTTTGAATTGTTTTTCTTTTTAAATAGATAGTATGTTGGAAGGTGAATCAGATCCCCTTCCAAACAGTTGAAAACTTTCCAGTGTCTGCACAAGCTTTTGTTGGATATTCATTTTTTAAAAATCATCAGACAACTGTACATACTGAACCAGCTGTGAAGCTGCTGTTTTCTGTCTTTCTGATGTACGCAGTATGGCAGCCTACGTGCATAACTTGTGCTGCCACAGTTGTAGAATCCTGACCCCTTGTTAGCCCCCAGGCTTTGGAAATGAAACCAGATGGTAATTAAAGTGTTTCTGTTTCAGATCTTTGTGGAAAGATACAGCAACAACAAGCATCTGAACACAATTAATATCAGACACATTGCAAACTCCATTCGTACACATGGAACTGGGATCATGAATACTACGGTGAGCTGAGATGAATTTGTTTAAAAAAAATGTCCTGATTGTCATGAACTCGTATACTCATATATATATAACGTTCATTCACACACATTTTGCTTGCTCAAATCACCTCACTAAGTTCATTTTTATTGTCTATTTTGGTTTTTTTTTGGGGGGGGTGAGTTAAGGGGAGGCAATCACGTATCACTGTATGTATCAACAGGATTGCTTACCTTGTCCTTAACTTAAAAAGAACACCACCTTACAATCAACTATCTCTCGTGCATCACACCATTTAGCATAATGTCGAGCTTACCATTAAAATCTTCCATCCCTGTTTCATATCTGAATCGATTTAGCAGCGTGGTTGGTGGAAAATTCATAAGTTTGATAAATATTTTAAAATGTTCGTCGTCCCAGACTTCTGTGTGGCTGCTGAGCTGTTTTATTAGTGAGCCCATACAGTTGTCCCCCGGTATTCGCGGAGGGTTATGTTCCTAGAGCACCTGCGAATATTGGACGTGGTCCATAAAAATGCCTATAAATGCCTATAAACGTCAAAATATAATGTAACATATAATAAAAAATATAAGTAAATATATAATAATAATTTAATAAAAAATACAACACTCAGAGAAACACTCGAGATAGCTACACGCGGTAAACTGGGATGATGCGGGGCTGCTGGGCTGCATCTGCCCGAGACAGCCCCTCGTGGGCAGCAGCCAATCAGCAGCGAGGAGAAATGAATAACGCTCTTGGATTGGCTACTTTCAAACCTCCAGCCAATAGCGTTTGTTTTATATCGATATTTTGCTGAATTTATGTTAGTATTTATATTACAAAATTAGTAAATTATATTGTTATTAATAATTTAGCGTTAAAAAGCGTGAAAAAATATATATTGCCACGAAAAAAGCCATAAAAAAATTGCGGAAGATATTTGCGATTCCATGAATATGCGGGGGTTTCCACAAACAATTATTAGGTAGGTTCTAAGGAAAATTCCGCAAATAACCGAGGCCACGAATGCCGAACCGCGATTACGTGGGGGTCGACTGTATTTACAACCACCAGTATGTGCTGAATGAACTTGTATGATAAGAAACATTTTACACACGAGCTTTCCTGTCCGTAGATGATGCATAGATGTCTAACACACCGTTGTTAATTACTGTTAAATCTAATTAAACTAGGCAGGCTTATATCATTTACAGAACAATGTGTTGCCTTGTAAAAGAAATTAATACATTTGTAACTACGCATCATCTTAACCCATCCTGGCCTCAAAAAAAAAAAACAAAGTGGGAAAAAATAAGATAAACTGAAACTAAAAGAAAGAAAATAAAAAAAAAAAAATGAGGTGGGGTAGGTTTTTTATAACTTTCAGTTTCAGTGTGAATACTCAGCATCTCCATAAATATGTTACAGAAAAAATTTTAATAATAATATACAGATGCCTCTTCCCCTCCATCTAGTGATTGGTTGTGGCCCCGAGTTATGTTATTACAACAGGGATTGAAGTTTGGTGGTTGTTCACCTTTACTCAATACAGTTTAATATGTAAAAACTCCATGGTTTTTAGCTGGTAGTTAGAAGTTGTTTGAATCGGTATATTATTAGTGTTGGATATTTTGCCTTCATGGCTGCCATTATACAATTGACTTTCTTGGCATTCTTAAAGACACCCATTTGCATTCAGAATTGAGTTCACCATATGAACAGTTACTTGCCTGTTCAACACTTAGCTGGAATAATGTATTTTCATTAAAAGTACAGAAACAACAAAACATTGCAGGTCTGATGAACCAGGTATGAGACAACAAACCATTAATTGTGATGTTGTTATCACTTAGTTTTCCATGATTATGGACCAGCCAAGTTATTTTTGTGGATGCTAAGTTTAAATAATCACAAAAGAAGGATGTTATCGTGTTCATCCAGTGCAGTTTATTCTTACTACTGATTTGAATAATTATTAGCTCAAACTATAAAGCTAACAGTTATTACTTCCAACATAAAGGCCGAGGAAGAAAGAAAAATGTACTAGATGGAAAAAAAACGATAGGTCACAGACAGTCAAATAATTGCTGGCCAGAATTCTTATGCACTACTCAGCATCAACTTCTACCAACAGGACTGTTGAGAGGCAGGATTGATTGGCTGAGTAACTTAGAGAGGCTATGGTAACAAGAGAAAGCAACTCATCTAGGCTAAACAACATCAAAACCACACCACGGAACTACAGTGCTATGTATCGTGGTTGGATGAGAGCAGGTTTGAAAAACAATGACATGGTAAAAGGAAGATGAGAAGAACATAAGATCTGCACTTGTCCTACAGTTAAGCATGTTGGTGGAAATGTGAAAGTATGGTTTGTTTTGCATATTATGCAGCTGTTGACTTGATGAAAATGAATGGGTTTCTTCTCAAAAGAGATTGCAATGTTCTGCAATGCTAAGCAATTCCACCAACATTCCACCTGATTGGTGCTTTAAATTGCTATAAAGCTCCCTTACAAAACTCAATATGTAATAACTTGCAAGAAAAGAATCAGAGCTATAGTTTGTCTTTAAATCACCAGATCTGAACCACATTGAACTTGTGTGGAATGAAGCAGATTGGCTGAACATTTTTCCTTAACTCTTCAATGTCGATCAGGTATTGAACTACTTGCAAGAGGAACAGGGGTTAGTTACAAAGCAATATTTTCAAAAGTTACTGAACACAATGCCCAAGATATGTGCAGCCATTATTCACGTGGAAAAGTGTTTTTTTTTTTTTTTATATGAAAATTGTTTGAAGTGATAACAGTATTACAATTAATGGTTTATTTGTTCTGATGTATGGCTTATCTGATGTTTTATTTTTTATTAATAATAAAGTGTCAAAAAAGGCAGATACAAGCCTTTGCATACAAACTTGAAGCATATTGCTTGTGTGTTTTTATAAAGCAGTCTCCACATGACTTACATCACCGGAAAGTGTGAAATGTCATCTTGATGACTGCAGTAAACATTTCGAACAATGACAACAAATTTGATTGATGAGAAAACTAGGTAAGATTTCGAGTATTTGTCTCACCTGAAGGAGGAAGCTGAAGTATCATAATGCTGAAAATAAATTTTTTTCTTCTTTCAGATCAATTTCACCTATCAGTTTCTAAGGAAGAAGTTTTTCATTTTCTCTCAGTTCATGTATGATGAGCACATCAAATCGCGGCTGATCAAGGTGAGGTTTTGCTGGGTTTTTTGCACTTCGACCCTTCCATTAGCAGTGAAATGTGCAGCTCCTGGACTGGCTTATGAGAGATATCTTGGGTGTAGGGATGCTGTTACACACCTTTTTCTCTACTGACAACAAGTTTTTGTGTCATTTTTTCTTTGTTTTTTTTTTAAAGCATTAATTATTACTTAATTTAATTTAGCTCTTATTGCAAAAGAAACAGTGAGGCCAAAACTTTGATTTATGATTCAGATTCAAGTCTAAAATCACTAATAATAAATCACCAACACACACGAAATAAACAAACATGTTCACGCTGAAGCTTGGGAGAGCATCGTCTCGGGTTTTTGAGTTGTTCTGAAGTGGAAAGAGACTGATATCAGAACACTGTGCGCCCTTGTCAAGAGGGTAAGGTACCCCTGACCCCCCCCATATGTTTGAAAGGTATCAAAAGTTTAAATAAAACGAAATCCCACCGAAATTAATGCTGATAGGTTTCTGGTTCTGAAATAGATTGAATAAGTTGATTAATAGGCTCCATTGTTTTCTTCCTTAAAGATGCCTTGTAGGTTATTCATTGTATTCTAAGCTCGCTTACTTGTTCTTTTTAGGATTGGAAGTTCTTCAAGGAACACCACATTCAGAGTAATCAGAGGGTAGGTAACTCAAGATCTAATACATTAATAGAAAACAGCACATTGAAATCTATTATCGTAGAGTGTTACCAGTTATCCATTGTTTGTTGATTTGATGTGGAATGTTTGTTTATTACAACTCTAAACAATGTTAGCTGGAAAGTTAAAATGTAATGGCTGAGCTGGTTTATGTTCAGCAGGAAGCAGCTTCTGCAGTCTTCACATCTTCTGTGGAAACAGCTTTGGTGTCTCGCATTTCACCTTACAACATACATCGTACTCGTCATAGGGGGCCAGTAAACCTGGCACCTCGAAGGCTGCTGGATTTTCCAGAGAGGTTGTTGCCTCTTCTGATATCTGATGATGATTTTTTGAATTTCTGCAAATTCCGCATGTGGAGATTGGCGTCCTGTTTGTGGTGCATTGTCCACAGATTTTGTTTCCTCATATTTATGGATGAGATTGCAGACCTTTGGGCTACATGGTCCCTCTTGATGAAAAAAACCCACACAATCGCCCCTATGACATTTGTTGCTGTAGAAAAACTTCCTAAGAGCTATGCAATCTTTGGAGAGAGAGACTTTTTTGCAGACATCCCGACAACTCCGTAAACTTATATAGAGAGGTGGAGCTAATATCAGAGGCTATGTCACAGGCTAATTAATGCCTCCAGTGTCAAAACCTGCAAACTATGAGAGTGCATTTCCCACAACCCTCTGTGTATATACTCACTCCTGGTAATGTGTGCTATAGCTTGGGTGGGGAGAGTGAGAGAGACTGCCAAGACATTTAGTCTCTCTGACATGTGGTGTGCACATATGACTCTGACACTCAAAACAAGCACCTGTGTAGTTAAGCTGGCTACGATATGAATAAGCATTTGTGATGCCTGTGAAAGTTGGCAGAAATTCAGATTGAGTGGTGTTGGGCTATTTATGAAGAGAGACATGCACTGGAATATAGATATAGTTTGCAAGGTGATGATTTTCTTTTAATACTTTAAAGACTTGAAATTGACTATTGTGTTTTGTTTTTTTTTTAAACTGAGTTATGTTTTGTTTAGTGATGAAAAGAAAAAAAGAGATTGAATTACTACCTTCAGTAAACAGGAATGGTTTACGTTTTTATTCTGTCTAAAAATTTTGGTGGTAGTATCCTTTTGACAGGGCTGAGAAATTTAACAAGGGCATTCGAAAGTTGGGAGTAACAGCTGATGGTCAGAGTTACCTGGACCAGTTCAGAACCCTCATCACACAGATAGGCACGTACACTAAGTATATATATATATTTTTTTTTATTGCTTTAGTTTTCGCATATTCCCAGGTAATTCAAAGAGAGTGTGCGTGTGCACATAATTTCAAAATACCTAATGGGAGGTAATCATATATATATGTTATAATTGGTTAAATCCATTGCCTAATTTGAAATGTTACTGTATTTTAATTGAAAAAAAAAATTTCTTGGTTCAATAACTGGGTAAATAATATGCCAGTTTTCATTAGTAGCAAGTTTTTGTCATTTTAAGAATGTAAAATATCTCAATACACTAACATTTGCCTGACTACGTGTTACTAACCAGCTACAACTAGCAGGGGAAGGAAGGAACAGTTGTCTAACCTTTACTTACCGCAGTAGTCTCTTGTGAGGTAGGGGGAGAGATTATTCTTGAGTAGGAAAAGCTTTAGAGTTAAAAGTAGTGTTGTCATTGAAAAAAAGTAAATTAGTTAACCTTAAGAAGTGTTAAAGCTGAAGTCAGATTAAAGGATTAAACTGTATAGTAAATACACACTTTTTTTATTATCTAATCTATTCAGACCACAAATTGCAGGGCTGTTTTAATTTAGAGAGAATTATCTTGCAGGGAATGCCATGGGTTATATTCGGATGGTTCGATCAGGTGGACTTCATTGCTGCAGCAACGCTATCCGCTTTATCCCTGATCTGGAGGACATTGGGAACTTTCAGGAACTGTGTGTCCGTGAAGGACTCTCTGTGGAATGTCAGAAGGCAGCAAAGTATGTCCATAGTGTCTCTAGAAAGTCTAACAATGAAGAGACAGTATTTCATGCAATCTTGTAAATGCAAATCCTCTGTCACATATCTGGATTGTTTAGTTCCCAACAGGATCATTTTACTTTTAATAAGAATGACAAGAAGGAAGCTTTTTAGACACTCAGAATATTATATTACCTTGTTTATTTTTTTCCTTTAATGTAAAAGTTCATTGACAGACATTACTCAAGGATATCAGTGCTATTTATGTTGTTCTGTTCATCATTATCACCCTAACAAATTGATGCTAAACAGATGTAGGAATGACTGCACAGTTATAAAATGTGGATAAAGAAATATCTGGAAATAAGGGTGCTGAAATGGTTTTATAATAAAGTAGTAGTATTACCCTTTCAAAATTAAACAGGATTTAATATTTGAAGAGTTAAATTTTAAGGGAGTAGAGAAATGTAAGTTCATCTCTGCCATCTTGTCTAATCATATTTTTTTGCCTTGGTGCTGCAACAACCTTATTTTGTTAACTTGTGTAATATGCATCTAGACAACTTTCTGTCATTAGATTTGTTTTTTTGTCTTTGTCTGTTTTCAAAGACTATTTAAAATTAAATTGTGTGCAGATGAGCATGGAACAAACTGCAGTGTGTACTTCCATAGTATGCTCAGTATAGCATGACAGAGCAGAGAGATGAATTAATGCCAAACACCAGCTTGGCTACTGTTGAGCTACCATGTACTTTTGAGGTCTTGTGCTGCAGTTGGAACTATAATTGTATTATTATGCCCATTTTTTTTCTTTCTTACAGAAATCTTGATGCTGTCATTGGAAATTTAGCCAAGAACTTTGCAGAAGGCACAGAATACTTCAAGGTAAAAGTATCACAAACAACTTCTATAAGTTTTTCTAAATATCAGTGTCATAATTCCACTTTAACATTTCTATCTACTTCTTACAGCCACTTCCCCAGGCATTGTTTTTCTCTGTTCAGCTAGAAAACTTTAAGATAATGATAAAGCATTAGAGGTGTTGTCTCAGTGTCTGGTGATATCAACCATATTTTTTTGTGACCTGACCCTGTTTGTACTTTGAACAGTTTGAAATAATGATTTATCACCTGATCTGTGCCCTCAATATCCAAACCTTCCATTCAGCTGGCCTTAAATAAAGTTGTTGCTTTAGGTCTGGCCCCTCGTGGAACAAATGAGACCAACATTTTGAATATTTAAATCCATGCTTCTTTCCATTGTTTCCACATGACCATGACTGCTGGTGAAGGCTCCAGCTAGAATCAAAAACACTCTGTATCCCTGAAATACACCATTTACCAACTACATCAGAAGCATTAAAAAAAAATTAGTTTTATTACAAAATGTCTTTTATCTATGGAGTAAACTAAGTTGGTTTGTTAGGAAGCTTCACTGTTTCTCGAAAATTATTAAACTTGCCCCTTTTGTTTATCATGTGTGATGTGAGAACGAGTAAACACATTAGAGGCTGATGCAGTCAGTACTGCAGCTAAGAAAAGAGACCATTGTCTCCAGGTGTGTATAACCAGGTAGTTGTGTACCTGTCTGGAATCTATGGCCAGTGTGAACGAGAGCAAAAAGGAACTATGACAGGGAGGTAAGCCACATTGAAGTGGCTCCAGCTGGGATTTGAACTTGAGCTCTCAACCTTAGCAGTCCAGTAGCCTACTGCTGGACCAGTGTATGTAAGTAGGTTCCAGGCTGAATGTAAAATAGGTCGGTGTCTAGAAATAGTAAAGTCTTGTATTTGCTCTGAACTGTTGAAAATTCATAAATAAATGATGGCACCTTAAGTTACTATTCTGTTTCTAGATGCTGGTGGATGTGTTTGCTCCTGAGTTTCGCAATCCAAAGAATATGCATTTGAGGAACTTTTTTGTCATTCTTCCACCATTGGTAAGTGAGAAACTGGTTTTTGTTTCTAAATTCTTTATTGATTATGAAAGCATTAAATGAAATGTAGTAATTAATTTTTTTTTAGATTAATTTAATTTTCACAAGCGGACAGGTGCATGAACACATTTAATCTCTCTGGTTTGAACTCATGACTGTAGTGTGTGCTGCCTAGCAACAGATGACACCCATTGGCTTGTTGCTTGGTGGCAGACTCCAGAGTCTCGAGCTTAACCATGGAGAATCTGTTATCTACATAAATTTATTTCCAGTAGAGCTTCTTTGTGCATAGGAATAAGAATGAAATTTAAATAAACTTTTGTTATTAAGCTGCTGAATGCTATGATATTAAGCAAGTTAGAAATAACACGCACTGGCAGCCACAACTCATGGACTCACAAATGAAGTATTTTCATGTTCACAGTTATGGCTGCTGACCTGTGGCCATTAGCGCAGGCAGAACGCTGTAAATTACGATTTACATTACATGGGAATGTCGCTTGAGCATTCCACTGCAAGTCCAGTACTGATGCTGAGATGAAAATGCAAGACTTGTAAGCAGGAAATGGGAGTTTTACATCCATGACCGAGAAACAGGCAGAGAGAGAGAGCTTAGCTACTGATACATGAGCTACAATCTTAACAAAAAAAAAACAAAAATGGGTCTTCTCATTTTGCAAACAATGATTTTTAAAAAAGTATCATTTCATTCTGTTTTAATTTGAAGGTTTTCTTTACCTGTTAGAACTAAGAAGGCCTTTTTTGTACATCTTCCGGCAGAAAGTAGAGTTTCGCAGTTGTTTGAGTTCTTGCCAGCTTGGTGAGATGATACTAATAATACTTCCTTCCATGCCCAAAAGCCAGCATTAGTGAAACTAGGATAAGCAGGTGTGAAAACAGAATGATGATCTTGTAGAATAAAAAGTAACTAGAAATCTCTCCAAACTATCAAGGATTCATGTGTGTTCACCTAGATAAAAGCCAAGACCACCACTTTACTGTCCGGATCTTTTCTTAAAACCCAAGATTTTACTCATTTTCTTAAAATTGATTTAATAACATGTGACGGTCATCTTTAAGTGATGCTTGATTTAAATACCCAGAAATCTTTAGTACATATACAGTGATGGGTAACTAGTGACAGCTTTAACAGAACATGGCTTCTGTAAATTGTTCATATGGATGGAGAGGTTGCAGACCTGAATTAAGCCATAGCTTTCATTTACCGCTGTAATCTGAACTGCGTTGTTACCATAAATATGGGTAGTGTTTATAGCTGGTTGCAGTTCTAAATACAGTTTATTTAAATTGTCTCTAAAATGAATTGCCTTTAATGAAAATTTTTTTTTCTGAAGAATGTATACTCACTGGGAAATCTCTCCCTTGTGTAAATACTAATATAAAATATAGGTAAAGGATCCTGAATCCACCAGAAACTGGTTATTCAGGAAAACATTTCTTTAGCTTGGAAAAATTCGTTACACGGGGATTTTTTCTGGTTACTGGTGCACACTTCCTACTTGAAATTACTGAAAACTGCCCAAAATGACTGTACAAATGGGCGGAACTTTTATTTCGGGCTTGTCTTCTACACTAATCACCAGTATGGCTGCTCTTTGTTGTTGTTTGGGGGTGGGATGGGACAAGTCAGTGTAGTCTTCTGTCTGTCTCTCCTGTCTGTCGGTCTATCTGTCTCTCTGTCTGTCGGTCTATCTGTCTCTCTGTCTGTCGGTCTGTCTCTCTCTCTCTGTCGGTCTGTGTCTCTCTCTGTCTGTCGGTCTATCTCTGTCTCTCTGTCTGTCGGTCTATCTGTCTCTCTGTCTGTCGGTCTGTCCTCTCTCTCTGTCGGTCGTCTCTCTCTCTCCTCGTCGGTCTGTCTCTGTCTGTCTGTCGGTCTATCTGTCTCTCTGTCTGTCGGTCTATCTGTCTCTCTCTGTCTGTCGGTCTATCTGTCTCTCTCTCTCTCTGTCGGTCTATCTGTCTCTCTCTCTCTGTCTCTGTCGGTCTATCTGTCTCTCTCTCTCTGTCGGTCTATCTGTCTCTCTCTCTCTGTCGGTCTATCTGTCTCTCTCTCTCTGTCGGTCTATCTGTCTCTCTCTCTCTGTCGGTCTATCTGTCTCTCTCTGTCTCTCTCTCTCTGTCTGTCAGTCTATCTGTCTCTCTCTGTCTCTCTTTTTCTCTGTCTGTCAGTCTATCGTCTCTCTCGGTCTCTCTCTCTCTCTCTTTCTCTGTCTGTCGGTCTATCTGTCTCTCTCTGTCTCTCTCTTCTCTGTCTGTCGGTCTATCTGTCTCTCTCTGTCTCTCTTTCTCTGTCTGTGTCGGTCTATCTGTCTCTCTCTGTCGGTCTATCTGTCTCTCTCTCTCTCTGTCGGTCTATGTCTCTCTCTCTCTGTCGGTCTATCTGTCTCTCTCTCTCTGTCGGTCTATCTGTCTCTCTCTCTCTGTCGGTCTATCTGTCTCTCTCTCTCTCTCTGTCGGTCTATCTGTCTCTCTCTCTCTGTCGTCTATCTGTCTCTCTCGCTGTCGGTCTATCTGTCTCGTCTCTCTCTGTCCTCTCTCTCTGTCGGTCTATCTGTCTCTCTCTCTCTGTCTGTCTATCTGTCTCTCTCTCTCTGTCGGTCTATCTGTCTCTCTCTCTCTCTGTCGGTCTATCTGTCTCTCTCTGTCTGTCGGCTTCTGTCTCTCTCTGTCCTCTCTCTGTCTGTCGGTCTATCTGTCTCTCTCTGTCTGTCGGTCTATCTGTCTCTGTCTCTCTGTCTGTCGGTCTATCTGTCTCTCTCTGTCTGTCGGTCTATCTGTCTCTGTCTCTCTGTCGGTCTATCTGTCTCTGTCTCTCTGTCTGTCGTCTATCTGTCTCTCTCTGTCTGTCGGTCTATCTGTCTCTGTCTCTCTGTCGGTCTATCTGTCTCTCTCTGTCTGTCGGTCTATCTGTCTCGTCTCTCCGTTCTCTGTCGGTCTATCTGTCTCTCTCTGTCTGTCGGTCTATCTGTCTCTCTCTGTCTGTCGGTCTATCTGTCTCTCTCTGTCTGTCGGTCTATATCTGTCTCTCTGTCGGTCTATCTGTCTCTCTCTGTCTGTCGGTCTATCTGTCTCTCTCTGTCTGTCGGTCTATCTGTCTCTCTGTCGGTCTATCTGTCTCTCTGTCTCTCTATCGTCTCTCTGTCGGTCTATCTGTCTCTCTGTCGGTCTATCTGCTCTCTATCTGTCTCTCTGTCGGTCTATCTGTCTCTCTGTCGGTCTATCTGTCTCTCTCTGTCGGTCTATCTGTCTCTCTCTGTCTCTCTCTCTCTCTCTCTGTCGGTCTATCTGTCTCTCTCTGTCTATCTGTCTATCTCTCTGTCTGTCGGTCTGTCTGTCTGTCTGTCGGTCGGTCTCTCTGTCTGTCTCTCTCTCTCAAATTTTTACCTCTTTTTGTTCACCATGAAAATCTCCAGAAGGTAGGTAAAGAGTCCTTTGGTTGCTGGAAATGCCAAGAGGAAACATTTTCCCCTAAGCATCGTGAAGGTTGGTGGAAATTAGAGAAGGGAGGTTGAGTGATGAGCACGAGGTTAACTCCTCCATCTACAACCTCAGTAAACAAATGGCTCAGCTATTCAGATTTTCCTGTTGACATTAAATGCCAAAGTTTAATGGGGGGGAAAAAAAAGCAACATTGCATCGACCTAAGACCACTGTGATCTGGACAAAGTGTTTGAGTGGAGAAAACTTTGTAGGCGTGAGTGAGGCAGTTACTTTGCATGGCGGGTTTGTTAATGGCCCAGGCCTGACAGTTCCATGAGGCTACTCCTTAGACCAGACACATGGTCCGTCAGTTGGCCTTCCTGAAGATTCTTAGTGTTGGACATCTGCTCTGCCCACCCTGATGTGGATCTTATAAAAAATAAAACACTGCTACAATGCCTATATTCTCCCTAATGTTTTTCCTCTCTCTTTTCCAACCCATAGACAAAGGAATTCTAGTGCTTTTAATGATACAATAAGGATGAATTCATGTGGAGAATGTTAAATGCTTGCCACAGTGCCCCAGAGATTCAGATGTTCAAAAGGGACTTCCCAAACAAGTGCTATTTGGTGTGCTGCCAGGGAATGGGGAACTCTATCTGGAGACATCTTGGCGAATGCTTGTCATAACTCATGACCTTCTACAATGCTTTTTGAGGATGATGCTGAACCAAAAACAAGTTGTATTGAATTTGTTGGGGTATGCTAGGCTGTTGGCATGTGAAGAAGCCAGGGTGTTGAACCACGTATGCATGTAAACAATGGTGTCCCAGTGGTGAACCAACTCTCAGAGAGTGAAATATTGAAAATGGTAATGAATCCAGACCAAAAAGAACAAGAGAGGAGACAAAAGTGATGATGATTTGGAAAAAATTTCTATTGATAAATGCATCAGTCGTACTGAAGAACTAATATAGGTCTGGAGCAAAGAGTCTTTAATAGTGAACTACACATTATGAAGGTCATTAAAATTCGAGAAATCCCTGCAGGAAAGTCAAACCATATGAAGCAAGTGGAGCTGCTCAGTTAGTTGCTGACCAAGGTATTGCTTCATCCACTGCCCAAGAGATCCTGTCAGGCACTTCCTTGTCCTTGGATGAAGTGTAATTAAAGAAGATTTATCCTGCAGCTCCTGCTTTGTAAGCAGAAAAAACAACGATAATTTGTTAAGTAAATGACGAACTTTATTTATATTACCTGTACATAGCAGGCTGAATGACCCCTCCTCCCAAAAGGAAATTTATGAAATCCTGTATCTCAGGCCCCGAGCATTCTGGTTTTGGGATCGGATAATTGAATATGTATATTTATAAATCAGTATTTCTAATTTTAGGATGATTTAAGGAACCAGGAAATTAAATTTAAGTAAACTTGATGATGATCTGGTTGCTTTTTCCCCTTTAACCCTTTTCAGACCCTGAACTTTGTTGAGCACTCTATGAGCAGCAAAGAGAAGCTGAACAGGAAAAACAAAGAAGGCGCTGCATTCACAGATGATGGATTTGCCATGGGTGAGCAGTTTTAGTTCATTGTTTGCAGTGTTGATAAATAATCTTTTTCTTGTGGACAGAGTTATTTATTATGCTGAACTTTTAAGTTTCATTTACAAAGATAACCTGAGGAGATTGATTATTAACCCACGCGTAGTTAAACGTGAGGCTTAAGTTACTCTGAGCAAAGAAACAGAGCCCTTTTGTAATTTTCTTTAGTCTAGCCTGCAGCCATTGATAGTTTAAGATTTACTCTCACTGGAGATAGAATGGCAGCCTGTGGGCGGACATTGTGACATGCTGTTGCTGCTAAAATACTGAATGTGCTTTTTTTCTTGTAGGTTTGGCATACATCTTGAAGTTGTTAGACCAGTATCATGAGTCTGACTCTCTCCACTGGTTTCAGTCTGTGAGGGAAAAGTATCAGAAAGATAAGGTAAGCTTTAAAAAAAGTATACACTATCTCTATCTTCAGATGCCGACAGACTTCTTGTTGATATATATTTTAACAGTTCTTTTGCTGCTTTGACATCCTGCCTTGCATCAGTTGACGGCGGTGTTGAAAAGGTTTGGCAGAGTCTGCCAGCAGGCGCGTCCTCAAATCAAACATGACAAGCCTTTAAATACGTATATAGTTTTTGAGTGTTGTTCTTCCCACTGGTGCTGTGGCTTACAGGGTAGATTCTGCCCTTAAAGTCTGTGCAGAATCTTCAGATGGGAAGGTAATTCGCATGGAAGTTTGTGGGGGAATTGTTGCATTGTGATGGACAGTAATGCATCTTAACTGTTTACTATCAGGAGGAAGCCATGCAGCTGCAGCAGTCTGTCTCTGGTAAACAGGATGAAAAGCTTCAGCAGACAACAACCCTCACGATGAAGCGGCTTGATGTCTATGTGCAGGTAAGTTCTGAGTCTTGTACTGTATAACGGGACTTGATTCCCCTTAGCCCACCAAAGATGTGGAATGTAAACAGACGTACAAATGTCAGAAATTCAACGATAAACTTCCAGAAACATTTTTGTGCTGACTGTTAGCATCTTACAATGTTGTGTGTGCCCATCTTAGAATATCAGAGAAATAACCGGCAAATAATAGAATTTTTAAGCAGTCAACTTCTATTTAGGGAAAAGGACAATCAAACCAGAACTTAAAATTCACTTTTCATTTTTATTCTTAAAACAAAAGAATAAAATGAGTATCCAACAACTTCTAAGTGTTTTAATCACAAAATTAGAATGTAAATGTTTAGTGGTTTCTGTTTGCTTTTTAAAAATTCTGATAAATTTATGCTTGAGTTACTATTCTGAGTTTGCAAATTGGGTGAGAGATGTTTTTAGGATGAATCAGATACATGAGTAGAAAATCATCAAATGAATGATGTGCATACCTTTATTGGTTCATTGTTAGATGACTCCATTGTCATCTCCTAGTTTTTACCATTCAGATGATTCTTGCTGGCAAGATGTCTTTTCCCACTTCCACACACACACACACACAACGAGGAAGAGGGAACATTATTAGATCTCTGCCACAGGAGTATGACATTTCAGTTTTTGAAATTCAAAAATGATTTCCATGCAATGAACAATTAAGTAAAACTTTAGAAATCATTTTCCCCTCTTACTGCAAACATGATAAAAGTTTGATGTTTTCTAAAAGGATGTTTACTTCCCATATGCTCACACCATTTTAGTTTCCATTTTCTTTAGTCCAAAAAAATACTTTCAAAGAGCTTGAATTAGTCAATTTATTTTAATGCAGGGATGCCCAGGTTTGGGGTGTTGCTAGGCAGGTATTTATTCTGGAAGTTTCTTCAAGGACAGTCGTAGTAATCACAGAGGGGTGGGAAGTCTTCTGTAACTCTACAACCCAGCCATCAAATGGATTTGTAAATGTAGCTTCGTACTGCTCTCATTAAGAGCGAAACTCTGACATTACTGCAGTCCTGGCATAGTAGTGTTTTACCTGCTAGAACTTGAAATCACTTAATTACAATACATTTTTTTTTAAAAATGAATTAAAGAAACCTCATTTGTCTTTCCATAAATTTAAAAGAAAATTAAAGGAGTTAAAATAAGCCATTATTAATTTTTTTTTATTTTTACTGGCTAAAATGAAAGAACACCAGATTTAGTGGTTTATCTTCCTTTCAATAAAAGATTGTATTAATTAATTCTCAGGTGTAATAGGTATAATCTGCTTATTTAATCATTTAGAAAACTTCTTTGTTGCTTTTTTTGTAAATGATGACTTTTATCTTCGGTATTTATGTAACAACCTGTGAACTTTCAGCACAGATGACTCCTGTAAACATATCTAAGTTTTTGAGGAATCAAAATTGTCCTTGAATTTATGATTCAGACAAAAATCAATAATGAAAGAAATGAATCTTACCACCACATTATTTTGGTTTGCTTTTTTAAATTAGAATTTCAAAAATAAAACTTTTTGTTTTTTTTTAAATGTTTCTAACTCCATTAACTTTAAAAGATGGTTTAGATGTTTTTAATAAGTGTTCTTCTCTCTCTATCTCTCTCCAGTCTCTCTCTCTCTCTCTCTCTCTCCATCTCTCTCATCTCTCCTCTCTCTCTCTCTCTCTCTCTCTCTCTCTCTCTCCTCTCTCTCTCTCCTCTCTCCTTCTCTCCTCTCATCTCTCTCTCATCTCCTCTCTCTCTCTCGCTCCTCTCTCCTCCTCTCTCTCTCCTCTCTCTCTCCTCTCTCTCTCTCTCTCCTCTCTCTTCTCTCTCTCCGCTCTCTCTCTCTCTCCTCTCTCATCCTCTCTCCCTCTCATCTCTCTCTCTCTCTCTCTCCTCTCTCTCCTCTCATCTCTCTCTCTCTCTCTCTCTCCTCTCTCTCTCTCTCTCTCCTCTCTCTCTCTCCATCCCTCTCCTCTCTCCTCTCTCCTCTCTCTCTCTCTCCTCTCCTCTCCTCTCTCCTCACGCTCTCTCTCTCTCTCTCTCTCTCTCCTCTCTCTCTCACTCTCCCCTCTCTCTCTCCCTCGCTCTCTCTCTCTCTCTCTCTCTCTCTCTCTCTCTCTCTCTCTCTCCGTCTCTCTCTCCCTCCTCCTCTCCTCTCTCTCCCTCTCCTCCTCTCCTCGCTCTCTCTCTCTCATCTCTCTCTCTCTCTCTCTCCCTCTCCTCTCTCTCTCTCTCCTCTCTCTCTCTCTCTCTCTCTCTCTCTCTCTCTCTCTCTCTCTCTCATTTTGTTTTAATATCTTTTTTATAAAAATGAAAGAAAAATAAATTCAAGGAATTTGTAAGTAAGAGGAGAAAGAGCATTTTCAGATGAAAAAACAACATGTATAATTAACCAAACTGGTCCATTAGCAATTTTGTTAACTGGAATTTTCAACTTCACTAGAAGTGCAGTCAGCTGTTCCAAATAATAGAAGCAAAAGATTAGGGTGGATTAATGTTGATGGAAGTAGCAAGTTACCTAGATGATTATTTGTGTCTTTAATTCACAACATGCATTTACTAATCAATGTGCTGTTGAAGGACCCAGGAAGAGCATTTGTTTAGCTTGGTTCCCTGTTGTCATTGTATGGCCGCCCCCCCCCCCCCACCATTGGATCCAGAGCTGTTTGTTGTTGCCCAGCCAGTCATGTGGTTTCTCTCATCCGTGATTATGGCTCTCTTCCAGGCTTTTCTCATTCCACCACTATTCTCTAGAAGAACCCCTGCTGGCTGTCTCTCTCTACCCCTTCTGTCTATCTCCATTTGTTGGTGCCCTTGTCTTTTTTTTTCTGACTGCCTGTCTGCCCTCCATCTCCAGTTCATAGTTTATATGCTCTTCATTAGCTGTTTTCAAATTAAATTTCAAAAAATGAAAAAAGAAAATGTTCCTTTCCCATGAGTCCTTGTATCTAAATTTATCTTTTTTTTTTTTTTTTTTTTTTTTTTGTTGTTGTTGTTGTTGTTGTTGTGTTGTTGTTTGAACAGTAGACTGGCATTACATACATTGCATGTGGATTTTCATGTTTGAGTACAGCACTGTCCAACTTTTTACAGCAGAAGTTGAATCTTCAAGCTAATGAAATAAACTAAAAATATATTCTATAGTTACAAGTTTGTGTATTTATGTGATGGGTAATACCTAACACTTCTTAAAAAAATAGCTTTTCAAATGATTGTTGGCTATGCTATAATAAGCACTAGCACCATGTGTGAAGAGTCAGGAATAGTCTGGTTTTGAATATCATTGAATGTTCATGACAACACAGTTCAATAAAATCATCTTATCTTGATTTTATTAGAGATGTCTCAGCATTGCTTCTTCAGTTCGGCACTATCAAATTATCACTTATTGTTTATATACACTCACCTGTAAGCAAAATACCTGAGAGATGAGGTTTTAGGTGTTTTACAGTTCCAATCAGACTTTTGTAGTTAGTTGGGGTGATCTTTGTAGATTGTTGAAATTATATTTTTTAAGATTGAGGTTAAAAATTTTGAGAAATTATTACATTGATTCAGATATGTGCTTTCTGTGGAGAAGATAATTATTGTAATAATAATGATAAGTAAAGTTAGAAGAGAAAAGCAACTTTATTATAGAAATATTTAAACTAGAAGATTGGAAGAATCCACATCAATTTAAAAAATATAATACTTTTTATGTTAAAACCAATAATGACTAATTCCTGCCAGTTCAACTATAATTGTCATCTGCTTTTTTTTTTTCTGAATTTGGCAAATATGAAAGAGCATTTTACAGCTAGAACATACCAGAACTTCCCTTGTTGGTTTTTATTACGATGACCACACCTTTAAGACTACTGCAGAATTTGGCGCACAGAAGTGCCATCTGTTGGAGTCTGCAGTTCTGAAAATATCATTTGAAATACCCACTTAACCAAATCCTGGTTATAAATATTCTCTGTCTGTCTGCATCTGGCCTGAGGGGGGAAACAGAGTCAGTTTTGGCTAAAAAAAGGGGGGGGTAGCTTAGCTAAATCCAGAAAGGCCACTTCAGTCTGGAAGAAACACCTGCAATCAATACTTCACTTTGCCATATTCCTGAATAATCCAGAAAGAACAACAACTCACTTTCCTGGACAAGAGCCAACTCAGATCCAGTGGCCCAAGTCAGCATCTGGTGTAATTCTTATACTTGCAGTGTTCCAAATTCATTTCCATGCTTTTTTAATTCTAGAAGAAATCTCTCAGCAGGACATTGTATGTATTCTCTACAGGGTCGTTTGTTTGTGAATCTGTCTGCGGTTAGGTAATTTTCTTGTACATGATCTTTCTGAAGAATTTAAACAGAAACATTGTCAGGTCTATAGATTTAATTAAACCTTTTCACTTGGCAAACTTATAAAGTCGTTAACAAGTGATCATTGCTTAGTATTAAAGGGAAAGAGGAAAAGAAAAAAAACATTTCCCTATCAACAATAAGTGAAAGCTATACGTAACAAGGTGTACAGGAAACCAATTCTCTTACCAGCTTGGAGACTGTCTCCTTTCTCTGAAGTGTTTCAGCATCCCATCTCAATCTTCATTAAATTTCCATAGAAACTTGGCTCATTATAGACTTTCCCTTTTCTGCAAAAATCTTTATAGATAAATCAATGCTTTCTTCTCTTGATAATTAAGTTTTGTGTTTTGGGGGAAAACCTTTACATTAAAATGTTTTTAGAAATTTCCTTTCTTCAAAGACAGTCTGGATTTTTACATTTTTTGTTTGAGTTTATATGAATTCTATTTTAGGAGTTTGAGTTGTTGAATTATTCCCTCAGTAGTGCTCGCATCTTCTTCCGGGCGGACCTGACTGCTGATGAAGAGAAAGAGAATAAAAAAGGTAAAACTAAAAAAATAGCTAATTTTTAAATGGGCAAAAAATCTGTTATTGATTGTCCAGTACTTATCAGTAAGAGCTACAGCTTGCTCGCTTCATATCGAACCCACGTGGCTGTTGTGCCAAGATATTGTTTGTTTTTTCTCTCAAAATCATAGGCAGACAGAAAACCAGTCTCATTAAAATTCCAAACTTTATCCTTTTTTTCTTCCTAAATAACAAAAAAGGGGCAATTAAATCTACATGTTTAAAAATTGTCAGTTTAAAATAAGATTCTCTCTCTCTCTCTCTCTCATGCCTTAAGGCACACAGATTTAACACATCTCTCTGCTATTTATCATTTAAGATTTTAACAGTAAAACTACTGATCACAAATCAGTAATGGTATATAAGCCCTATTGAAATGGCAATAGAAAAAGCAATCTTATCATAATCCATTAAAACTGACACATTGCATACTATCTTGCACTATTATGATGCGCAAAGTTGTTTTTTTTTTATCTTTTTAATAGGAGAGCTATGGCATTGCCCATACGCATTTGGAAAGTATGTAAACTGAATTTTAGCTTGGTATTCTTGAACTTAATTTGTATTGATTATTTATGCCAACAGGTGTGTACAGAAGTTCACAGATTTTAATGGAAACTTAAGTGAAAAGAAAACAGAGAAAAATGAGAGTAAATTTGCGATAGGAGGTGGCTGTTATGGTGTAGTTTTGTTTAAGGAAATGTTAATTCTCCCTATCAGTCATTTGTGGCTTACAGCAAACCTGCTCTACTTCTCTGTAGCCTGTGACCATAGTTCTCTTATCACTGTATTGTTCTGGTTGTTTTCAGGAGAGTCATCAGCATCTACTCCAAAATCCAGCAGCACTTCTTCATCTGCTGCTGGTAGTTCAGTCACTCCAGGTATGGATGATATAAAACACAGAACTTTTTAAATATGTATTTTTTGCTATTTAGAAATTTTAATTTTTCTTCAGAACAGATTTAACTTTTTGCATGTTATTATTATGGTCAAACTCATCCAGCAGCAATTTTTTTCTTTTTTTCGATTTGATAGTAAAAACATGGATTAATTAAAATTAATGTTTACTAAATCTAATTTGGGTTGTATTCATATTTTGTTTGTCTTGCCACTGATGGAGATGCTATGGCAGAGAAGGGTAATTAACTCTGTCACAGCTGTGTTGACTGAAAATATACTGGAAATAAACATAGATTTTTATTTTAGACCTCCTCCCCCCACACAAGCTGGCTCCTCTCTGTTGTGTATTTGAAATATCAGAATGGCAAGCAAACTCATTTGTGCATAACCATGTACCATAATGTTATTTTCTTACTAGATTAGCTTTTAAATGTAAAGGGAAGGGAAATCCTACCTGATACAGGGATAATCTGATCCTTGTGTAGTGAGACATTTATAATGAGAAGGAAAAACAAACCAGAAACTTGTTTTGAGAGACCTGAAAGTTGTTTGTTGACAGGTTTTATAATCTAACTACCTCCAATGAAAACTTGTGTCTTGGTAAAAATTCCAATAGAAAAAAACAGACAGTTCTGAGTCTCTATCATATCAGGGACTCGGTCTGTCTCAGACATTGTTAAGAGCAGAGTAGCTGGCAGGAAATGTCTGCTATTTTTTGTTTTTTTTTGAGACGGGTATGTTTTGGATCATTAGTCACCCCGCTGTATTATTGTTTTTGTTTGTTTCTTCAAGCGACTTGAACCAACTGCAGGCAAGTAAAACTTAGCTTTTAATTGGAATTTGGTCTCTCTGTCAGATGCTGCTTTTGTTTATTAGCTGCTTCTAACCATTTTTATGTCTGCTCTGTCTTTGATTTGTTGTTTTTTTTTGTTTGCATGGCTTCTGTTTTATCTGATTAATAACACTGGAGAATAGGAAATCTGTTTCATTTATTTAACCCACGTCTTTCTCCTCTAATAGTACCATCAGTCCAATATGCCTGTCCTGTCAGGTGAAACGCACAAGTTTTTTCAGATCTGTTTAAATGGTGTCTCTACTAATGCTGCAGTTATGCATCTTGACCAACAGCAGTGGAGGAGGAGTATCAGCACGCAGTTTGTACAATTATTCGGAGGAAACAACAGTTGAAGATAAACTCAGAACCGCCCTGTGTGATTTGTTCACAGACACCACACGCAAGCATTAATTTAGATAAACAGGGGCTGGAACTTTCAGGCAGATTGGAACACTGACGCCTCAGTACACGGTGTGTTGTCACTTCTGCTGTCAGCCATGTTCCAGTGGTGTTAGCCATTGTGATTGCCTGCCATAACTTAAGCCAGGGTTCCTTTATGGGTTCTTTAATGGTTTAATGAACAGATTTTTTTTTTTATATTTCAGGTGAGGAAAAAGTAGCTACAGACAGATTTTCTTATTGTTCACATTTTTAAAAAAAAAACATTCCTGTGATTGATTGATTGATTGATTTTAGTTATTCATACATGAACTCTCTCTCTCTCTCCATCTCCATCTCTCTCTCAATTCCAAAAGGGAATGTACCTAGCTTTCTAATAAAACTTGAGTTTCTGTTACTTGAAATTATCCATTGACTGAAATTGGTGCGCACCGATTATGTCAATTAAGGGAGAGTTTGCTATATTGAATAGATTATCACGCATATAGTAATTTTTTGTATGTATGGAGGTGCCTGTGTCGAGTGTCAAACATATGGCCACCAAAGTCATTCAGCCGGGTGGCTGCTGCTCATAGCCTTTTATTTGCATCCTCTCTGTAAGCGCACATTTCTAGATCCCCACCCCACTGAACTATTAAAACAAAAATTGGATCTCGTCCTCTATAGTGCTCACTGATGTTAATGGTAGAAGGTCTGGCATACGGAAGACCGATTGTGTCGAAACAATTGACTGACCACACATGCAGGCATGCACATGCACAAACTATAACCAAATAAAGAAAACAAGGACTGATGTTTCAAGGAAGTACAATTATTATATTCATCTAAAATTACAATAAGATAAATCATCACCTAATGATAGAACAAATAATAAGAGATCAGTGTGTATAAAACACAAGGAAGTGAAGCCCAGTATAATAAAATTTAGTCATTGTATAGAGAACTAAATTGACTCACATTGTATCAAATCAAATCATCGTAAGTTGAAATTGATTTTGCGCCCACTGCCTGAAACTAAGTAACACCTTCTTTGATTGGCAGCCCTCACCACATTTTATCCAATGAAAACAAGATCTGCAGGCTGATCAAGCTATCAACTGGATCCGATTTTCAAACTGCGATGAGTATAAAATACCCAGAGGAATTTGACCTTGTAGTCTCAATTTCCTAGTTTCCGATATGAAAAGTGACCAACCGAGATACCAACTACCAACAGAGTAGCAAGTGAGCCGAGAAAGTGTCAAAGAGGAATCGTACTCATTGACCACTAAACTTAAAAAGGGGATAGTGTCAGTTACCCCCACTGCCGCTTGTTTGGAATACATATCAAGTCGTGCTAAGTATTTTTAATTGAAGGACTCTTCTCAAATTACTGATGACACTTGAACTCAATACTCAAAGTGGCCACAGTCCAGTCACTTGCTCCAAACTCTGATACACAGATCCAAAATAAGAGGTGTTGGGTATCAGAAAGCAGGAATAGAAAGTAAATATAGTTGGTTGGTTATCAGTATATTTATTATCTACAAACCTATTCTTTTAATTGTAAATCATAGTAGTTATGGAAGTGATTCTACTGCCATTTTTATATCGCTGATACCTAGCAATATGTAGTATTGTGTTTTACAATGTAATGTTTAGATAAAACGCAGTGAGTGTCAGGTTACCTCTGATTTATCAAAATAGGAGACACAAAAGCCAAAATACATCTATCCAGATAGAACAGATCATTTACCGACTGCCCATTATGACTTTAGTGATGGGGGTGCAATTACTATTAGGTAATTTAAATGAAATAAGGCGAGTTTGCCCCTCACCCCATGCTACCATATATAGTAAAAGAAATGTGATTCCAGATCAGATCTAATTTTGGTGTGATTTTCCCTTATGGAAACAAACTTTATTCGAATGCGTAGAATAAGTTCTAAGGTTACAAAAGGCCTATTTATTTTTAATTTTTTTAGGCGTATGTGTGCATACATATTCACTTGTATCATCTTCAGAGTTAAAGTGGAATTTTTTAAAGGTTACTGCCTCTGAGCAGATTAATGAATAGAAAAACTTCAATACACTTTTTAATTCTATCTGTTCTCGTAGGCCATGTAATACTAAGAAAAAACCTAATTCACTTTTTTTACTAAAACATGCCTAAGGGAAGACAACTCTTTTTTTTTTTTAATACATCTATATTTTCTATTTTTGTTCATAACTTGAAAAAAAATATTTACGTATCAGAATAAAGTTTATATTTTCATAAAGAGAGTGACACAGAGAATATCATCTGCAAATTTTGGCTTTTATGATTCCTCTCTGAGCAATTGGAAGAAATCAAGCATGACGTTATGCGACACACATTGTGTATTATATGTAGAGAGAATGCTTACATTACCAGGCACATTCCCTGTACTTGATACCATTCTGTCAGTTTGCCACCTGAAATTTTCCTGCTGACATAATCCACCGGATGCCCATCTGTACAGCCCACACAAAATGCATTTATATCAAATATAACCCACCATAGCAAGTGAACTTGACACCCCTGGGTAGAGTATAATACTCAGTATCCATCCTAGCCTATTTATTTTATAGAGCATCCTTAAAAGTTAGTTAAATCAATTACTTCTCTTAATTTGGAATATTTTTTATTACTACTACTATTTTATGTTATTATTCTGTCTGTCGTTTTATTTTTCCCATATAAGCTTATCAATGTTTTTTTGGACCTCCAGGGCCAGGAGAGTTCCTGTTTATACAGTTGCGCTTTAAGGAAATCTCTTCCACACTGTTCACTTACGAGTCCAGGTGCAGCATTGCTGCTGCTTCTACCGCAGACAGCCACACCTAACTACTTCATATTGTGTCGTGACTTAAAGACGGTAAAGAATTCAGCACGCTAATGGATGTTGGAGAACTTTGTCACCATGCGTTAAATCTTTCGAGTTTAGAATACAGATTTAAATTGTGCGACAATGGTACAGTAAAACCATGATCTGGGTGAGGTGAAGGCGCTGTGTGCGTGCACAACTCGTACAAAGAAACTAAGTTCCTAATAAAAGAATATTATTATATTTACTATTCACAGAGGAAATTTAATTAGGTTTTGTGCTGGACAATGAGGGCAATTTCCGATGGCTTGTCTGACCTTGCATGAAACCAGTGGTCTGAGATTGTGTTGGTAGCTTGGTGCCGGAAGGTCGAGGGATCCCCGTGAAGTTTTGCATATTGTTAAGCATTTAAAACATCCACAAAAAGACGACAACTTTATTTCTTACTAAATCAATCCGTGGCGATGCTTGACTTTTACTTGTGAATTAGTTTTCTTTTCTTTTGAATTTCAGACGCAGAAGAGTCTGAGCCCATATCGGCAGCACCAGCAGCCCCTCCGCACCCAGTTTGATGTGGACTCTCTTTAAAAAAATAAACAAAAACAAAACAAAAAAGTTTTAAATAAAGGCGACAATATTGGACCTCTCTTAATTTCAGAAGAGTTATTCATAATACATTAATACTATATAACTTTGTTGTTATCTCTCATACTGAGAGTTAAATTAAAATCTTTTGGATTTAAAAGAAGCCGTTTCTGACCAGTGCCCTGATACATAGACTAGGGGGGTTTTCAGTTAGCTACGTGAGAAATGCTTCGGTGTGTACAGAGGAGGCTGTTCTGTTAACCCTTTGGCAGTGTGGCAAATGCCAGTGTTCATGGTCCGGGTGAACTTGTGATGGATGATTCCTGCTATGTACCTGATGATTATCAAAAAATAAACTGTTGAATCTGTTTGATTATTTACAACAGTGCGTCTGTTAATGTGCATGGCATTGTAAATCTGACAATTTTTTTCTCCTCCATAATAAAATATCTTGGAATCTATCAGTAAAAAAAAACAGTTGGCTGCCAGCTTTTCTGTTTGTTTTGTTTTTTAGAAATTATCATTGATCTTTTGTATGTGCAAATGTTTATAACTTTATTGTGTTCTATAGAATTTTAGTTAGTATCATGTTTTAGGTCTAAAGGGAGAAAACTTGCTGTTGTCGCATCTTGGCGGTTTTAATGCTGGCCTTTGTCGCTGAAATGGGGGCCTGCTGTAGAACATGCTTGATGATGTGGCTATCAGAGCGGAATGTCATTTCAGACACCCCTGTGCCATTATCTCTACTACTGTGGAATTATTTATTTTTTTTTGTTTTTACTAGGCTGTTATCCCTAATAACGTTCAACAGCCTGGTTCTATGCATGTCTCAAAACAAAAAAAAAAACTTTTCTTTGTAAAATTTCTCATAAGAATGGGTGTCTTGTTGGTTTACACTACTGGATACAGGTTGTTCTGCCTGCCAACTTGACTCATGCTGATTCATTCCTTCCTTCATTATTTTTTTTTTTTAAATCTCAAGACTTTTTGAATTTGCTGGGTAGATGTAAAGAATTCCTAAAATCACTTTTAAAACTGTTTTTGGTGTCAGGAATATAGCCAGTTTGATGAGGTTGATTAATACCATGGTTACCAATGACGAGTTACAACTCCTATACCTCGTTTCATGACACTTGTCTTTAGCCAAAAATGAAGAGTTTCTCCTAAAAAAACTCCTTTTTAGCTGTGGTAGAAACAGGAGTAACCATAGGAACTCCACAGTAGCACAAGAGAGTGAGAAGATTCACCAGACCAAGTCAGTTTTCAACAGATCAAGCTTGATTCTTTTGCCACTTAAGCATCATATACCACTTACCCTCTTGGCCATTTCATGAAAAACTGAATTATTTAGTTTAGATAGAACTGAACAAATTGGGTGCAAATTTTTAGGACTGATCAAAATTGCAATCAGCCAGGTGATTGTTTTGATATGCAGTAAACAATTTGTTATCCAACCCTAGTGGAGCCTGGAGATGGTTGGATACTGGATGGACTGCTTATCCAACAGCAGCAGCAGATTTTCTTTAGTTTTGCTCAACAGTAAGAACAGGTCTCCTATGGATTGCTTTGCTGAAGAACTAGCCAAAGTATTATTAGATGGCATATTGCAAGGATTACCATTATTATCATTGGTTTGTATTCTCCATTGCTATTGATATTAAACCAATAAACATGTAAAGGATGCTAACCACTCAACAGGAAGTGATCTGAGTATGAGCAGACAGTGGATACAACTCCCTCCGGTGATTGACTCATTAACTAGAAATGCTACATAGTTGAAAATAAATCAATCTTGGCTTATATTAGAAAAGTCAGATATGGAGATTGGATAACAGGTTTCTTCTTTTTGCTGTACATGGTTGGGCAGGAATGGTCAAAAGTATATGCCCAGGTGTTTCCAAGTAGAAGATTGGGCAGATATTGGTCTTGTGTGTGAAATACATCTAAGGAGCCACATTAATGTGTGATAGGGCAGTGAACTCTGCACATTAATCAGCAAGAGCACCGTTTTAACCCAAACGTGTCAACCCCACATCCCAGTGTTTGCTGCTGAAATCTCCATCTTTTCTTGCATGGAAATTACAAACAAATACATAGACTATAGCATTTTATCCTCTATCAAACCTGGTGGTCCAGGAGAAGTTTCCTATGACCATTGTACTGTATTATCTATGGACACTGGAACATTGTATAAGATTTGATAGCTTTCTTCTAATAAAGGAAAATTGATCAGATAGTATTCATTTACACTTTTTTTGTATCCTGATTTAGTAAAATGAAACTCTTACATAGATTAATGACACAGATGTAGATGGGAAAGTAGTAATTTAAAAAGCATGACACACTTTAAAATTGCATTAAGCAAGGGTAATGGTTAATTAGAACTATCCTGCTGCTGGGTCTTTGCCGGTCTCTATATTTTACTGCTGTGGTGTTAGAGAGAATTCAATGCTCATTGGCCTTCCAAACCCCTCCCCTCAATAGATTCCTCCATTTTACATGAGGTGGGGGAAACTGGAGTACCCATGAGGGCATGCTGTGCCATCAACTTGTGAATGGAACATTTGATATTCGCTCAAGCATGACAAGATGTTGTTTTAGAGAGTAGCAACATCTTCCGACTGACAGAAGTGTATCATTACACATGAAAATAGCACAACTGTTAAATTTTTTAAAGAGATATAACAATTCAACATTACTTTCAAATCTAGGCAAAATATGATTGATATATTTTTAAGAGCAGAAACAGTGATACGCTATGTACAGGAGCTGGTTGGCTGATTTGGGCTTTTCACATCACCTTATTAATTTTATAATACAATTAAACTAACTAACATACGTTTCTGTAATCTTTTCCTGTCACCATCATCTGGGCGGATGCTCTAATAACACAGCAGACTGGTTCATTGGCCAAGATGTGATATCCAAAATTCTATTTTCCAACAGGTTGCAGGCTCGAGAAAAGCTGAAGCTATTTGATAAGTCCAGAAAAAAATAAAATTTCTTACTGCAAGAATAAGAATGTTTCGCTCAAAATCAGCTGGTTTCAGTACTGAATGTTCGAGATGGTGATGGAGAACGTTTTTCAAAAAGTAAATGTGTTGGTTGGTGGTTTTCTTACTAATGAGGTGATATGTAGAGTGACTTTTTAGTTTACTTTAGTATGAAACATTTTATTGTAAAACATTAGCGAATCTTTCGTGATGGTGTTAAAGTGTTGCTCATTATTAGTATTGTGGTAGATATGATACGCAAAAAATAATCAGGCTTTCCATTAGATTGGTATGATTTTTTTAATTTAATTTTTAAAAGAACTATCAGTTATGGTTGGTTGTAGAATTTATTCTACTGTGTGTTTTTTTAGCCATTAAAAATCAAATTGTTTAATATGCTATAGGAAACCTATCCTCCTCAAGGTATCAAATATACTGCAGGACTGACTCCTATCAACTGCTTCACAGCTTTGAAGGTCACCTAGAAATACCTACACATCACTACTGTTTGTTGTTCTACCATAACCGCAGTTTATCGACTGTATGTAAGAAATAGAAAAATATTCTAATATCAATACTTCGGACAGAAACCACTATCTTCTGTGTTCTTTTTATTGGTTGTACAAAAAGAAGTGATTAGCTCAGTCTTTGCTGTTCAATCAATCTTAATTTACACTTTATTGATCTAAGCTCGATCTTTAATCTTTGTTGCTCATTCTTTGTTAACCCTAGCTTAATACACGTTAATCCGGTCACCGTAAGCATTTATTCATTTAATGAAGTGGCTGCTAATGTCACCACTTGAAAGACACCAACGATTGATTAGCAACGTTGAGGAATGGTTGTCATGGTTCCACCTGGTAGATGAATGCAAAAAGTAAATAATTAAGAGACCATTGATTAATAAAACAAGGAATTCTATTAAAAGAGAGACTTGACTTACACGACTAAGAATGGTTTGGATACCAACTTATCCCCCCCCTCTCCAAGAATGCCAGATGGCGAGCTCTAAAGAATCTCTATAACATGTGATTTATTAGCGTCAGAGTCGTGTGTATTATGATCACTAGAGATTATTGGTTCTATCGCCAAAACCAGACCATAAATGACAGCGATTGCATGTAAAAGGATTTTAGTAGACTTTAAATGTGGAAATAGAGGCTATTTTTCATCAAAGACAGACAAACGAGAGCGAGCCCCTGTTTATCAGGCAATACTTGGGGCGTTGGCTCATGGCAACGAACAAAGAGTCTGCAAGGCCAAGGTACAGTTTCCTTTCCCCTAACCGCGCGAGTTGTACGGTTAGGGTTGGGAGGAGGGAGCAAATGCTTCTGCGAGCGATGAAACTGTGACACGACCTTTTAGAATAACAGATAGATCGAGCATCACACAAACGTTCGACGAGCCCAGGAATGTGTCGGAGAACAACAGCGGTTAGCTAATCGTTCATATATTGAGTCAGGTCGCTGGCGGATGGCAAACATGCCGATGAGACAGCTTCCCCTGCGGTAGAGAGATGGAAGGAGTTGTCCAGTCCGGGGAGTTCCATGTACGAAACTTCCTCTGGAGAGCTGGCGCCTCACCTGTCTGTTCAGAGGTCCGTACAAGATGGGGTTCGGCGCGGCCATGTACATCAGGCCCCGTCCCCCGGTCACAGCCACAGCGGGCCGGAAACCCCCGATTACTATGGCCGCTCTCATCTCCAACCGCCTTGCTCCCTGTCGGTCGTTGCCATCATGCAGATTTGGCTGTTTGGAGTTCTGCTCACGCTTCCCCGGACGGTACAGCTTCAGGCGCCACTGTTGAGGTCAAGGAGCCATCACCCTCCGGCGTTCTTTCGTTTTCCTTCTCTCCGACCGGATCCAGGTTTTGTGACTCCCCTCTCGTTCCGGTATTTCTTTCGTGAAGAGACCGACCCGGCGGCTCTATCCACCAGACGACCATCATCTTCCTTCACCGGCCAACACTTCGCAGTCATTCGGGTGTTTTTCGCGTAGCTTTGGGCAACTTCTCTGCTCCCCATCGGGAGTCCGCTCTCCGCCGGAGCCATTTTTCTATCTACTCCCTTTTACCCCGCGACCCTCGATCGAACCCGTCTCGGGCGGCGATGGCTCTATCTCTGTTTTCTTCCTGAAAGTCGGCAGGCGAAGCTTTTGTCCCTGTTTCTGCAGACAGAGCATGATTTTTACATACGAGGTGACGATGACGAGAAGAAGCCGATGAGGAGGAACGCGTAAGTCGACCCCCCCAGCGGAGGGCGATTCCAAGGACCACGGTGACAACGAGGCTGGACACCCAACGAGGCGATCATGAAGACTGTCGACTCTGAACGGGTAGGCGGTGGCGAGATACCGTCCCACGCTGATAACGCCCAGGATCAGCAGGTGGACGGAGTGAGACCAGTGTGTCGAGTAAAGCTTCCACCCTGCACAGGGCCCCCACTCGGTGGCCGCGAAGCTCGTGTTGTAAACGGCCATCCTGAGAGGCAGAGCGAGGAAATTCCTGGTCATGTCCGCCGATGAGAGGCTGATCAGATGGGCTCCCATGTAATTCCGCAAAGACTTCCACGATCAACGGGTTTCCCAGCGCTCCAAAGACAATCGTCAAGGCACTGCTCGCTATCAGACAGACAGTCCTCCCAACACACCGTCAGCCGTGCCATAGTTCCGAGGAATCTGGTAACTTCCGAGATTTTCCCGAACAAAGCGGAGATGACCCCGGTGGTGGTGGTGAGCGGCCGTTGTAAACGGGGACCGTCGCCATGGATCGTGCCCCGAGCTACATACTTTCCTTTAGTTCAGATTTCCCTGATGCGACGACAACGTCTAACTTTTCCAGCTTAGATCGATTGTGGAGAAATTATTAATGGGGATCACCTCTTTCAGCGTATGTCTGCCTGTCCTCACTCGTATACCCGTCACAGGTAGTAGGTAGCTACTCTACCTGCTTCTCTCCGCGGTAAATTTTAATCAACAGATAAACCGGCAGCGCAATGGACCGCTTCCAATCAAAGGATGCGGTACGCGGATGAAGCTGTTCTCTATCATTTGCATAATAAACATTTCATCGATAAAGATGCTGTTGTATCGGCGAAACGGATTCTCCGTCTTGCAGAATCGCTTACTCTGCTCTGCATCATCAACAGATGCACAGAGCAGAACCTCGGGAGGTGGGTGAATCATTTGGCGCTTTGACGTCGGGCGTCCAATTCACCACCTAGAGTCCGCACGGCAACTGGTGAGAATAATCACAAAAGAAAAAAAGATATTTATGGGCTTCTTTCACCTGCAAAAATACTTAAATATTTCTTCCCGTTGTTTCTGTTTTGTGTTATAGGTTTAGCGGGCCACCATTGTGTTTCGTATCTCCTTCCGGTTTTCCATTAAAGTTAATTCGGTAAACGAGAGAGGGGAAGGTAGCTGGTCGCAGAATTGCTCCGAGCGCCCTCTAGCCGCGGCATCTAGCTACAAAAAAAAGCCCAGGACATGGCGCCATATCCACGCTGTTCGCGGAAATAGACAGGGAATCGTGCCCGAGTACAAACTCCGCAACTAGACCGTTTGCTTGTGGCATCGCTTCGTTTCCCTTCATTCTGTGTGGAACCAGCGAGTTTCCGGTGATCCAGTCGTCGGTGTGGCCTCGTTCAGTGCCGTGTGGTCCATGGCCTGTTTAACTGGCGAGATCTCCTCCTCCTCATAGGATTCTTACGCAAGTTTCTTTTTTTGTTGTTGTTGCAAAATTCGGTACAGATGCAGAAAGGTCGTCTTATCAACTGAAAGAAAACGAGTCTCAACACGAGAAAAACAGAAGAGTTTCTTTTCTGCTTCCACCGAGAGAAGGGAATCCGGTTTAATTAGAGGAGAATTGAACTGGTCCTTCGAGCCGCGAATATGGCAGTTGGATTTCTGATGTTCTATGAAAGCTGGGGTCCAAAGGGTTCCGCAGGGCTAGATGTATGGATTTTCTGTTGCGGACGTTGGCATTGTTACTGGAGCGGGAGGAGATCGGACATCAGGTTTGGATGATCCGCAGGTTATTGGAGATTGACGAGAGTCCAAAGAGTCACAGTGACAAGAAGAAGAAAACAACAACAACAACAAAATCTTTTAACTCTAAACAACCGTGGACCCGTAAAAGGACTTGCTGGTGAACAAGTGCGAATAAAATGTCGGTACTGCATGGAATTCCTTTTGAGAATGGCTGTCTTACACTTATTTACAAAGAACAGGTTCCTTGGAGAGCGCTAACCGTTTTGGTTTCCAGTCCCATGACAAGCAAAACAAAGGCCATTTCTTTCACAATGTTTGCTTTGAAGTAAAACCCAGAATATCTGGAACCTTTGAAAACTGAGCAAGAATTACACAGGCTCGCAGAAGGTTAATTCTAGCTTGTGCGGCTAAATTCAATGGCCGTATTCCTGCTCTGTGGGTGACTATTTCTGAAAGGAACTCGTGCTAGCATTCGTTTATCCGAAGATTCGCAATCGTGTTGATGTGTCGCCTCAGTTCTTGGCTGGCTGCTGTCACTGCCTTAATAACGTTAATTTCTTCACTATGGACAATACTGTTGTTAGAATGCAAATAAATCGTCTCTTTCCATTGAAGAATGGCGCATTCGTCGTTAATCTCCGTCCATGTAAGCAACGCAATCCGCCAAGGCGAGCGAGATTAATCAGTTACCTTTTGTTGTAAATAAAGTATAAAACTAATGAATTTTTCTCTTTGGAATAAATTCACAAAAACGCTGACGCCCCACCGGGAAATACCACCAGGTGTCGTCTGCGTGTAATGAAAAGAAAAAAAAAACAATACAAAAATTAATTATAATTAATTAACGTATTGTACAAAAGGAAGTTAGAGATGTTGGATAGTCTCAGCGAAATTCCTTCTAAAAATATAATTATGTAAATATACTCTCTCGTGTAGATATTCTTTACGTATCCCAAGTGCCTCCGACTGGAGCAGGAGTACCTGTCCACACAATCGGATACAAAACAACGTGAGACAGATCTTACGAACCATTCTTTTAACCATGTATTGTTTGTTACAAAAGTTTTGTCGGGGTTTTTTACCACAACAATGAGACTTCCTATCGTCGCTGAACGTGAAGTTTATTAATCAAATTCAGTTCCATCACAATCATTACGCTTCTGCCAACGAGTTACAAGTGCATTTATATCATTTTTTTAAAAAAATCTGGTTTTCTGGAATCGATAAACCGTTGGAAGGCAGCTTCAATTGCTGCTTGGTTGGAGAAGGATTTCATATGCAGGAAGCTGTTGAGGTGTTTGAAAAGGTGGTGGTCTGTGGGAGAAAGGTCTGGTGAATAGGCTGGGTGAGGGAGAATTTCGTACCCCGACGTGTTCAGTTTCTGAAGAGTCACTTTTGCGACACGAGGATGAGAATTGTCGTGGAGCAGGATTGGGCCTCTTCGATTCACCGATGTCAGCTGTCGTTGGGAGAGTTTCTGATGAACAACGTTTAATTCAAGACAGTATCTTTCATCCGTGATGGTTTCACCAGCTTGCAAGAAGTTATAGTGGATGACACCAGTTGCAGTCAACCAGACAGTGACCATGACCTCCTTTGGGTGGAGGCTGGGTTTTGGAATGTGGTTAGACGCCTTGTCTCTGTCGAGTCACTGTGCTGATTGTTTTTGATTATGATAAAGGATCCATTTTTCGTCTCTCATTGATTCTGTCAAGAAATGGTTCGTTTTTGCTTCTTATGACAAGCGGACAACAGATCTCCAGTCGACGATTTTGTTGTTGTTCATTCAACTCATGAGGCACCCACTTGTCAAGCCCTTTTCGTCTGGCTGATTGCATCAAGATGCCAGGAAACAGTGGCAGTGCTAATCTGAAGCTCTCCAGTAATTTCTCGCACTGTTTTTCTTGGATCGGCTTCAACCGAGGCCTTCAGTCGGTCGTCATCGCAGCTGGAAGGACGTCCGCTACCTTCCTTATCTTCGAGGCTCACATTTCCTGATCGAAACTCTTCACAGACCACCGCGGTACTGTGCACTTATCTGCTGTCCTCGCCTCACGCTGGCTTAATGTTACAAGTTGCCTCGCTCGATTTGTGGCCTGGTTTGAACTCGTGAAGCAAAATGGCATGAAAAACATTTCTATCCCTGCTTCAATCAGAACCCCGAAACAAATATCCATTTTGTGATTTTTAAGAAGGTGGGTTTTGCATAATGCATGCCAAAGCACACGCTACAAAATGGTATATAACTTACCTACATACACCTTCACAAGGATGCAAAACATGAACCCCAAATTAACATAATACAAAAACTGACAAAACCTTTGTAATAATCTAATAGTTTGTGGTACTAACGTCGTATGACAGTAGACGTCAGATTTTAGTGGCCACTAATGCACCAATCAAATGTCGTACTTACAAAAGTACAATGAATTTTCAAGACAAAAATTACCCATCATTTTCTTTTCAGTGAACCATGCTTAACTTTCTGTTCACATCATACATAACACCAAATAAGCCACTTTACTGTGGGATGTTTGTAAGACTCGCAGAAAAGCTTTTATTTGACGCATGTATTTAAGGAATTCTTTATCGTGTTAAAGCCACAAGCAAAATACGGCGCATAAGAGACTGGAACAGGTAAATAGTCACTTCATACAGGTGTTCTTTCTCGTGTCTAAGCGACCGTTCTATTATAATTTAAATCATCGGGAGTATCAGGGCAGGTTCAGGTTTGTAATGCCCCTAACAAAGAGATCGATATTTACGTGTCTCAGCCGAGAGACTCACCTGATTTGAGAAGTAAATATGATCTAGACAGGTAAACAGTGGAAGGGCGTGTAATCAGGTTTTACGACAGAAAGCTTTGTGATTCATCAAAGTCGTTCGAATTTAATTTCTCGAGTCGATGACAACTATAAAATGGGAATTACGTTCGGATTACCCGATCTTAATCCAAACAAATAAACACGAGACAATTATCCATTGTAGTGAAACGAGATGCAGGTGTAAAAAATGTGAGAACATGGATTTTATGGATGGTTTACAATGTGAACGACGTGGGTCAGTTTAATTAACCTGCAGACATTTAGCAGAAGCGCAGCATGGAGAGCAGTAGACGACCGGATCAGGGAAACGCGGTGTTGGTCGACTCCACGTTCAAGAGAGGGAGAGAGAGATATCGATCGATTGATTCTGTAGTTTGAATTCCGCTCTTTAGCTATGTTAATGCATTCGAATGGAACTGACATATTCTTCATGTGACCAGTATAAAGAGTGTTTATTCACTTTTGTCAACTCCCTGTAAAAGACTTTTGCTCTCCAGACGCCTGGAATTAAGTCTCTCAATTATGTTTTAAGCATCCATCAATACTATTTTAAAAATGCTAGTTTCTTGTACGTTCTTGGAAAGCTCGAATCTCGAGAGAACTTTCAGATTAGCTAATAGTTATACTCGTGTAGACAATCATAAATCCCTTTGATGGTCTATGGTGAGAAATATTAGTGGTCATAATTATAAATTAGCCAGTGTCAGCACTACTTGATAGAAGACAAAAAAGGTTTGCACTAACAGAAGGGTAAACGAATGATATAATCTGTGCCAGCGACTATGGTCAAGCGATAAGGTAAATTATTATTTTTTTTTAAATCTTCCTGTTCCTGGGAGCCAGCCTTACACAAGAAAGATGTCTTCCACCGTCCTGTTATAAATAAAGTAAGTAGCGCGGTAATCCAACGATACGGATCTAACCGGGATTCGAAACCGAGATCTTACTCTTAGCAATCAAGTGGCCAACCATACCGTCCTGGAAAGACAGTTCTTTACCAGCCCGTCTCATCCGGGTACTTGGAGAAGTGGGTTCCCAGATTAACTCTTCACCGGTTTGAACCTTGACGAGCACTCAACAACTCCCAGACCTACTCAGATGATTTACTTGATCATCAAGAGAAATGTCCCCAATTCATCCCTTTCTAGTAGCTCACTTCTGTGAGATTTCTTAACATGGAGTTAGAACGAAGGTTCTCTAAGCAAGCAGCCAACAAGCTAAACAGTAAAAATGAATAATTAACAAAATTAACTAAGAAACAGAAAATGAAAATCTTTATTTGAACGAAAACGTACATAAAATTGCACGTCAGTACATGAAATAACTTAAAACGTCAGTATGGATGCCTTCTTCTGCAGAAGGTTGTTTGTTATACTGTTGTCCGATGTTGTGACGTTGATTTCCAGCTACTTGCGACTAAGATGGGGAAAAAAAAATATTCTGCTTTGAAATACAAACGCAAACTGCAAATTATCTTCCAAAAGAGTCTTCCATCCCAAGACTGCACTCCGATGATGATGAGCGAGGGATCGAAACGTAGGTTCGTCAGTTATTGCATTTTTACGAAAGAACGATAAACAGTTTGTGGTTCTGAAACAACCAAAAAGCGGGAGCATTTAAGCCCAATGAAATACGACAAATAAACACACGTTTCCTGTTTAACAAAGCAGAAATGGGTTTAAGATGTCGCTTTTACGCAATAAAAATGATTGCATTTATTCACGAGATCACAACTGAACACCTAGACAGGTGTAATTAATTCGCTTCCAGGAGTGATGAGACCGAATATAATCTAAACAAGCTCTTAACATGTTTACTACAGCTACAGCCATCAAGATGGGTTTTAAAAAAAAAACTTTCACAAAGACCTGATTGCATATGACGTTCACCTGACAAATAACAATGGGATGCGCCGCGCCGATGCTCCTGAATATCCATTTGTTAACTGCAACCAGATTATTAATTGATAAAACTTGGTTGTCTGGGAAACTGAAGGGATAACACAAATTACCGCCGATATATACACATTCACCACAGACATACACATGCACACGAAATCTCGGAGGCAAATGCAAAACATCCCTTTTGATATCTAATGTAAAACCAACTGTAACAGTGGGGCTGTATGCAGTACGTACGTGTAAGGACAGAGAGGATGATGACAATGCAGTTTCTAAAGACTAACAGTTTAGCTATTTACTAATCTGTTGATCAATTTTGTGTAACTTTTTTTTTGCTTGGTAGATTCTTGGTGAAAGAGTTTATGGTTTCTATTGGGTCGGTTCAGAGTAATTCACTAGTGTTGGTCCCCCTTTTTGGCTTTTTTGGGGGGGGGAGATCACGTCAAAGTTCATGTTGGACATTTTATCATCTCGGGATGACAGTCGCTCCTCGCACCGTTAACACAGGAGGCTAGTCGCGTGCTTTCTGACTGTATGACGGCAGAACCTCGATCTGTAACGCGATTAACTAACCTTAAAATTCAGGGGGCCGCAGATGTATTCTGTTGTATATTTAGCTATTTTGCAATTTCCTATTTCTATATCACACGTAGAAAAAATATGGAAGCTTCAGGTGGAATGGGTCCTTTTTATCAGGACAAACGAGCAAAAGACGATCGCGATGAAAAGTTACTTTTGACAGATTTTGAAAGAGTCTCTGCAAAGTTCTGATTTTATCTACACCTGCCGGAAACACACACACACACACCCTCCCCCGACGACGACTGATCGGGCCCCTTAAGTTTTAAAGCTCGGCCGGCAGAAGTTTATACTCTTATTACGAATATCGCGATCATTACCAGACGACGCTATTATCGCCTGAGGGGCGACAGATCTGGTTAAGAACAAAACAGGGATACGGAAGAGGGGGGGGACTTACCCACACACACACACACACACACAACAGGGTTCGATTATTTCAAAAAAATCCAGTCTTTGTCAGCGTCGAAGACCAGGGAATAACCACGGAACCGTCGGTGGGGTTGGGGGGGGGACGAGAGCCCTTAAAAAACCTCTTTAGTCAGAGGGCGCTCAGTTCCACGGAGTTTCCGGTCGCAGCGCCGTCTGCTGTTTCCGGTTTCGGCGAGAAACATTTCTTTCTTATGGCGATCCCGACGGCTACGAGCACCAGGGGCAGGGGGGTGAAAATAGTCCCTGCCACCGGCAAGATGGCCGCGATGTCCCCGTCCGGGTTCGGGAGTGTGGCCAGCATCGTGACGATGGCTACGCCGGTGTTCTGCACTTCTGTTTCGATAGCGATGGTCTTCACCTGTTTCCACGGCAACCGGCAGAGCCGGGAGAAGAAAGCACCCGTCAGAAACGTGCACCAGGGCATAACAAGACCGGAAATCAGAACCGGGGGCTTTCGGATAAACTCGAACATGTAGAGCTTTGCGTAGATGCCGAAGGTCATCACGAAGATGACGAAGAAAGCCGAAAATGGCTTTATGAGCGTTGACAGAAAACGGCCGGCCTTCGGAAGGAAGTGGCCGACGAGCAATCCCACTGCGCATGGCAGGATTAGTGAGACCAGGGAGATCATGATGTTAAGGTACGGGATGGAGATGGAACTGTCGATGAGAGTTCGACCCAGCGTGAATAACCACAACGGCATTATACCTGGAAAAAGAAAACAAACAAAAGAAAAACAGTCATAACATAGATATAAGTCGCATTTTTGTAATATCACAGGGAAAGACGTGAGAGAGTCCACGCCATCGTACCAGCGACACATGCCTCGGCTAGCTAACCAACTACTGGGAGCAATCGGTACCTGATAGTTTAACGAGCCTAAGGCTTTGCTTTTGTAGCCCTCGAAAACGTCATTAGTTATCCTGGTCCTAATGTAGCATTTGCCCATTTGGATTTACTTTCTGACTCTTAAACATGTTCTTTTCTAGCATTTTCAACTGCAGGATTACCGTGTTCAGATTAGTAAACAAATTCTGTCGACCCTGAACGGATTTAGGCAGGAGTAGACTTACCCAGAGAGGTCAGGGTACTAATAAAAGTCATTGTCAAGCTAAGGTCGAGGTCACCGTCCAGAAGTAAGGTCCAAGCGTTGCTGCCTCCACCGCTAGGGCTACTGCCAAATGCAAACAGTCCGAATGCCAGGGCGCCCTCCAGCGACAGGATTCGAATTAATGCGTAAGCTATCTGCAATGATTTTAAACCAAGAATTAGAGAGAGGGCCACAGAATTAAGTCCATCATTTTTATTATCATTTTCTTTTTGCACATTTTTTTTATTTTATTTTACCCGTTCAGATTCCGGCCAGACGTCTGTGAGACTATGGGGAATTTTGTCGCGGTTTAAATGTAGACAATAACCCGAGCCTTTTAGACATATATGCAGCAATACGCCGTCGAGAGCTCGGAGAAGAAAGCTTCCGGCCTGGTCGTTATAGCAAACTTTCTGCGATACGTGATGGCTTAATTGGCCACTGGTAAACATAGACAACTGGTTCAAGAACAAACCAAGGCATTGACACTACACTGCAATATCATTTATTAAGTGCTGCAGACACCGTCGCTGTGATAAGCGCCGATCCATTTGAGAGGCGACGACCGCAGAGCTGGGTGCGTCCGAGTCCAAGCTGAAGCAGCTAGGTGCTTGCTGATTGGCTCTGAGCGCTCTAATACGCCAATCGTCATTGGCGCAGCAAGCATAGACGACACCAGAGGTGGGTGCGTCCGAGTCCAAGCTGAAGCAGCTAGGTGCTTGCTGATTGGCTCTGAGCGCTCTAATACGCCAATCGTCATTGGCGCAGCAAGCATAAGCAAAAATGGCGGACAGGACGCATGTTCAGATCGATCATGAAAAATACACGAGAGTTTTTGCGTAGAAAACAAGAACGAGAGCCCCTCCCCCGCCCAGATTTTGATAATAAGGCCATGCATGTAGTTATCATAAATATTACAATAATAATAATTTCTCGGGCAGTCTCGTCTGTTCTCCTCAAGGGAGTAGAAAGTGGGACTGTCAGGGGTGGAGGGGGGGTGAAGGAGCTGATGGTCTCAAGATGACTGCGCGGATTTGAAAGCTGAGAGTGTCGCGCTCTTGACTCCCACATCGGTCGGGAAGAGGGTCTGTCTCTCCAGCTCTCGTTTATCGGACCGCCCGCCCCCCCCCGGCCGAATCTCACCGGAACCTGTCCTCGGCATACAGAGCGGAACACCAGACGCTGGTGAGATGAAGTAGAGGAAGGAATAAACATGCACGGAAATAGGAAGATCCTACGCGTAAAGCGTGATGCAAACCACCTGACAGCAGGTGCGTGACCGCTAAGTCTTTCCAGAAACTCCGCCCGGCATCGATCGAAACTAAATTGTACGAAATAGCGCAGAAAACAAAACGGAAACCCCCCCGATGATATATTCTGAAGAAATAGTTAAGACAATCTCGTAAATTATTCAAGCATCCATTATTTGCACGGACTGGCAAACGTCGCTTTCCCACTGGGCCAGAAGAACGTCAACGATTAGGTGACCGACGATTTGTTCTCTCCCTAGTTCCAGACACCTCGCCCTTCAGACCAGCGAAGCAAATGGAACTAAATAAGCGACCATGTGTCTCGACAGTCTTTAGCCCTGCCACTTTCAGGAGAACCCCTTTCTCCTGCGATAGATCACCTAAATTTTCCGTTTGCATTTTGGAAGACTGCAGGTGGCCGGAGCCTTCGAACCCGCGACGGTAATCACCAAACAGCCAAAAGGTTGTTCTAAGAGCCATTCTTTTTTCGAGTAAACTGTTGCCTTTTCTACCGAGTTCGATGTACCAGAGTGACAGCGACTCAACCTGAATCTTTTTTTTAATTATTTTTAAGCGTATTCCGACAGAATCCATCCTCTGTGACGCTTCATACTGCAGTTACTAAGGTAACCGTCTCACCAAGCCTCTTCCGGGAGAGTCGATGGACCGAACACGCTGTATCGGCCACTGCTACATCGTCTGGTGGAAGTAACAAAAGACTTAACGAATTATCTATTGGAATCCTTCAGAATGGCACTTGGAGCAGGAAAGCCCGTCAGGGGGCGCGCAACGTTACGTATGCTCGTCCATAAAGATGGTGTTTGTTTATACAGAACGGACATGATGAGAAAATGGCTGGCTATTCGTTTTATTTCCCCCCCCCTTTTTATTTTATCGGGTAGAGTTGGGTATGTCTCTGACATCATTAAGAGTCAGGAGCATCTTTGAAATGCGTGCTCTGTTCGGGTTGGTATTAGCTAAGTTCGCCGGTGTATGTAGCGACAGCTTCTCCGACCAGTCACCACTGCACCCAGTAGGTTGGCGGCAGGAATGAGAACCGAAATGGGATCCATGACCAACCTAGAGCAAAGAACGACCACCGATGAAGTTCCTACTGCGAATCAGGTGAGATGACGAAATTCCTTTAAACAGTTTTTTTTTTTTTTTAATTTATTTTCAGAGCTCCTCAGATTCTATTCTCGGCCTGGCATAAATTTAGCGTCCGTTTAATGTATTTAAAGAAATTGTTTAGCAGATTAAGTTACTGTTTAATTGACGCTGTTCTAAACAAATTAACGCAAAAAGAAAGAAGATTATCTCCCTTCATCACATCACCGAAAATGTACGAGTGCGTAGATGAATAAGGTTTTTGTACACGGCTGGCATCTGTTAAGTTTTGACAAAATCAACAGTGATTCTAACATATTATTTGACCAGTAGAGGAACATCTTGACAAGAATCCATCCGCAAAACGCAAAATATTCGGGCCGATGAAGAACAACAAACCTTTCTAGTTTATTTTATGGATGAGTGATGGAAGAAGACCTAGAAGAATAGAAATAGGAGGAGGAGTGGAGGGGGGAATAGTATCCTGTGTTGTTCTTTTCTTTATTTCGATAACGAGTTACATTTAATGACACCTGCCTGCAGTTCCTGAAAACAGGAAAAAGCTCGTCTTAAAGCACAGATCTCTAGACTATCGTGTAACAAAAGCACAAAATAACTAAAAGAAGATAATTTTCACCTGCATAGAGTGCATACATAACACAGTGCGCACACGCACACACACACACACCCTCTCCCTCCCTCTCTCTTAGTGGGAAAAAAGTATTAGATACGACCGATATTACAACTTTAAGAAAAGGTCGGAGCCGGCAGTGCCTTTTTCGCAGTAGCGCGCGAGACTACGCGTGGCCAAGGAAAGATAAGCGGAGCGAGTCTTACCTGCGCAACGATTAGCCGGCTCCTTTGAAGCTGCAAGATCACAAGAAAACTCCCATTTGCGAACGGCGTTCGGCACACCTGCTCTGATAGTGATATATATAATTTATCTGGAAGGAATAAATATCCTATATTTTGGGGAGATAAACCAGATCTGTCTGCACACATGACTGATACCGCCATTCTTTCACGAAGGCTTTTTGTATAGTTGTATAGTGTATAGGCATAAGGAATAGGTTACTATGACTACGGAATAATAATAATACCGTATATCGCAGATCGACACTTTTGGGTTGTAGTGTACCAAAGTTTTCACTATCTACCCCCTTTTTTTTTTGTTTTATGGTAGTTTGAGGGGCTTGCGGAACAACTTAAGGGTCGGATGGAGTTCCCAAAACACTTACCAAAGGATTTATTAAGCACTGGCATCCAAACCCCACCAGCAGCGGGACGGGCCGTCGCACTAGACTCTTCAACACGTCCAGGTGGATCTTGCACCCAAACCCGATGTTGCAGACAATGACAAACGCCGCGACGGTTCCGACGAACACCCGATCGATCGCCTTGGGTTGGCGGATCACGGCCACCCTGAAGCTGTCCAAAATCCTCAGCCGGTGCCCGTCGTCCCCCGAAGTGGAGTTTCCCACGAACATCTGCAGAAAGGTTCTGCCCAGAAAGACGCCTCGCACAGCGATGGTCCCGTTGATCCACGCGCCGCTCGCGACCCCGGCATCATCTGTTTTCCGGCTGTTCTTCGGCGCGACCCTCGCGATGCCCGGATTGTCGCTGCGAGCGAACACCTCCAGGTGATCAACGGCAGAAGCTGGGTCCACCTCTGCGGTAACGTACACGTTCTCTGTGGACCCCTCCAACAGCATAAGCTTTCCGGGGATCACTGTCGCGTTACTGACAATTATTTCAGTTTGGATCGTAAATGGCACGAAACACAACGCAAATCCGACCGCTGCGAGTGGATCCATCGTATGCTGGCTCGTGACTGCTTATCTATCCCCCTCCCTCTCTATATACTCCAGCTATACTCCACTCCCCTCCCTCTCTCTATATATATATATACACTCCAGCTATCCCTCTCCCTTTCTCTCTCTATATATATATATACTCCAGCTATCCCTTCTCCCTCTCTATATATATATACACTCCAGCTATCCCTCCTCCCTCTCTCTATATATATAACTCCAGCTACCCCTTCTCCCTCTCTCTCTCTATATATATATACACTCCAGCTACCCCTTCTCCCTCTCTCTATATATATATATATATATATATATATAGATACACTCCAGCTACCCCCTTCTCCCTCTCTCTATATATATATAATATATACACTCCAGCTACCCCCTTCTCCCTCTCTATATATATATATATATATATATATATACACTCCAGCTACCCCTTCTCCCTCCCCCTCTCTCAGCTACTTCCTCCTTCATGCAGTGGTTTGATTCAGCTGGTTCGCACCGGTTCGTGCGAACCTGTTGTTGAAATTTTATGAGTTCCGCGAACCGGTTGTTAGCCCCTAACCTATTTTATCATAAAATATAAGGCAGAACCCAATTATTCATGGTACACATCGCATGATTCATCTTGGTTTTAGAAATATCTACGGCAACTTTCTACGGCTGCAGAAAATAGATAAAACACCCCTTATTAGTAAGTGGAATGTTCTATAATTATGCACAGGAATGTGTGTGCGCTCCAGTAGCTGACACGTGGTGGTGTCTCGGGCTGAAATGCTCGATCACACGCCTCGTCCGCGTTGCAGAGAGAGAGAGAGAGATGCAGTTCTATCTGTAAACGACCGGCTGACGTCTTCCGCACGACCCGACCCCCCAAGTGAACCCTACGTGTCAGGCGACATTGCACTGATGGAAGCGCCAGTCCTTAACTGAAATCTCAAACGTAACCCGTCAATGTTCTCTCTTCCTGTTGTAGTCGGGTAAAGGCGATGCGAGGAGGAGGCTTGTTTGGGACAAGTTCGTATTTCGGAAAGACGGACTCTCTGGTTCCACAGTCCGACCCGACGGGACAATAAATGGCAGAGCAGAAGGGAAGCCGTAAATCCTCGACACTGATCGCGAATTACACCAGTTATTATTTTTTTCCCCCCACACCTTTTCTTTTAAGAAAAAAAAATATTTGCTTTCGTTGTCGTTGAAGATCAGAGGTGAAAGGGTTCGTAATTTGTGACGATATTAGTTTTTAGGAGGTACAGTGAAAGGCCGGTTGACCGACAGAAGACGAGGGCCGCTGTGTCGTAAGGGATATAAAATGGCTTTGACTGCCAAAAGCGCACCAATTCTTTTGCGGTAGTTTGGACAAAGATTTCTCCAAGCTTTAAAAAATCTGCCCTACGTTACACGTATCAGCCGGGTGGTGGGGGAGTCTAGCGATGAGGAACATGAAAAAAATCTTTCAATCTGGGAGGAGGAAGTCAAAGTAAACAACTATTCTGTCTGCCTACGTATCGATTAAAGCGCAGCGTGCGATCGCCTTCTGTCTTGCCCCACTACCTGAGGCTACGCACCAGAAGGTAGCTCTAAAGAGGCGATCTAGTCATCACCGCCAGCCGGACTTCTCGTCGATTACAGGTTCGAGGATTACTGTAACATTTTGTTTGTAATATAAACACGTTGGCTTTTTAAAACTCGCCTTATCCGAGTTTGATCAACGGCAATTATCGCACTGATTCGACAAAGGAATTCATATCATGCATGGTTTTGCTACGTGGGATTTATGTAATCTACACTGGACATAAACCGGTGCCAGAGCAACAGATATAAAATTCATTCCATATAAAGAAAGCTCGTTTTATCGTGTGAAAGTAGGGAAGTCCAGTCAGTACTTTAGAAAAGCTGGCTCTGCTATCTTCACGACATCAAAGTTGCCAAAGCGCTACTTGTGACGTCATTGCTGATAACGTGGTATCGGTGATCATCGTGTCCTGGAACCGCTTGTTGTGCTTTAACGTGCACTTTTATTTCGTGAGGTCTAAAAACTGCTTAGTCAGAGTGGCCTTACTTATACTAACTGTTACGTCACTACTGTACCAGTCATCGTGCCATTACTATATTAGTTTCTTTTTCTAGATAATCTTGCTCTGCCTGTCAACGCGTGTCGCCAATCTTTTACACCTCCATCACCTACTTCAGCAGCTGACTCAGTCCAAACATTTATGCGCTCACATGAATCTGAAAAGGACTTTTCCACACTTTCACAAGACTGCAAAATAACTGCTAAGATGTTGCTAACAATGGTTTTGGACAGCACTGTTGTCAGAACTCCACGTCAGGAAAATTTCTTTGTCCTGTCCCTCCAAGCTATCGTATTTCTTCTGCCCTATCAAGGGACTTATTTACTGATAGATAAAACTCAGCAAGAAGCGAGGTGAGTTCTAACGATGTCACTATGATCAGAATCTTTCGTTCTGATGTCGCCTACATGGCAGGCAGTACCTGCTTCTCAAACTGATGGTTTCCTTAGCTTCGACAACTGAAAAACGCTGTCTCAGCAGCCTTTGGGGTCGGAATGGCGGCCTTCTGTTGCTACCTAATCCACGAAAGTAGATCTGAAACGTTAAGCTGGAGGAGACCGGACCGGATCTTAAAACTGGTAGATTTTGATAAAATAGGGGCTGGTGATGGAGCAGACTCCCACAAGCCCCAACCTACTCGAAATCCATTGCAAAATATTTATAAATTACTTGGTTATTTCTGAAGAATTAGCGAGGTTGGGTGGATTGAACGTTTTGGATCTCCGCACACGTGGAAGGAGACCATTTTCACCTGAGTAAAAAGAAAATCAATGAACCTGTCAGCAGACTTTAAGGTCTAATTATAATATAATATTCGTATAGTAGAAATATGGTTTACAACAAGGAAATCAGAAGATGACAAGTGAAGAAAAACTTAAAAATTATTGAGAAGAGGTGGGAGAAAAAATTCCTTTAAAGGGAGCATCGAGCCGCGGTCACGAGCTTGATAATCAGTCCTAGGTGTTATGAATTTCGTCCTATGGAAAAAAACAGTGTAATTTAATAAGATTATGAAGGAAAAATAATTATAAAAACGTCAGGTTAACGGTTACGATAATATTAATAGATAACATCACGGATTTTACCTGCCTGAGTCTCTCTCTTCGAGGTTTTGACTGGCTGGACCGGTTCTGTTAAGTTGGTAGCCGTGGTGGGGGAGGACTCACCGGAAAAGGTCCCGACTTCCCGGTGGAATAACTGGGAAACTGCGTCTCCTCAGCTCTGATGCATCGAGATCGGACTGTCCGCCAATGGAAATGTCACGTGGTCAGATGAGCAAGTTAGGGTAAAAGATTTGGCGTAGATTACAAAACCAACTGTTTTTTTTTATTTTTATTTTTTACCTGTCTGACTGAGGTTTTAAAAAGTTATCATTCAAGATGTAACGTATTTTAAAGAGAAGTATATATATATATGTATTTATATAGCTACGATGGACTGGCTCATAAGAGCAAAACAAAACAAGACATTTACAGCGCCCTCTAGCAACACCCTGCAGCCACCAGAGCGATGACTGACGGCTTCAATCGCTGTTGTTTGCATGTCTGCAATAATCTTGATAAATTCGGAATACAAACCCGGTGTTTGCCATCTATTGTGATGTATTACACAAAGCAGCGATCAATGTTACCGTGTGAACGGTAAGTCACTCACGATGAAATGAACCGAGGCGAGCCCCCCTGGGGCCACTTGGTTGCGAGATAAGCTGTTTCTTTGGCATACCAACATTTCACCCGATATTTTAGGTATTCCGAATCCATATCACAATCGATGCCGAGAAAAGAACTTTGCTTCACGCCGGATCCGGAGTCCGGACGGTACACGGCCCTTCCCTTCTGGCAGATATACCTGTTTTTCCAAACGTCTGCATTCCGATTTGGTGAGCTGGATACCATGTCACAGACGCGCCGAGACCTTCAAGTCAAATTCCTATTACTGAACTCACCTGCTTATTACATTTAACGATTCTGCTTAAAACACAAGAGTAATTAGTCCTTTAACAAGGCCGGTCGTTGTGTAGTGCTCTTACCTGCCTGTAAACTGTACGTAAGCGCACCTGTAAGGTGAAATAAACCAACTTAGTGCGTAAGAACTGAGGGGGAAAAAAGAGTGGTTTCGGCCTCTTTTGTTGCGAAGATCAGAGAGAGCGGTAGCTGAAGCAGGGCAGTTACCCTTAGAAACGGCCGTCCAAGACAGACAGAAAGAAAAAGAAATTAGTTGGGTGTCATAAGGCCGCAGGAAGGTGCAGAAGCCATTCATCAGTAAGGATGATGGCGTTTTCTGTGATGACAGTAAAACGTGGGTCCGTAGGCAGAGCCTGAAGACGACAGAGTTTAATAGAAGTGGAGTTGCCCTCTTTTAAGAATGGTAATCAAAAGATGGTGTTCTTGAGGCTGGATAAAAGGGATCTAGGAAAGATATGGGAAATGTATAGCAAATATAATCGTGAATACACATCTGCTGCTGCACACATTTTTTTTTTAAAATTGTAGTGAAAGCAAACATTTAACCAGTTGTTCCAAAGTTAATATTTAATGTATTTAGCCTCGATGGCGGCTCTCGAATGTCTCTACCCAGAAAACGCCAATATCTGGAACAGTCGATATCATCGCGGTTGATGCCCTGGACCGTTATTAGATCAGCGGAGCGGAACACGTGAAATAAACCGATCGTTATGATCAGTCAACGATGATCCGTCATTTTAGATTCCGAATTTTTATCTGTCAGATGAAATGAATTTCTAGAAAAGAAAAAAAAAAAAATCGAACAACCACCAGCAACAATTGAAATCGATCAGAGCCGTGTGGCCGCTGGACTCGTTCCTGGCTGATAAGGTGAACGGCATGCGATGATTTCCAGCGTGTGGTGCCATATTTGCCTGGCTGTGAAGGAAAGGATGCGGAAACACCTGTTTTGGCCTTCCTCATCGGGTGCCTGCGCGGGATACAACTGCCAACCGGAACTGCTTTACTTAGATTATGAGCGCGCGAGCACCTTTTCCCTCCTGCCCTCTAAAAATTTCCCATAATTCCCCGCCGAGCATGTACCCGATTAAAGGTGAACACCTGTTCTTGAATTATTATTATTAGAGCGTTAAAAAAAGTGCGCGTTTTTGACATAATTGAGCGAATTACTTGCTGCTGTAAAAGATAATTTTAAAATAGAATTCTGACCAGGGCTGGGGTGGGGGAGGGTAAAGAATAGCAGATGATCAGCAGACAAAGAAAACTTCCAGAACAGCGACAATGATACGGGTAGGGTGTTTGTACGGACCTAGTTCCCCTGCTTTAAGCAGCCAGGTGTCGCCAGGCCTGAACGGGCCACACATTTGCAAAATCAGTACAAACATCCCGAAGGTAAAGACACCAAGCAGCAGTGGTGGGGGAGGGGCAAAGAGAAGAGAGAAAGGGAGGTGGGGGGAAGATAAGCACGCGCCGAGGGGCAGGGAGACTGACACGTTTATGAATCCGGCAGGTGAGGAGAACGGAATCACGCGCCCAGTCGAAACCAATGGTAGGCCTCCCAGCAGTCGTGTAATTCTCGCGGCTTAGACATTTATGCGTCGTCTGCCTTTACAGGTTATGAATATCATGGTTCGATCTCGTCTCCATCACCACGACGCGCCCTGCCGGTTCCCGAGGAAAGCCCGGCGCCTCTGCAAGTTGGCCGCCGTGATCCTGGCCGGGCTTTCCGTCGCCTTCGCCCTGCAAGGTGAGTGCACCAGCCCGTAACGTTTTCGGCCCAACCCGCGGAGCAATCAAGGCTTAACCCGTTAACGACCGGCGCAGGGGATCCAAATACCATCGTTACATAGAATCTATACAGCGCGTTTAGACTCCCTCACCTTTAACTTCGCAGCCACCCACTTCTCAGGACAGAGAAAGACACCAGGCTCTGTAGCTAACGCATCAGCAGCAGCTTGAATTAACTCGTCATGTTTCTCCAGAATACGCTGAATCGTGAATAATAGGGATAATCTCTGTTTTTCGTTCTAGCTCATCGCACGCACAGAGGATTGAGGCAAAACCTCCAAAAATCTTCTCCAAGCAACAATTCAAAGGTAAAGCTTCATGTTTGTCCATGTGGTATACAGAGAATTAAATTAGGTGTTTCATTGTCTAGTCACCATATTCACGATCTGACATCTCAAGCCCCTGGTGTGCAGACTCTTAGCAAACACTGTACTCTGTTTTAATGTAAACTAACAAAATAAAGAAATCCAAGATAATAATTAACTCTAATATAATAGTAAGAAATAGACTGTTGCAAGAATGCTTTGATGAAATAGTCCATTCCAGACTGATAAAGCTCCAAAGTTGCTTTAAAAATAAGGTGATGATTGATCTGTAAAGAAATTCTGTGTCTTGGTTATCTTGTTTGCTAACTTCATTTTCATATTTTTGCTCTGCTATTAAATGGAAAGGTTTGTGATATCAGTACATTTCTTCTTTGAATGCAGTGTGCCATTATAACGAACGAGCTGGAATCTGCTAGTGGTCTATGTAACAGTTGAGATCAATCATTACCCACTTAATCTTAGTCATACTGGCCTTGTGGCAAACTTCTCATTATGGGATTTATAGCTTAACAATGTATTAACTATAGTAAACAGTCAGATTAAGAGCAATCCTCAGAGACTGAATCCCCTTTCAGTCTTCCAACTGCAATTTGGCTCTGGTATTAAAAGGAAAACAAGCAGACAGACAGACAGACAGGCCAAGCTGTTCCATATTTAAGCCTTCGCTCCTGCACTTATATACAAGATAAAATTGTATGACAAACTTTTCTAAATAACTTTAAGCCTTTGTAAGATTTTAATGCCAACAAATCTAAGTAGCAGTCAACTATTCTTTTGCAAATCTTATCTCCTGTCTCAGTGAAAATCTTTTGTTCTAGCTGTTTTCCATTTGACTATGCTAACATATTTAAGTTTTCTACTTATTAAACCCACAATTTTCAAAATTTCTTTTTACTACAGATTCCAGGAGTTCATCCATCTGATGATGATACAAAACACATTATGCTACAAAGAAAACAACATGTGACTCGGGTTTGTTCTGAATTATCAATGAAGTACCCTTCACTGCAGGTTTCAAATGGAAGATTTCTAATGTACAAGCCATTGCATATGGCATATTGTGTGGTTGCCAAAGTAGCTTGCACATTCTGGATTGGGATCTTCCGTTTCCTCTTGAAGGACATACCTTTTGACAACATAGTTAATCCGATGGACATTACAAAGGTGATTGCGCACAGTCGACCAAAAATACTCAAACATTACTCAATAAATAAAGGGAGAGAGGATTTGGTGAACTCAACTCGTTTCCTCATTGTGAGAAATCCTTATTCTCGGCTCTTTTCTGCATATATGGACAAATTTTTACTACCAGACTTGTGGATTAACGTTGGCCCATTAGTATCAGAAATGTTTAGAAATGACTTGTCAAAAAAATGTGTACCTGATGTGGAATTCATAGAGTTCCTTAAACTAGTGGCAGCCTTCGAAAAGTCACCACAGCATAACAATGGTCACTGGAAACCGATATATCTCACATGCAATCCTTGCATGTGGAAGTTTGATATTGTTGCAAAGTTAGAGACATTTTCTCAAGACAGGGCATACATTTTAAAACAGTTTGGACTGGATCATTTTGTAAAGAATTCCAGCCACCAGGAAAACAGTGAACACCAGATATGGTCACAGATACAGTACACTTTCTTGTCGATGAAGACCATCACAACCCAATGCAAGGTAACACCACAGTTCATAGCTAATCGCCTCTGGGAAGTTTTCCAGATGCAAGGCTACATAAAAAATGATTCAGCTTTTCCTGTGCATGCATTAACGAAGACAGCATCTATGGAAAAACAATTCAGAGACATTGTAATCAATGAAATCCGCACTAGTCCAATGACAAGAATTGACAGCAGAGATCAAAAACTTTTCTTCTTAAAAAAAGCTTACAGTTCCATTCCAAAAAGCATCATTAAGAAAATCCAAACAATATTTTTACCTGATTTCAAGCTTTTCAACTATGACATTGACTTGAACACTCTTTAATGCTTTCAAATCAGTTGAAATAACCCCTTTTGAATAGTATACTCAATTTGAAAAAAAGGACCTGATGATATATTATTAAAAAGGTGCACTTGTTAATTATAAAAATACAGTAGTAAAACATTATCATATACAGTGCCCTACCATAATAACTTAGTCACCTGCTATTATAGTATTTTAGTGTGTGGTGGTAATTGACAAGCCAGCACAAACTGAATCAAATTCTATGCTAGCTAGCACTTGCTTGAATCAACCATTTCAGCAGGAACAGTCTCAATCCTGTTTGGCACTGAATCGATTAGATTTTGAATAATGGTTTGTAACCCCCTCATACACATGGGAGCTTCCATTAATTCTAACACATGGTGAGACATGAACAGGATGCTATCAGCTGACAATCCAGTTGCTGGCGCAGGTGACCTATCAGATTCACATCAGGAGTTTGGGTACATAGGTTGTTGAATGGTTTGATTTCCTTTCAAACAGTGGTCACGTGAGGTGTTGTATATAGTGCCATCTTCCTGAAGAATATGGGTATCAAATCTCAGTATGCCTTGTTGGTAGAATAATAGCTGTGTCATTAAAATGACAAGGTACATGGCAGAAATGGGACATGCATTCTTTTTACAAACAAGTGTCTTTCCACCATGCCAGATTGCAGCCCATAACAAGACAATTTCATCTCTATATCTGACTGTGGGCTAAAGATCTTTGATAGATTCTCTCCAAACCAAGTGCAATGACTATTATTTTATTCCTATTGGATTGAAGAGGTAAATACTGTGTATGGTGTAGCAAAGTTGGAGTTGACAGCATTGGACTTTTCTTTGACTTACATCTGTTGCATTGGCAATATCAGCAAGAAAATCTTGACAGTGAGAGCAAGCATGTTGAGTAATGGCATACTTCTGTTATGTTACTGAAGGCCTTTCAGGTTACTTTTTTGCAGCAGACAAATGCTATGTGATAATATTAACAGATCCACAAGGAATAAGATCTTTGGGAATTATTTGATGACTGTGAAGGGTCTACAGCACTAGCTCAAGTAAACCGAAAAAATATCATAAGATCTACCTAGACATCAATATACATAATCCAGGGTTCACATACAGTTGGCCAACCAACATTCAAAGCTTTTCAAACACCACATACTGAACCATAAACATAATTACAGTAACATGTAATTAAAACTTAAGATTTGCTTTGGGGGATTACATTATCCCAATTTACTTATACATTACATCTTGTAGTAAAGCCCAGTTCCTTACTGTACATAAGTTAAAAATTATCAGAAATGTCCTTAAATGTACAGCTGCTGCTGCCCAGTATGTCTGTATCATAAAAATATTTTCAGTCTTCATTACAATTAGAATAATTGTCTAGTATTAGAAAAATGCAGTCCCAAAGTCTGACCAATGAATGAACCAGCTGTATGTCTCCTTTTATTCCTCTGACCCAGTAAACCTCAGGTTGGCCAAGCCACTTTTGTTTAAAGGCATATTTATCCAAACAATAAAAATCTAAGTTTTTTTAACTGGTCTACTATATTGCTAATACTGTGTTTCTTCTCCCCCCCCTTTCTCATCTAAAAATGAAGATTGAGACTTCTGATAGGTCAGTTGAAGTCAGAATGCATCTGGCACTTTCATGAAAAACATTTCTATTTAGTAAAACACATCAAAATGGCAACAAAATCCTTGCTTTATTCTTACACTTGTTTAATTTCACACTATGTAGCAATTGTTGGCAGCCAGAAAATCTAATTTCTTTGGAACAATTGTTCATATTGCTTTTTCTTGTTTTCTTTTTTGTTGTTGTTGTTCTGTTCTCTGAGGAACTGGAGAACATGAGATCTCTGGATGTTGGGTTATATAACAAGCACACCTTATAAAACCCAAATCCAGGGCTTAGATGCAGAGAAAAAGAAAGAAAGAAAATGCCAACTCTTACCTACCACATCTATAAATGAAGGATTCTACTAGGGACTTTTGCTCTGTTACCCATCCCACACAACCACACATGTTGTTGGCAGATTCAGTGACTCAGTGGAGGAGGTCTGGGCAGCTGCCAGCGCCATTGTTTCCCTGATGCATACCAACACTGAATACTGGTTGACTCTAGTAGAAAAATGGTTCACTTTAGAGCTGCTAAAATTAGGTACTGTGCAACAATGTGGGAAAGTTAATTTAAATTATGACCACCTGTTCCTTTATAGAAACAAGTCAAACTGAAGGTGATCTTTGTAACTGCATAGAGAGACTGTTTAATTGAGATAAGGCAAAGAAATAAACTTTTCACTTACTGTTTTTAATATGACCACAGTATCATACAATTCTTTCCAATAAAAACATTTTATACAATGTATTTTTTTTTTTTAAATTAGAAACTGCTACAAAAGCAAGACTTGTATTTTTTTTTGTAAACATGCATTATAGTTCTGTAGTGTTTATTTAGTTACTTCATGAATAGCACGAGCAAGATAGCTTACGTTGTTGGATGATACACCTGCCACAGAAATCCGTCCATCTTTTGTGAGATAAATGGAGAAGTCTTTAATCAGTCGTTCAGCCTGAAAATAAAAGGAAATACAATAAATATCAGTTCTAACCAAAACTGAAATAGGTGTATAAATTGTTTACTACGTATTTGTAGTCTAATCTAGTTTCTACTCTTTATGAAGTCTTGCTCTATAAACTAAACACTTTATCATTAACTCAGTAGCTTCCACAGACAACTACAGAAATAGCTTTTGAGAAATTTCTTGGAATTGTGTGCTCTAGTGAACGAAATCTTTTAGTAAACAAGAAGTATGTCAAACTTGAGTATAACTAGTGATCCTTCAAGACATTTTAATTTTTTAAAAATTAATTGCTTGTCTTTGAAAGTTAGTTTTAAACAGTAAGTTAAGCTAAGTTTCTTAGAGCTGACCAGATATCTTAATTTACCTGAAAAACTTGTCATATGCTTCCCTCCCACTGCCCTAAGTAATGGTTGACAGCTGTGAGCTAAAGATTTCCGGATATAAATACCAAAACACAAAAGCTTTATGCACAATAGTATAGAATCAGCATCGAGAACAATTCCTGCTTCCTTATTCTATTTATAACCCAACAATAGAATTGATATTTTAAAAGGAGCAAACAAGCACACATTGGTACTCCTATCATGTGCTACCATTCATCAGATGATTTCCAGCTTCAAAAGGAATTTATTAGCGACAATAATCTGAAAAAGTGCAAACTCCAAGGTTCCAAAATTTTAATTGACCTTCACAAATTAAAAACCAGAATATATAGCTCATGGTAGATTTTCATTTGATTTTAAAGTCTGTATACCTAAATATAAAGATCCTACTTACCTGATTTTGCTTCAGTCCAGTGAAGCAGAACATGCCAATCTGGTCAGTAACATGCTGCCAGTTCAAAGATGACCCTTCAGACTTTAAACTGGCTACCAGCTTCTGTCGCATGTTGATAATGCGGTCAGCCATTCCTTTCACATCAACCAACCTGAATTAAAATGATCTCAACTAATGAACCTGTTTGAGGGCCAAACACAAAAAAACTTTGATTTTGATAGCTAACGTGAATTGTCTCCCTGTATAAGAAAAATACACCAGATGTATAAACAACATGACATTAAAACCATACTTTACAAAACAGTTGCAGCAAATTGAAAAACAGCAATGAAGATGCTAGTCTGCTTATCATTCTCACCTAACCAATGTTTCAACATTTTATTCTCATGGTCTTCACAGGAGGTGGCTATTCAATGTTATGAAAAAACAGAAAACCAATTAAAAAAACCTGGAGGGTGTGTTGTTATTAGAAAAACCAAACTCACTCACCATGTAGCCTTCAGTTCTGGGGTAGTTAGAATTTTCTGCACGATTCTGGATCCATGGATGGGTGGATTAGAGTACATGGGTCGGATGAGAATCTTCAGCTGTGAGAGGACACGCTGTGCCTCATCCTTGCTGCTGCAGATCAGAGTAAATGCTCCTGCTCTCTCACCTATAACAAAGACAACTTCTTACCTATGATAAAAACAATATGGATATGGAATGGAATGTTAATGATTAAATTGGTATTTTAAATTTATTTAAAAGGCTTTCCTTTCCTAGATTAGTTGAGTTCAATTATTAATACATCATTCCAAAAGGAATTATCAATACAATTTTCAAACTAATCGATACTAGCAATTTTAATCAACAGCCCTCAACGAATTTATTCCATTCTATTAGTGAAATTATTTTTTTATAATATCACACAAAGAAATTTAGTTACCATTTCTAGTATTGATAACCAGAGTATACCAAAAAAATCACTGAGGGGCTGATCATTTACTTCTCAGAGTGATCAGGTAAATTACTGAATCCCAAATATTGCAGCTGTTATCAAACTACTCTAATTAGATACTTTTTTCAACAATGTATCCCACACATCACAGAGCATCTCCAAGCCATCCTTAAAAATGGTATGGAGTTATTGCCTTGTTACAAATGACTATAATTTTGACTTTGATCATAGAGATGCAGCCAAATCTCACTACTTCATGGAGGAAGTTTCAACCATCTTGAAGGAAAAGAACATTTGTTGAGGACAGCACTCATTATGAACATCTGAAATTACTGCCCTGTACAAAAGATTCCTACTCAAGACTGCAGTAGCACTACCTCACAAACTCCAGACTTGTATAACAATCTTGCACAACAGCACTGTCATTCAGTAAAAACACCTCAAATTAAGTTTATCCTAGAACTAAAACAGTCCTCAAGTTTGAATTCCTCCTTCAGCTCTCCTCTCAGCTATCTATGATCTGAATTAAATAAATCTGAATTTTAAAAAATATATAAATAAAAACTTCCTGCATTCTCTAAGTTCCTGAAGCCCAGGAATATTCTAGCAAATCTATGGTGAACCTTTTTCCATAAGGTCAACATCTTTTCTTAAAATGAGCTCCACAATGCACAGTATATTCAAACTGGAAATCCCATACACAATGGGGTCATGCACCAGAGTTTAAAAATGTTGTTGCCTCCACATTCAACAGATAAGAAATAACAATAAACAATGGGTCAACTAAAAGTAGATACAAAATAGTAAGCAAATAATAACTAGAGCTGACAATGATCTAAGAAAAAAAAAACTGGAACATTATTCCATTTAATAAAGTTTAATAAATAATATGCAAATAATAAAAGATGTTAATAATTTCATACAAATGTCTTTTGTAGGGATGAAGAAGTCAACTGCCTGACAAAAGATGAAATCAGGGAAGCATGCATGTTGAAGAGGTTGTGGAAGAGTTCTACATAAGCAATGCTAAGACAGTGGCTACATGACATTTCATACTTCACACATTGCGCTTGGCATTTCTTTGCCAAATCCTTTTCATTTACTCATAGCTAGAAAAATTAGAACAGTGGAAAGATGGCAGAATGTAGGGTTTTCATGAAGATGCTGAGATCTTAGCAGCCTGTCCTGGCATGTGAAGTCTTCCTCTGGAAACCATTTGCTTGTTACAACCAGCCAGGACAGAGCATGACTAGCTCAGAAATGGCAGCCAAAGATGCCTGTTGGCAATTAAGTAGTATCCAGCAGATATTATCTCTCACTCCACCCAAACTAACCAATGCCAAAATGGTGTTGTAAGTTTACCTTTCTACTGACAATTTTCTGTTCTGAAAATTAAAGGAAAAGTATCTGTGGTCCCGTGTTTTTCAGCTTTAATGGCTACGAAGAAACACTGATGGACAGTCACGTCAACACAGATTTTCTAATCAGGACAGCGCACACCAAAGACTTACCATACAATCCCATGTTTTTGGCAAAAGACTGTGCAAGCGCCACCTGGTGACCATCTTCAACGAAGTGCCGCAGTGCAAAGGCATCTTTCGAAATGTCCCCGCTGGCAAATCCCTGGTAGGCCATATCAAAAAACGGGAAAAGTTTGCGAGATTTGATCGCCTTACTTAGCTCTCGCCACTGTTCAGGCTGGAAACAAAGGAAAATAAAGTAGATGTTTTTTAATGGCGACTGCTTAAAAAGAAAGAAGAAACTGATAATGAAAATAGTATTAACTGAGGCAAAACAAAAAACCTAACCCACCCAAAAATATGACAGTACAGACCTTTTAACTTACCAATCTTTAAACAGACAGGCAAAGTGAGATAGAAATCTTCTAGAATTTACTTTAGAACTGTACATGACCAACTCTAGTTTTACACACAATTAATAACTTCAGGTTAAATAAACTGAGTAAACAGATGGCTTCCATAGCAGGTTTTGCTATAAAAGTCACTTGGGCTGCTGCTCACCGTTGGATCCACACCAGTTGGATTGTGCGCACAGGCGTGCAGAAGAATCACAGAACCCTCAGGAATTTTCTGTAAAGATAATAGCAGCAGCATATTAGGCTTATTTCTTGAAAAGAATTTGTTAAACACATATTCACCTGCAAATGTTAATGATTAGTAATGAAACTGGTGGAGTGAAACTTTAGTTATCAACTTGTTTACCAAAACAGAAAGATGCCAAAAAAATAGAATTCAAAGAGAAGAAAAATATTGACGACATTTCATTTAAGGTTTTGGGAAAGTTTACATCTAACAAATAGATGCAATTAAAATTTTTTTTTTTTTTTACAGTCAAAGGGAGATAACGCTTGATTATCTTTGTTACTGAAGGATTCATATTAGTTGTCAATGTTTGTATTTCAATAGATCAATTCACATGCAGTATCAAGTTATTCCCCAAATTACTATTCTAGCTGAATGCCGATGAATGCCGATATTTACTGTAGTATTTTGAAAAAAAACTTGAAAAAGTTAATTAATTTGAGAAATCATTAGAGTACAGTTTTTGTTTTTTTTGACAGTCTGACCTGATATTAAATAAAAGTCAGGTGGAGTCCACTTTTCTTTTCTGTTCTCTAAATGGAGATGCTCTGCATCTCGAAGGTAGTTTTTAAAAAAATGTTCTACCGCGTGGATCTGCATCAGATCTGTCACACATGTATATGTGATGACACATGTAAATGTACCAAATACTGATTTGGTGCTTGTGTGATTGCAAGCTTATACTTTGATGAAATAAAATCATGTTTTTTTTCCTAAACATCTAATTAAAGCACAAACACTACAATACACAAAAAGTCTGTCAAGTGGAATGATTTATAGATAATCTGTACTTTACCAAAAAATACCAACGTTTTCACACTGTAAAATAAATGCCAAAAGATTTAAAAGCCTTATTACAGAAAGAAAATGAGAAGTAAATAAAGGCATTTAACTACAAGATGTTCAACTGAGGAAACATCAAATGTTCTTTTTCTTCAGATGATAGTAAATGAAGATACAAAAGCAGCCTACAAATGGCTTTCTATCTGCACAGTAGGTTTATGTACAATACTGTCTGCTTGAAGTGTTTCAAGGATGAGCTAGTTACACAGCATAGAGTGCTATCGGCTTGTAACAGAATAACTGCACAAAAATCTAAAGATAATGATTTATAAGAAACAAAATACCAAATATTCAAAAAGCATTGTAAATAAACCTGCAAGTTATACTCACTGAGATGTCAGAAAGAGCACCTTCACAATCAAAGCCGCATGTTTTTGAATCATAGTACCTGTACTGTTTGACATTCAAACCTGCATGTCTAGCAAAGAGAGAGAACAGATGAAAGTAAAGTAACATGAGGAAACACTAAGCTAAAGTTCTGCTTTGCACAAAAAAATACAAGATGTACTTCTTTTCAGGAATGCTCAGCACCAGACAAGTATTCATTTACCATTAACTAACAATTTAAACAAGCTTTTCCTGCTGCAAAGAATTTTGTTTTGCTTTAATAGTTATCTGGAGAAATTTATAATCTAACGCTCAAGTTGTCAGAACGTGAAAGGCAGTAACGATTTAACCAATACCTTATTAAATAAAGGAACAAAGAGATTCTTGTTAAAGAGAATGAGGAAACAAACAGAAAAATGTATTACAGAAGATGCAGGATCTATCTAATTTTCACCATGCAAAGTAAAATGTAAAAGTGCAGAAAAATTAAAATGTTTAAGACAAGGCAAGTTTAATATTAATATCAAAACTCTGGGAAATCATCTAGACCAAATCAAACAAAAAATAGCTGCCCATTTTGTAAAAATCATAAAAGAAACTCAAAGTTTATCTAAACAGACTTACTTCCCAGGAACTACTTTATTTTCTAGTGATTGATACACACTCAAACATTTGAAAAAAAAGCATTCAAAGATAAAATTTCTGATGTGTAATTGTCATGGTAGATTCAGTAACTCCAGCCATACACTAAATGTTATTGTAGCTTCAGAGAATAGCTGAAAGGTGATGGTCAATTGTCATAGTTCTAACTGTAGAGAAATTTTCTGACTTACACACCAGAAGAATTACTTTCCATTTATTTACTAAGAATAAAAACTAATCTTTCTAAGTTTAAACATCTAGAAATGAAAGACAAAGGTAAGTTATTACATTTTTTAGCAATGGAGAAAAATGTATTTATTAAGTTTCTGCTAAGATTTAATTTTTAATCACAAAAGAAACTCCTCTATAAGAGGGAAAGAGTCCAGTACTAGAGAAATAAACTTTATAACCAAACAAAAAAAAAAAAGATAATTATAGTTAAAAATGCTTACAAACTTGGAAAGTTAATAATAATAAGGGGAAAGAAAAAACTATTTTAACAGCTCATCTCTATAATAACTGTAATATCAAGAGAGAATTAGGCACATTTCATTTGATCATAAATCGAAATTCTCCCATCCCATCACCAAACACAACTAAGACCTTCCAGATTTGTGAGCAGGCAGCTGGTGATCAGGTGATAGACTGCTACAACTGAAGGCCTGAGTTTGAATCCTGAATGGGACCAGCTCAGTTTAGTTTACCTCCCTGGCTTAGTTTCTTCTCACTCTTCACCAGCCAGCCAGCCAGCCCTGTACTGTTGAAATCAATACTTTTCCCCTTCCCTGGAAGTCCATGCTCCAACTTATACACCAAGTTGACTTATCCATGGATAGAATCATTGAAATTGCTTTAATGAAAAAATAAAAATCGACAAAATGTGTTCTTCTCTGAAATAACTGTAGAATTGTTCATTTGTAACAGACTACAGAAATTACTTCTGGCATTTGCTGATTGGGTGAGTAATTCACCATTAATGCGCTCACTGAGGCATGCAAAATTACCAGTCAATAAGAATGTGCTCACCAATTACATTCTATATATATTTTTCAAACCTCCCACAACAAATCCTCTAGCTCATCTCAAAATGCCTCCTGTAAAGTCACATAAGTTGTACATGGCAGTTTTTAATATGGCTGTGCATAGAAAAAAGAAGTGTCAATGAGGAATGTGTTTGAGACCTGCATAAAGTGAAGGATATATTACAGACTATGAGGAAAACCAAAGGCGGCTAATCACAACTGCAAAGTTAGATGGGTTAACATTAAGATAAATTAGAGGAATATGTGCTAACCCAACATGCTGCATGTTGTGGACTTAGAGTACTATATAGCTGAGAGTAAAGGCTATACAAATCACAACTGGTCTTTCTTTTCTGGTGTACATATTCACCTTGGTGGTTTCCCAGTGTGTACCATATTATTCAATCAGAGAATAGCTGAGCATGTTAACCTCCATATTGGTATCAAACAACTTGAAACCAAGCTGAATACTGATTCATGCTATCAAAAATTAAATTGAAAATTGAATTTCTGAATGTGTGTGTGATGCAATATCTCAAAATCAAGTGTTGTATAAATAGATAAAACTGACAGGTTTGGCTTTTTAACTCGTACACTACAATGAGCTGCTGTCAGTGGCTCTTCTATTTACCACTTGTGCCCATAAGCCAATCTCGCCACAAAGATTAACAGGTGATTGGCTGACTTCACAGGTATCAGTTAATGATAAAAAAGTTAGCAGAGGCTTAGTGTAGCCATTATTCAAAACAAAGGCATTCGGTAATTAATCTGGGCACAACATGGCTATTAATTTAGTAGTGAAAGAGCTAAAGTAGGCAATTTAACACATCACAAATGACACAGGATCACCTAATGATGCACAAAATAGCTCTTTAATATTCATGATCCTGAAAGTAACACAGTGTTGTTATGAAGAATTTGATGTACTGTTCTAAATGGCTGAAAGTTTGGCGAAGTACTGTAGTTGATCTAGCCTTGTCTTATACTCCAAATCAACTCATCTATAAATAAAGGAAAGAAAAATTGGAAAATTAGCCAGTTAGACTTGTACTCCACATAAACTTATTCTCCAAGAAATGTGTAAACTTCCATTCACATCTAAAAATGAAGAATTCTGGGTATAATTCCATGGGAAATTCTTGACTGGCTTGCATCTTGACCACTGCTCAAGAGCCCCAACTATACCTGGGTAACTTGTTTTGTTCACTAAGGTTAATTGCCAACACTCTCCCATTCCAGCTCACTGCTGAGATGTCCTTAAAACCTCAAAGATCAGGACAGGAGAAGTTTTTTTCAAAATATTCTTCTTTACATTTGAATTGTTTTACTGATGTGCTTATAATATGGTCACCATTGAATATGAAATTTTAAAATGAATGTCTGTTCATTATTTCAAACTTACTTAAAGATTGGGGTATGGTTACCCCAAGAAGGGGTTGGTATCCAGAAATCTTTTATCCCAGCATGCCATGTAGCCTAGGAGAAAAGTAAATAAAATAAAAACCCCTATACAAACAACTTGGAAGCTTGCAGACAAGCTGTAGATCAAAACTGATAAAAACGATAAATTTCAGGTACAAACCAAGAAAAACAAAACACACAAATAAGAATATGACATCTTTTGCTAAAAGTAAAATGTTACAACAACAAGCTAGAGTTAGCAGTTCATATCACCATTTTCGATCAGTGAAATCATCATAAGAACTGCTAATCCCATTCTGTTGCCGTAACAAAAATAAAATTGTTTACATGCAGATGGTGCATAGCAATGTGGGTTTTAAAAAATAATTTTAGATAACTTTCTCCAGTATGAAGATCAAACTGACTGGTAAACAATGTTTATTATGGCTCAAGAGAAACTGGAAACCTTCAGCTAGCAACATTTGGAGAAAATCACTTATTTTTATAAGTACATCTAAACTATGTCTGCCAAGATAATGAAATTTAACAAAAAAAAAAAGAACATGGTTAATGACAATAAAAAATGGTGCTGATGCACATCTTTTTTTGAACCAGACCATATTACCAATATTGAAGTAGTAAAGACCGAAATAATACTGATTTTTATTTCATCATTATATCTGTCTGTTGCTCTGTGGATGCCCAGAAAAAAAAAAAAACTGCCAGATCATGCAGACTTTCATTAACCTAATGATATTAGCCACTGAAATTCTTCTAATTGGGGAATAAGAAACCCAGAAGAGATGACCTGGCTGCATCGAGGAAATGAACTGTAGCTGTTGCAATGACAAGTCAAGTGAACTTTCTCTCCCCTTGAAACTGACAATAGCAGGGGTCAAATCATGTAGACAATACTTACAAAAAAGTTTGCCCCAATTCTCAAAGAACCTGTGCCGGATACACCTTGAACAGTGGCATTCTGTTAATGAAAACAGAGCTAAGTAAGTATTTAAAAAATAAATTTTAAAATGTAAAAAAAGGAAAATCGGTAATTAAACTGTCTGTCTCACCAGTCCATTGCTGACAGTGGTATTGCCTTCACCAAAGGCCAAGTTTGCCACAGCCTTACAGAATTCTGAATTTCCTCCAATTGGTGCATATTCTTTGTCTAAACTTTCTTCTACCAGTAATTTTTCGGCCTAGATAAACAAAATAATTATAAAAAATCCCAAATAAGATCATCATCAAAATATCAATGAATGAGACAAGGAATAAATAATCTTTCATTTTTCAAATGTTGCAATTGATAAGAAACTGAAAATTAGTTCTTTACCACCAAAGTTGTAATATGAAGAGCAACAGTTAGAATAAATTTGGTAAAACTTTCTAGCAGACAGTATTCGTTTTTCTTTAGACAGGAGACTCTGTATATATGACTTCCTGCCATTCAACAATTAAAATGTGGGAAAATCATAAACAAAGATAATTTATTTTGAAAAGTGACTTTAAAATTCAATAATTGTCTGTCAGTATATCTTAAAGCAACACCCATACAAGTTTTTTTAAGTTATTAGATTTTTCCTGATGTTTCGTTTTTCATTACCATAACAAACACGTGAAATCTTGTACAAAAATCCCACTTCATTTACCTTTCTCACTGTTGGGAGCACATAGGGCTTTCCATTGTCATCCCTGTAGGCTCCGACACCTAGATTCATCTTTTTTGGATTAGTATCTTTTTTAAAGGCTTCGGTGATGCCCAGAATTGCATCTGGGGGCCCCATTTCTACACCAGACCACCATGACCTGTGAAACAATAGCATAAGCCAAGTAATCAGGGCCTTTTTAAAACTGATAGCAAATGGTATGACGAGACCTGGGTATCCCCAGCCCTTTCCATCTTCTAATCTGTTAAAACAGGAGCACTTAATTTGGCATGATAGAACAGAATGATATAGTTATCTCCCTTTGAATTAGCTTTCCAGCGCAGCTTGCTCCAGTATTAGTGACACTTTTGTAAAGCAGCAGTTCCCAATCGTTTTGTCAGTGTGATACCATTCACACAAAGACAAATTCTGCAACCTCAACTCCCAGCATTATCAGTGCAAGAAGGAAAACACCATACAAGAATGGTCCCAGGAATATTTTGATTTTAAAATATTGGTAAATGTTGCCATTCTAGTCTATGGAATAACTGCATCCTCAAAGTGGTGTTGTGCAGACAATACGCTGGTGTGGTGGATTGGACCACAAAAAAATAGGGTATAGGAGGAGCAGACAGAGAGAAAGGTTGTTTTCACTCATAACTGAACTTACCTATTGTAACAACACGCAAATTACCATACTCCGCTTCATGTAATACTGGACTAATACAGATAAAGAACAGTCATAAGTTATCTCAATCTGCCCTACTAAAGGAGCAATTAAACACCTGATGTAACACACTGAGACAGGGTGAGGGGGACATAAAATCAGCTCCCCTAAACATTATGCACGCTCTTATCTAATGTGTGTATCAAGTATCCTGTTTTAGGCTTTAATATGTAAATTATTTTTATAGATACAATCAAGTATTAAAAATATGGAAGTATGTACTTATTTGAAATTTACTGTGTTTATTTAAACTTATTTAATAGAAATGTAATATAAAAGGTTTTTTTTTCTTTTAGCATGCTATTAACAACTATTAGTTCTATTCAAATCCATCCCGTGCCCCATCATAACCTGATGGGATTTTGGGACATAAATCCTAAGCCTAGTAATTTCTTCAGGACATTTGCACACGCACTATTAAAGCAGTCTTAAGTTTATCATGTACATTATAATTATCATTTAATTATACAGATCATTGTTAATAACTTGATATTTAATAAATGTCCAAACATTACCTCGCAAAAAAAAGAAACTCTCCACACTTTGAAATTGTGTTTTCAATGTGTTAGCACAAATAAAGTAGGTTATAACATATTTGGTAGCTGTTCTACTCAAGATAAAGGGTGATATGAATACAAGGCATCTTTAATTTATCAGCTTTGTTTCACTGCAGTCAAACATCTTGACAAATATAAATCAACCTCACAATCCCATTCCTTCTTCCAGAGCCATAGCAAAACCCCATTCATGGCTCCCCACCAAGAACTTTCAATAGGACAGCATGTGAAACTTTACACATTCACTTTAATTATGCCACTTGTTTGCTTTCAGCACCCCACTCCTACCTCTTGCTGCAACCCCTAGTCTGGTTAAGGGCTTTGTAAAACTGATCTTTACAGCAGCAGTTACCAGTCTTTTACACAGCAAAATCGGAAATAAACCACCATTATTTATTTATTTATTTATAAGCTACTTCGGGCATCTTTTTTCTTTACAGATTCCACGACATGTTAAAGAGGATGTTGGTGCACATTAACTGGGCACAGGGTCATTTATGTTATAATAATCATGCCCCCTGACCTTCAGGTACAATTCTCCTTTCAGACATTCATGCAGTTAATCCAAAGCACAGCAGCTCACCCTCGGGAGCCCGACAGAAGCCCACTGACTTCTGTAAACACCACCGGTGACCGACCAGCAGCACCACCCCCCCCCCCAAATCCTATCGACGTTCTGTATCCGGGAATGGTAAACACAGCAACAGCGGATGCAGTAAGAAAAGGTCAACGAAGGGCACCTTCAGAAGTGTAAACACGTTTCTTCTTTGGGGGGGGGTGGGGAACAATGGAAGCTGGGTAGTGTGTACACCCAAGCATCCGACCCTCTATCACGTTATCTCATAACTGTCAACAGGGGTGTCTGACCACCCCCCCCCCGTCTAAGACTGCTCCTTCCTCGTCATCGCGCATCACACTACTTAGAAACATGCATATTCGAGCTAGGGAACAGGTGAAAATGTTAATATTTTCACTAACGAACCACACACGTAGTAGGCTTTACAAGGGTTAATTATCTCTCGGCTGCCCCACCACGGTCTGCTACAACAACGAATTCAAATACATTTTAAAAACACAAACGTTAAAAAAGAAAACAAACAAACAACAACAAAAAAAAAACGGATCTCTGGTACTCACGACAATCCTTGGGAAACCCTAAAAGACAAAGGGGCAATTTTCCTACTCAGAACGTCCAGGTAGCAGCCCCTAACGGAGACGCGCAGCGCCATGTTTAGAGGGCGACTCGAGGTCATTCAGCGACGGGAGGTCAAAGAGCAGGAATGCGAAAAGTGGTGGAAAGAATCCGGATTCTGGTCTCCACCCCACCACGTTACACGTCTCACACGGAGCTGGGCTAATGTCGCATCGCTTCAATTCATTTTTTTTTTTTTTTAGATGTTTAAATACAGAATAAATTTAACGTCTAAAACGCTAAAGACGAGACTCCGCGTAGAATACGGGCAACACCTTTGAACAATCATCTATTTATTGTCTGTTCGTGTTTTTGTAACGACCCGCTGACGAAACGAACTTCGAAAGAATTTAAGGAACAACGAGTTTCCTGTTTTCTCGTTTGTGCTGATGAAATGGAACCGTAAAGAATCGTGCGGGTAAATTTTAGAATAACATGGACGAAAGAGTAAACCCTCCCCCCCCTCCTTCCTCTCCTCCATTTCATCGTTCGAAATCGGGACAAAGCTTCAGCCGCCCGCCATGAGACGCCGCCATTAACGTGGTTTCCATGTGGATCGAGCGAGGCTTTGTAAACCATGCCAGGGTCCCTGCAGCTCGCTGGTTGATGAATCAGATGAGGAGGCGGAACTCGTCTATCCCTGTTAGGACGATCAGGTCATCGCAGTCTGCAACATTTCCCCCGGCAGGAAATCCTTTCGGCGCAGAAGTTGACGCCGACTAGGGTTATTAACACTTTCGCCCTGCGACTGCGGACTGGACTGGACTGGAATAACTTGGTACATCCCTCCCTGTTCAAGACAGGCCAGTCGCTAAGATCGGGTGCATCGTGGTAACCCGGAATCCAGGAGGTTAAGAACTACGGTGTCAAAGGGGGTTTTTCCTGGAGTTTCGGACGGTTACGGTTATGACAAAGAACGATTACAGAGGCCATGGCTGCCGAGTTTAAGCCGTCGTCAGTTTGGCGTGCGAAGAGAAGAGGCCGGGGGGGGGGATTCAGTCGAAATATTCGAAAAAAAATTCGTTATAGCTTGTCCGGTGAAGTACCAGTAGCCATAGTTTAGAACTACAGACCAGTATCCCAAATAAATCTACATTTCTGAAAGAGTCGGGCCTTTGAAATCCCTACCAAAGATCAATGTGTTTTTCTGAAGGGTTCCCACCCACCCACGTTTACCGAGCGTTGTGATAGCGATCCACCACCAGCCTCGGTCATTTCTGGATGTGCTCTGCGCTCTTCACATTTTAACTTTATCCTGCCCTCGAAATGCCCCCAAACGAAAAAAAAATTTAAAAAAAGTGACAGTGCTGACTGCAGAACTGCAAAAAAAGAGAGAAAACTGGATGCTGAGTATAAAAGAAAAGGTGGAGATATTGCAGAAACTCGACAGAGGATGACGCCCCGTGACCAGAGTGAAGGATGAATATGGCTTTGGAACCATGACCATTCATGACCTAAAGAAGCACCAAGAAAAAAAATATGGGAATTTTATGTTGCTAGTGAAGATGAAGAAGCCGTGGCTCAAAAGGAAAAACCGTAGTGAACCTAAACTTGCAAGCAGTGGTGGACTGGGTCTAAAATTTCTACCTGGAAAACTTGTAAAAGAGCCCACTTAAAAGGGTCCAAAAGGACCCACTTAATCCAATAACGTAGTCAAAAGAATCAAATAAAAGTAAAGATTTTAAGCAAATAAATTCTCAGAATCTATGTAATATTTTTCTTTTTTCTTTTTTCCATTTCAAAGTGATGGACCATCACTTTGGGGCCCCACGGGGAAATTTCCCGGTATCCCGGTGGGTCAGTCTGCCACTGCTTGCAAGTGAAGATAAACTGACACATGAGTCATTTCAACAACAAAGGGAGTGAAGGAATGGCGACATCTATACCTTTACTCTGAAAAGAAAGGGATTTCACAGAGAGATAAACATCCCCCAACATTGTGACCTGTTGGCTGGCATTCCCTGCAGCAAAAATAATGGTTGGGGAGGGAGGGCAATGCCAGCAGAGAAATTCTTAAGAATATTTTTCTGAATTAGTGAGAGAGAATAAATTGAGCCCTGAAAAAATACAATGCCAATGAGACTGGTTTGTTCTGATGCTATGCACGGAGAACCACATTGGTTGGTAAAAGACAAATGTGATGTTGCAGGATTACAGGAAGTAAGAGTAACTCTGATGAAGTGTTGGAATGCAGCAGGCACAAAAGTAGGTTTATAATGACTAGGAAGAGTGCACATGCATTGAGGGGGCTGAAAGTGTTGCCTGTAACATACAAGAATGATAAAAAGGTGGTGGAACATGCAGGCAATTATGACAGACTGGCACTGGAAGAACTTTGCTGCAGAGACCAGACAGCATTGCAAGATGGGACTTCCAGAAAATAGCATGATCTATCTACTCATGGGCATTTGCCATATTATTGACCAAGAACGATGTAAATGTTCTGTACCTTCCCTACTAACTGCATTTCACTAATTTGAACCAATGAACCGGGCAGTGACTTGAAGTTTAAAATGCAATTACATATGAGGAGAATGCTAGGTTATGGTGTGTCTGATGGCAGCATCTATGGATTTATTAGGCAGTACTTTCAAAGACTATCTGGGCTGTGACTGTCAACAATTATGCATTGCATGGCATAACATCTGGTCTCTAACCAGATTCCATGAAGCAGAGCTGATCACACACCTAACGAGGCTAGTAAAGCAAGAGGAAGAGAGGTATGAGAGAGACTAACAGTTGAACGGGGAATCCAGTTTGGTGAACAATACACATCTGCAATTCCTTGAACAGAGAGACTTCATCGGCCACCAACAAATAATGAATATCTATCTGATCCAGGATGTGCTGATAAAAGAATGATCAAAGCGAAAAAAAGTAGTTAACACTATTAGAAATGTTCTGGAAGGCACGCAGGTGGAATGTGAGAAACACCTGCAGAAGTACAGTCTTGCTTCAATTCACCAACATCAACCCCAGCCCTTGTTGGTGACCAAATAACAACAGGTAAGAAAAAATAAAAATAACGACTTTTAGATGACTTAAATTTATTGTTGTCATTTGGAAATAAGCTGGAACAATTTATTTGATTTTCCACCAGTAAAAAGTGGGAAATCTAGCAACTGAATGTCTTCACATGAAGAAGGTACACATCATATATGAAGCATTTTTTTGTTGACATAACATTGGGAAAATGATAAAATAAGTTTGCAACAATCAGTCTCTTTAAGTTGGTAAATACGAATATACTGTGTGTATATTTCTCAGACGTGTAAAATACCAGCATTCCAAAACAATCAACTTTTGGTCCCATGTATTTCAGATCTCTGATACTCTACTGTAGCGGTATTTCTCTGATCGAAAATGACTAATTATGTGAGAAAGTAAGATTTTCTTGTCTGGAAAAAAAAACAACACACAATAACAGAATTAAAGAGAATTTAACATCCAAAAAATAATTTTTCCAGATCCAATAGCTTTGAAATCCATGCTGCAACTTCTTTTCCAAAGATGATGATGACATCAGATCATACAAAACAACTCTCATTTTGTTTTAATTTGTGTTTTGTATGAATAATATTTCTCTCCTGAGAAAAAGGTTTGTGACCACCATATTTTGTGCTGATAGTTTGAGATTCCTGGCTGATTTATAGATGAAGTAAATAATTTCCGAGAGTCCATCTTCCTCACCACATAAAGTGAACATTATGGATGCTTTGTTTGTCATTGTACTTAAAATATTCATTGACATGATTTTATAAAAATAAGAAATGCACTAATTGGATACTACGGCAAATTGAAACTTTGTAGAAATCACAATTTATCGATTCCCAGGTTTACTCACACCAAAAGTAAATGTCATCAAAACTTGCTAGATTTATGGTCAGATGGTATCTTTTTAGCCTTGCAACAGAAAACAGGGAGAAAATAGGCAACAGATAGATTTCATAACATGAACTGTTTGTTCGTTCATATTCTGATTAATGGTTTAATACTTTGCAATTTTTGAATTTCTTACTGGACTCAGTTTATCATTGCCTAGGATACACTGTAATGCGGATCTCTTTCTGACACTGTATACTTACATGTACAGAAAAGGAAATGTGGGCAAAGCGGATTGTTTTTCTTCTGTAAGTTGGAATTCTGTTCTCCTTTGATTCTCTCACTTGTTAGGTCCTCTTATGTTGGTGATAATATTTAGTATTTCTTCTGCAGGCTTTCATGACTTTAGAACACCTGTGCAGTGAGCCATCAGAACCACTGCTTATTGCCTGGCCAGGTCCAAGAGCTCCAGCTGTTTATTGTACCTCATTAGGGAACACCCTCCAAGTGACCTGGGATGACCCACTGGTCACCGATGGTGCTAATATCATACATTTCCAAGTGGGTACCTGCTATTTGCTAAGCCTCATTCTCTGGAATGCACTGGTGGAGATAGCAAAAGACTTTCAAAAAGCATCTAATACATATTTTCAAGCACTCTATCCATTTATTTATTACTTCATGACTGAACATTAATTATGGCCAATGTAATTCTGCGGTAAGTCTTTAGCTTTGGAAAAGACCTGGATGATAGTTATAGTTAACACTCTTGGCATGATTTAAAAGCTACATTAACCATATTTAGCTTTCCACAAGCTACTCGCATCATTTAATTTATAAGATCTTTACATTTCATGACAAGACTCTCCATGTGCCCAAAAAATTTGGGTGTAGGTATTTCAGAATCTGGGTAAAGTTCTAAGCAACCACACATGGCCTTGAAGGCCATTTTTCAAAATCCTTATCAGTTAAACTCAGTTTCACTACACACATTCAAAATAGGTGACCTAGCAGCCTCAAATTAGCACTATCAAATTTTTTGATAAGGTATCACACAGGGTTTCAAGGGTAAGTAGCACCTAGACGTTCCTCAGAGGCCCATCTTTCAAGGTACCTAACACACTAACAGTCTCAGTCAACCATTTTCAAGTCAGAACCCAGAATACACACTCTTCAAACAATGACCATTCCTAGAGTTAGCAAATTAGTTCATAGCAGATCTGCCTATTTATCACAGCTCCATCATTTTCATGACACATTCTCACATTCTAAGGTACAACTTTGATACACCATCATCCAATATGACAAACTCACCTTTGCAGATTTCAAAATCACATTGGTGAGTATCATTATACTTCCAATGTTGCAACCATTTAATTAGGTTACCTGATATGTTTTCATTACTAACTGCAGTTGCAATTCCATATCTGCTTTGCTCACCGGAATGGATCATAACATTAGAATGCATCTCACATTATTTCGATGGCAATCTTATCCAAAAATTTGTCTGATCCCTCATTTTAGGCCCAAGTCAGAAACCGGTTACCTAATAAATTCAGCCTTGGTGGACCATTGGTTTTGCCTCAGTTCTGTCATTCTCCCTCGCAAAGATTTTTCACAAATTAACTGTAAATTTTGAGTGACTGGTTTATGAGCCTATAAAAAATTTGTTGTTGCCTCATTTTTCTCGCTTTTCCCAAACCGTATGTGGGACAAGAGTTGGCCAAAACGGAAATGTTTTGCTTTTCACCCCAAGAAAAGCTAAAAACATCGTCTATAAAAAGGTACTTCTGGAACAAAGTTAAATTTAGTTGTACAGCCCATAGAATGTTAAGAAATGCATCATTATAAACAATTCAATGTTCTGTCAATGACTGTGTTTAAACAAATAATATTTCTGTTTTTCAAATTGATCAAAAACTTTTATATATAAAAGCCAATTTTTTTCCTGTGCAGTGCTGGGTAAACCAGCTGGTAATAAGTAATTGCAATATGTATATATAATACATATACGACACATTATCACAAAGTATACAAAAACAAAACGAATAACGTTGTATGATGCATGCATTGATATTTGGTATGAACTCCTTGCTTTATATATAGCATGATGCCGTGTTTTCGCGTTCTACTGGTTACCGATGTATGACTGTGGAATACTGTTCCAAACATCCGTAGCACTTTACACAATTCATTCAAGGTATTTGATGCTGTTTGACCTTCTCAGTAGCCACATTAGCTGTGTGCATGTGGTTATTTTCATTTTGGAAGGTGAATCTTCACCCAGCGAGACAGATGTCTTCCCGAGAGAATGGCGGCGTGTCTGAGGCGAACTTGTCTGTGAGCAGTTGGTATACATTCAATTTCACGCAACTCTCTAACATCTTTGGTTGATGTGCAGCCCCACACTTGTATTGGATCACCCCCAAGCTTCTCTGTAACTGTTATACCACTCCTTGGACCACCTTCAAACAAACCGCGGGTGATTATTGCCAAACAGTTCAAACCTGGACTTAGCTGTAAAGAGCAGCAGCTTCCAGGTTTGGTCATCCCACTGTTTAATTTCTTCTGTCAATTTCAGCCCTGCTGTTTGGTTGCTGCTACTCAGCAAAGGTTTTCAGACAGTTGCACATCCAGTGAAACCACTTCACACTAATGTGTATCTTACTGTTCTTGAAGAAACATTAACAGCTGTGCTTGCAGCTGGTTATTTGAAATATCCCTGCTGATTAATCGTCTGTCATGTAAAGAACACACCCTGAGGTACTCAACAACACTTTTGGACAGTTTGGGCTTTCTATCTTGGCTAGATTTATTGTCAGTAGTAGTAGTTTCACATATCCTCCACAAAATCCTGCATTCAGCTTCTCCTGAAACATGAAGTTGGGCTGTAATCTACTGAGTGGAGTGGAGTGGAGTAGCCTTCATTCCCAGGAGCCATAGTATTCGCCACACTACAATGATATCACTGCCTATACTTTTATATTCCTCCTGCTGGCACTTTGGATTGCTTGCATGACAAGCAGTCACACTGTGCTAAGGAGCATTTCATTTTTACACATGAGAGGTGATCGTATCACACAATTTGCATTTTATGTGCAGTTTCTCCTCTGTTTCCATAATTATTGCCAGTACTGTTCAGATCCAACCATCAAGGGAAGCATGTATTTTCCCAGGAAGTGTGATGTTGAAAGCAAATGGTAGCTGAGACATCTCAATTATATATAAAGCTGGGTAATGGGCTGATCTAAGACCTGTCAGTTTTTCACCCTATCTTGTCAGAGTGTAACTCTCTGTAGGTCATATACCTCGAATACTTCATACTGCCCACCAGTGTCCTGACACTAAGCCGACATGTCTCCATATTGTCCATGAACATCACTGAGTTGGCTTGCTCTTCAACAGCTCCTGCATAGTCAAATATGCTGGACGACTTTCTTAGTTGGGGCCATTGGACTTTGATGTAAATAAAGGCTGCCTGCTTTTCTGGTGCAACATGATTATTGGCCATAATCTTCAAAGTCTTTTAATAGTTTGCATTCTCTGGAAGCTCAGGGGGTCAAGAGGAAATGTCGGGGTGTTTGAAACTATCGAGCATTACCAATTTGGTAAAACAGCTTTTAGATTGATTGATGTCAGCATCCTCCAACTTATGATCTTGCCTGTATTTGGTCAGGAATTCCACATCTCTATTCACTGTAGCCCACAGGAAGACAGAGCTACATGCCAACCATCCAGAAACACTTAGAATGAGGACTGCAGTTGCTTGCTTGAGCCTCCACCCCACTCAGAACCTGGATATAAGCACCATTAAGCACCTTAATAAACTACTGGGGACCAAACAAACAAGATCAGCCTCTCAACATTGCAGTAACTGAAGGAAAACCTGGACCAAATTACCATTGATACCCTGATAATGTATTCTATTCCTAAGCATTTACAAGCTATTACCAAATACTATAAATTACTTTGCAAGCAATTATTGTGTATGTACTACAGAATAAACATGAGAGAGAAACCTGTGACATCCAAATTATTATGGCAGGATCTGTACTGTATCACGTCTTCATCACATAAGATAGTAATGTTATTAAAACATAAAACGCATTTAAAAAAATACAAAATAATTTTATGCTACCTTGTTCTTAGTTTCAGACACAGTTGGCTAATATTTGTTGCTGTTATTGTTGTTATTTTAGATTTATCTATTATTCTATTACTTCTATAAAGTCCCACAGCAGCTTTAAGTTTGACTTGATAAGGTTTTTTAAATTTTGTTTCAGGTGAGACCTTCGGACCACAGACTAAACCTTTACCATGAATGGTTGTGGACAAGATGACAAATTTGGCAGCAACTCAGTGTTGCATCTGTAGACTTTGGACCAAGCATCTGTATTTCAACAAAGAGAGAAAAAACTCACTGAATCATTGCAATTATCAAAGATTTCATGGACTTTGCTTCTACACTTTCAGAAATTAAGAATAGTAATAGTTAGGAAAAAAATGTAATACCAGCCTTCCTAGGAATGTAGAAACAAAACCTGGCCAAGATATCACCACTGTAATAGTGTCTGGGTGACTTATGCCCTACTGGTCACTTGTGCCACAAATAGACGCATTAAAAAACAAAGGGCGAGCTATTGCACTAAGAATAATCTAGATACCACAGGATTGTGGGAAATTACTGAAAACAGCAGCAGTAAACACTGGGAAATACATTTCAGGCCTTGAACTGTTGTTTACTATTCATTTTTCAAAAATTTGTGCAGAAAAGTGGCCATGTGATTGTAAAATTCAGCTTTTCTCTGATCAGTGATGTTTTGAGAAAGTAGTAGTTTGCTTCTTTTAGTGTGTGAAATTCTCACTTTGTTTTTTGCATGAAACTAAATGATGCTGTAAGATAGTTTTATCTTCACTAGAGGCTGGCTGGCTCGCCATAGAAAGTAGAGACAGTGAGTCTGTCTCTCTTGCTTTATTTAAAGTCCATTGTAAAAGCTGTTAGCAGTGATGGATACATTTCAAATATTATTTTATTCATCAAATCATTGGTTCATGTGATAATTTTTAAGAAAAATTTACCTGCTACATTTTCGTTGCTGCCTTATAAACAGCTTTTATAAAATTACCAGCTAACTTTGCCAGTATTGCCAAACAAGATGACTCGGGTTTAAGTCTTGGGAACATTAGGCACAGTGAAGTTCAAAATTCTGTTTTATTCAGATATTCACTTGTAGATTTTTTAAATAACTGGTAATAAACGAAATTTTAAAACCCCAAACCCAAATATTTCAGACAGCATAGATCACACTAAATACCAGAAAAAGATTCCAAATTTTTCAATAATGTGAACTTTTAGAAAACCATAATGAAATTGCAATCATTTATGATTTTAGTATAAAGTATTTGAAATTCCATGTTCTCATAAAATTATGCTCATTTTAGATGTTGCTGCAAAGCTCTGTTCTGGGACCAATCTTATTTGTGATGTATAAGAGAATACATTAGAGAGGCTTGTTGACAATGTTAAGTTTTGATCAGCAGGCTAATTCTCATGAAGACCAATCAACTCCAAAAAATTTAAATGTTTAAACAGGGTTGCTTAACGATAAATAAGCTCTTTAATCCTAAATATATGTGGCTGCTAGTGCAACCCAAATCATCAGAATCTCTACTGCCCAGAAAAATGTCTTTATTCACAATAGCAATATTAAGCAAGTATGGGTACTGCATTTTAAAGCGCAGTTCAATGTAATTTATGGTTTAAAATTAAGTTTAGCTGTAAAAAGGGTTTTAAAAATTAGACAAAAAGTTCACCTTTTTTTTAAAAATTGTTAATTAAAGAATTATTGATTTTTTAAATATCTGTGCATACTTTTGCATTTTTATTCACGTCCCATATGCAAGCAATGAGTAAATAATGCTTAGCTTACATTCTTTTCTCCTTAAAGGTGAGCATAAGTATGTAGAATAATACACCGAACAAGTCAAATATATATCTGCCCAAGTCTAAATTTTAGACATCTAAGAGGAAGTCTAATACAGGCTTTCACAAATAATTTGGTGCATTGAGCATGTGGATAACAATGTGTTTTTGCTTCTCTCAGTTACTTTTTACCGTTTCCTTGACTGCAAAATGTGTAATTATGGCTGACTGGGTAGATTCTGTGAGCATTGGGCTGCTTATGCAGAGGATGTTTTTTGTAGGAAACGATTAGATGCTCGAAGCTGTATAGAAGATAAACAATCCGCCTGAAAGACGCCTCACGTTAGGGGGTTTAGCCAATAAGGAAAAAAACCAAAAAAAAAGAATACTAGCATTTCTAAAGTTTACATGACTACTACCAAAGAAGTTGTCATACTCGGACCATTGGGACTGTTGGTGGCCATAGCTCTCTCTCATATTCATTAATACATCCAAGCTGCGCATCATCAAAGTTGCAGCTCACAGAGGAATCAGTACAGATCAGTAAAACAACTGCTTAGTGCACGTTCTCATGAACCAGATTTATAACTGGACAGTTTTACACCAATCGCTACACTTAGAGATGGAAATTATGAGATGCTAAATTATCTGTAAGCTACTGATTCCTGTACAACTAGGACTGTGATAAATGGCTCCCATAAGAAAACCAATCTAATTCTTTATCTTCAATCACATGCTTTCAACAGTCTGATCACAAGGTCTAAACACAACGACATAGCCCCTTTCACTTTATTTCTGGCTCGTCTATCAGGATCAACCAAGGCACCTGCTTTAACAATTAACGATGTTTCTACTAGAGTTCCATCTATCTATCTCTCATTCTAACCCACGTTTACAGTGTAATTTCATTATCAAGCCTGTTTTGTGCCAATATTTGCAGCAAGTCTTGGACTGACAGGACTTACGGGAAGCTGCACTTTTAATGAAATAAAATTTACTTCCAACTTTGTTGGAATGAAAGCCGTCTCTGCAGTCGTAATCATTACACAACTGATTGTAAATTTGAGATACCTCCATCACCATCCACCCCAAAGGACTGGGAGACATTCACCATGCCTTATATAAGGCATTACATTGAACTACTATGATCCATCAGGCCAGTGAACTGTCTGTTAACCATTCATGTCAGATGCTTCCCACCTGGGTAAAATTTCTTGGAAATAGCAGCATCATAAGGAGAAATGTGCACAGTAGTATGGTTACTGTCAAAAGCATTGGCACATCTCCACTAAGAGGTGGCCAGGTGTTGCCTCTGATGGATGGACATTCTGTGATATCGCATTTGGTTTGAAAGTTATTAGTTTGGGCAATCTTGCCAGCAGAAATCTCAAATTCACTAAGGCATGCAAGCTTCTCTACTGAGACAGGGTGAAATCAATTACTGACATATGCTCAGTGCTGACCTGATTCTCTGCTAACAAACAATGGAAACATGTTTGTGTTTGCTCTGTATTAAGGAACAATGTTAATGAAGTCAGTGGCTCCATGTTTAACTGGTAGAAGCAAAGTTTACACATTGATTTTTAGAAGCCATGCCCATTTTAGCAGGTTCCAAATGCTGCTTTTTCTGCTCAATAGCGGCTTTTGCAGTGGCATGGGTTTGACATTGTATTATGTGCCTTGGCAATCCTTTAACTAAACTACAAGTCTGCAGGATACTTTAGATCCGCATAAAAATGGTTAAAGTCCTGTTACAAACTTTATTGAAAAGTAATTTATGGAAAAACTTAATTTGGATTCAGTTCCCAAAATTGTTAAGTAATGTTTTTTATTTTTTTTTTTAAAACAAAGGAATTGTTTGCCAGTTTTCATTTGTCTGAACATCATTTCCTCTGAATGTTTGGTTGTTATAAGGTTAATAAAGTCTACTAACTTTTTGAATTTTTTATTTCTTTGCATTCAGTAAACTTGTCTCTTTCCTGATTCTTTTACTTAAAATAACGAATATCCAAAACCTAGAAATTGCACGGCTTTCATGACATGTCAGTTGGGATTTTATCAGCAAGATTTCTTAACGTGTAATAAAATCCTTTCTTTGTAGAGAGAGAGAGACGGGGCAGGGGAACTTATGAAAACAAGAAACAACTCCAGGGCAGATAACTCGTGGACTGCTAAGCGCACAGTTGGGAGTACCTCCCATGCTTGCTTTATTCTGAGTCTTTTTCACCAGCTACATCTAAAGTCTGAAGAGTTCTAGTAAGGTTTGCCCTGTCAAAGTTAGAAATGCTACCTAGTGGACAACTATGGCACTATGCTCTTTCACTAGGGTTGTCTCCCTTGTATACATTGGCGTATGACAGCCCCAGTGCAACGTGATTTGTATGTAATATTTCATATTGTGGATCAACAGTTGTAATTAATCATTTGCTAACCTCCAAGAAAGCAACAAATATAGCAAAGGTTTAAAAATGAGAGAGAAAGCAAAAAATGTAACCTTCCACAGTCTGAATGACAGCCATTTTCTTATCATGCCTAAATATGGTCAGTATCATTTTAGTTTTATTCATTGAGGGGAAAAAAGAAACTGTTACTCAAGACAAGTTTTCAAAGGGGCAAATTAAATGAACTAAAATTTATCTTTTCCCATAAATTGCTTTTATTCTGATAGCTAAGGAAAACATTTTGTGAAATACATGCAAAACAATAAAAATAGGTAAAATACAAAAATGAATGTTGCACTAAAAGCTTGTTACTAAGAACCAGGTACTGAAATACACCTGTTGATTACACTACATATTTTAAGGTACAAAGTTAACTGCTGATGGCCTACTAGTTAGATAATTTGATGTGAGGTATTACAAAATATATGAAATCCTACAGCTGATACACAAGAGCTTTTGCTGTATTAGTTACACTACTGAGACTTTCTACTTGTTTTCTACTTTGTGTGGGTTAGTTTTCTATTGTTCTATTATAGTTCAGGTATTAATAGAGATACAGGTGAATTGAATTTAAAGGAAAGGCAACTAATGCTTTGATTGAAAACTGCATTTTCCTCGAGAACGTGCTGACATATTTAGCTTATAGTGTCCATAGAAACAGATTCCATCTTTTTATAGTTGTTTAACGTCTGCTGCAGACTTCGCAGACGACACCATAGAACAATGATCGATATTATTGTTATAAACAGTGTGACTCCAAGAACAATGCCGATGATCATGGGAAGATCAGAGTGTTTAGTTACTGCAGACTTAGTAACAGAATCAACGGGGTGTGGTGATGTTGATGGAAATATGGGTGAGGATTTAGTTGAAGAATCTGATGAGGATTTAGCTGAAGAATCTGATGAGGATCTGAAAGACACTAAATAAGATGAAGTTCTGGACGTTGTCTGCGTAGTGGTAGTTGAAGTTGTAGACTCGATAGAAGAGGAGACTGGAGGTGGTGATGCTGTGGAAAAAGCTTTGGTGCTGGTTGGAGGAACTGCAGTAGTAAATGGTTTAACATCTGAAGGAAGCACAAGAATAGAAAACACCTCTTCCTTGGTGCATGCTGGCACCCCAAGGTCAGTAGCAGTTACTGTCATAATATAATTCTTCACAGGTATGGGAGATATCCTAATAGTAATGTTCCCAGAAGATCCAATAAAGAATATTTGCCATAGATGAGGTTCTTTTATGTTGTAGGTGACTTCTCCATTCAGCCCAAAATCATCATCTGAAGCAGACACAGTCAGCACAGTTGTGTTTGCTGGAGCTGAACTATTTATGTAATGTACAGAGCTGGAAGCTGGAAATCTGAACTCTGGACAGTGGTCATTAATGTCTTCAATGTTCACAACAAATGAAGCTTTGGCTGTTAGTGCTGGCACACCCTGGTCAGAGGCAATGACTGATAGTGAAATATGGCCTGCAGGAACCAAGTTCCTTGACATACTTGCAGTCAGAACAACCACACCAGAATCACCGTCAATAACCAAGTATTTAGTAGCATCAAAGTTAAGCCTGGACAATTCATAAGAATACCTTACTTTACCATTCATTCCTGTGTCGCCGTCTGTTGCATGCACCTGTAGCAAAACAGTATTGGGTTTAGTGATTTCTGTGATGTTGGCCTCATACGAGCTCTGGTTAAAGACTGGTGGATACCTGTTTGATCCCAATGTTTCATTACACGACACTCCTTGGAAACCATCGTAACACTGACACCTGTTAGGGGCTATGCATTGACCCTGAGATGAACACTCATCAACAATCAAACAACTGGCTGCATCACATGCATCTCCAGACCAACCATCATTGCAGGTGCAAACTTCGAAGGCTGTGCAGTTTCCGTGTCCTGAAAATACAAGCACAACCTTCTGTTAAAGTGTTTGATAAAACGCAACCACTGTATACAGATCAACCTGAGCTGGCTGTACTTACCCGAGCATCTGTTCTTGGTATCACAGGAGAACTCCATGCAGTCTTGGCCAGAGTAGCCAGGTTCACAGCTACAGACATTGGGCTCTACACAAACACCGTGTCCTGAGCAATTGTTCATGCTCTCACAGCTGGCGATAGAACATTCTTCTCCAGTGAAACCAAGGAAACACCTGGCAAGCAGAACAACAACAATAGAATACCAGGTAATCAAATACGTTAAATTATTCTAGGTAACAGAATGCTGATTGGTGTTATTTATATTTGAAAATATCTATAACTTGAAGTGATACTTTATAATGCTATAATTATACAGCAGTGTGCAAAAGTCTTGCATAAAAATGACTACACTTAGAAAATGGGTTCTTATTTTGAAGAAATTAGTAACTATTGTATGTTTTCTGTTTTAATTGAAAGGTATCGGTGTCTTTAAATGATTTATAACACTAAGATCCATTTTGTAATTGCACAGTCAAAATTTAAATATTAATAAAATAATTTGCATGAAATTGGTGTGTGAAAATTAGAATATATATCTTGTGCTATAATAGTTTAGGATAATAGAATATAAATATGAAAAAACTGTCATTTTACACTATTCTGATTCATTTTCATTCAACATAGTGATGCCGAGAGCCCGATATTTGACTCTCGAACAGAGGGCCACAATCGTTCGCATGCAAAAGATGGTGAAACTGATTGGATCATCACGGATCGAATCGATGCAATCAGTTGACAATATCTCACACCCTGAAACATTGGAAAGCTGATGGGAGCCTAATTTCGAAACACAGAGCCAGCAGACTGCGGGAAACCACAGATCGTCTGATCGCCTGCATGTTGAGCTTGGACCAATTCCACACTTCCACTGACATCCAGACCGCCTTGTCAAGGCACCATGGGATCCAGTTGGACAGCATTTGATCCACACGGAACTGTTCAGGCGATCGGCACAGAAGCAGCCGTTCATCAGTCTGGACAATTGTCGCGATTGGTATCAAAGAAATACCATACTAGTTGCATTTGACTGATTCTGCAGGCAGGGGGAGATTCTGCCATGGTTTGGGGCTGTTTTCAATCATTCGGTTTCAGTCTGTTGCATCACGTGGAGGGTTGAATGAATGCTCATGACTATTCTTAAGATCGTCTTGGACATTGTTGAACTGTATATGTGTGGCCACATGCCCCTGACAGCCATCTATCAGCAGGACAACGCCCCCATCCACATAGCTAGGAATGTCAAAGCCTTGATGGCAGAGTTTCGAATCCCCCTCCTCAACTGGCTGGCTAAAAGCCTGGATCTCAATCCCATTGTAAACATTTGGCACTCGATTAAACTCAGCGTTAGTGCCAAAAAACCGAAAAATAAAACTGATTTGAAACGGAAAATCGAGGAAGCCTGGACGGAGTTAAGTAGTGACAATTGTTGGTGGTTGGTAGCCAGGAGCATGCCTCGTCGTTGTGAACAAATTATCAAGAATTTCGGATATTCTACTCATTATTGATAGATCTGATCACTTTCTGCATAATTGGAATTGAATCTGAATTGATTAGATAGCTGTCTAGATTTTATGCAACACTTTTGCACACGTTGATTTGATGCAAATGATTTTCTAAAAATTATAACTTTTCTTACAATGAAACAATATGCTTGATATTATTGGAATAGATGCACAACAGTAATAAAGAAATACTTTAATGAACAAGATTTGATAACAGCTGCTTTCGACAAAATGCGAGATAATTTATAGGAAAAATTATTTTTAAGCAAGACTTTCACCCACCGCTGTAATACAGTAAAGCTTCACTTGACACAAATTTACTTTACACGATTTATAACGTGGGGAATAAAATTCACTTTACATGGTGATAGACTTGGAAATAAATAGTAATTAATCATTAAAAATATATTTTGAATATAAACTGTGTCAATCCATTTTATGTATATAAAATATTCTGATGACTTTTTAAAAACGTTTTAACCAAAACCATAGCATCTTACCAGTGAAAGGTCATTATAGTTGTAGGTGCTTCTAGAAAAGACAGGATTGAGAGATGGAGTAGACTGCACTTTAGAGGACAGTTGAAAACTGCTTTTGACTTTTGGTCAAATCTCTTACGCATGTAAACTCGAGGGATAGTTTATTTAAAGTAAATAATGACTTCTGCTAACAGGGAAGTACTGAAAGCCATTCGGCAGCATGTGAATTATACTGATACGCTAATAAACTAGTTTCTTTTCCTTCCTCATTAAACATAACTATTTTTGCACATACATCAAGTAGATGGTAGATTTTCTGTTTACCTGCATTTGGTAGAGGCTTTTTTTAGTCCCATTGAGGAAGGCATTTTGACTACTGATGCATATCCCGTGTTGTGTGCAGCTGTTCAAACTTGGACAGCTGATCAGCTGGCTGCAATCGTCTCCACTGAACCCATTATTACATTCACAGGTATCTGGCTGCACACAGGTGCCATTTCCTGAACAGTCTCGTACAGACGTGCAGTCAGCCAGAGAACAGCTTAACCCCTTCCAACCAATTTTGCACATGCACACATCAAACCCTATGCATGTGCCATTACCAGAACAGTGATTTAGATTCTCACAAGAGTATTGATTGCAGATGTCTCCTTTCCAGCCTGTATGACATTTGCAGACATCAGCACCGACACAAAGTCCATTGCCAGAGCAGTTTTCTCGGCCTATACAGCTTGGAATGACAGAACAATCTGCACCAACAAAGCCATCGGCACACAGGCATCTGTCTGTGGTCAGACAGACACCATGCTTCTCATCCGTGCAGTTGTTCACATTGATACAGGTGGCTCTTTGGGAACAGTCAGCCCCCTCCCAGCCAACTTTGCATTTGCAGAATCCTGAAATGCAGTTGCCGTGGAAACATAATCCGCATGCTCCAATTTGGCACTTGTCACCAGTCCAACCATCTACACACATGCACGAGTTGTTCAAGCATCTGCCCTTTCCTGAACACTGATCAGGACAACCTACAGAAACATATCAAAGAAATGAAGCCATTATTAGGAGGGTTAACAAAAAAGTGATAAAGGAAATTTGTGTATTCTAACACACTTAGCACATTGCAGCGTAGCCAGTAGCCATGACAAACAGACCCTCAGATATCATTTCACTTTATTCTAGCAGATGAGCTTGTACATTTTGCTTGAGAAAGACTCGTTCATCTGTCTGCACAGCATGATCATCTCTCTCTCTATTTTGAGAGCCTTCTCTCCTCTTTGGTCATTGCATATTGCAGGACTCGGGTGATTTGGAAGATGATTAAGCATATAGCAATGTAAACGGTCTCTTATCATCTCTCATAATCCAAGTTAAATTGTTGTGTGATAAACACCTTGCTGGCAATAAACTCATCTGTATATCTTGTACATTCGTTTCTATTACTTACTCTGGTAGTTCCTTTCTGCTTCAAATTGATGCTCCTAGACTCACTGGCCATCATGATACAGTAAAATAAGTTGTCTTCTTTGAAGTGAAATCAAGTCAGCAGATCCTGGTCCTGCCATTTACACAAGTTGGCTTTGTGTTCATCTGTGAGATGTTTAGGCACCCAATGTGTGCAAATGCAACAGAAGTCCAGGAAATGGCTACACTAAGATTAACATCAATCACTGAACTGATGATACATTTAAATGATACTTACTTGTCCTTCAAAACTACTGCCCTCCTTCTGAATCTTCCACACCACGCACAAATATTTTTCAATGAGAAGCACCTACTGTCATACTGTGCAGGTATTTGTCAAGGAACTTTGCTTGATTTTGATTCCTTCAGACAGCAAAATTCACACCACATTTTATTGCTCTACAATGACACAGGTCTCCAAGAATGCTGCCTACACACCTGGATTCCGAGAATGTGAGTCACGCATGCGCTTCAGCAACGGCAAACCGAGCTGTCGCTGTCCATGCCTGCCTATGTCAGTCCACAGAAGCAGAATTCACCCGACTTTCTGACTCACCCTCATGTTTGTGTTTTCATTACTGTGGATACTGCTGACAGAATATAACAATAACTGTCTTGTCATTAAGTAATACAAAGCAAAACAACTTACTGTACAGAGTAGGATTAACATTTATTAGAACTTGTTATTACTTTGTCTATAAAGTTGTTCATGATTTTTGTACACATTAAATACTAATTTTTTTTTTACTTTCTGTAAATATCCATAATTTAAAAAATACCTCTACACTAGGAATTCATTTCGTACTAATTGATTTTAAAATATGGAATCTGAGCTATTTTAATTTGTTAATGTTACCTTTTTTACATTTCATATTCATTAATTAATGATAGTGCATGTGAATATTCTACAGGATACAATAAAAGAAAATCATTTTTGACGTCATTTCTCCTCATCCAATGTCATGTGAAGACTTATGTAGTCAGTCAGTTAGCAGGCAAAACAAACCGAAAAATGTAAGTCGTCACATTTTAATGTCAATTTCTCTGGTACTCCCAAAAGGGGCCTAAAACACAGCTAGTTTTCTTGAGTTGTTATGTTTGGTAGGACGAAGAAGTTAATAACTATTACTTTTATCTATTACTGGATCTGAAGGCAATGACAGAATGCAGTTTTGTTTACCACACGCTTGACCAGCTTCTAGAAGTCTGCCCGCTAGACCTCTCCGACTTTCCGTGTGCAAGTTATTTGTCGTTACAGTAAAAGATAAATTATCTGTGCAAATGAAAATTGTAATATTAGCACAGGAGTACCTGCATAAAAAGTTTATTCCATTATAGGTAATAAAGTTAGTTTTTCTTTAGATAAATTTTGAAAATTGGCCCAATATAATTCAGGTTTTGTTTCGTTATTAGTTCTCATAGAAACACCAATACTCTCTCTTGCAGCAAAAATGTTGCTTTGTTGACTGATATTTATCATGCTAACATTTTCAATCATTTTGAAGAGAGGACATCTGATTACATGTACAAAGATGCTTAATGTCTTCATTTAGTCTTCTACACTAGCCAGCTGCATGGAGGTCCTCAATCATCTGGAGGATGAAGAGTTCTAATAGGTTTTTCCAAATGTGTGTGGTGGAGGTTCTGCATGTAACCTCGGGTGCTCACCCTGAGCCTCCCAGGTAACTTGCTTGGTCTGCACCTCCTCCTAGCTGGGACATCCTCAATCTCTAAGCCAGGACAGGGGTCCGCGAGTGTGCAAGCGTGCCTTTATTTAAAACTGTTGTTGTTGGACCTAGAAAATCACTGGTGGTAAAACGGTAGATCTGGATTAGTTTTTATTATGAAGAGCTAAAATTTCTTACCAACTTTCAAAGTCTCTTGCTCCGCCATTAAGGTGTCATTGGTAATGACTACATCATAGATACAGCCATCCAGTAGATTTCCAGATACACCTTGACCAACACATACCCTTGTGGCTGTAATTACAGAATATTGCCCATTGTAGGAGTCAAAACTCTTTAATAGAGAACATCTCTTTTGTAATAATTGGTTAAAAAAAGGAAGATAAATCCATTTCAAAGCAAGCAAATGAGATAAGAAATAAATCAGTTGACAGGATCTATAGAATTTTTGTTTATTCTAGGTAAGATGCAGAATCATGTAAATACCACACAGTAGAAGAAACATTTCTGCACAACAATTTCTTTCAGTTAACGAAAAGTTTTTTCACTGGTGGGATCTATTTGATTCTCGAAGTATTCTTACCTTCAATAATTTGATTTTGTGTGAATCCAGTCAATGAGTACACGGGTGTGTACGTGGGATCGTAATATGTTCGGTCCCAAACATCGTCTGCATGGAAATTAGATCCAGTCCACGACCACGAGCCATACAGACCAGCCCTGTTCTGCGATGCTGTCCAATCCTCCCTGAAACATGCAAGTTGTTTGTGACAGGACACAGTGAACGAAGACAAGAAAAGAGTCTGGCTCCCAATGAAATTTCCTTTATGTCTGCAGCCACACTTGTACTTTGTCCACTTTGATTAGAAGCCAGTGGTACAGCAGACCATTAGTTTCCAAAATCTGAATAATTCACCAAGAGGCTGCTCTGAATCTTCAACACCCTGACAGTGTCTCTCGTTCACACAAAAAATAGAAGATCTAATAGCAGATGACAGTTGACAAACCTAATTAAAAATCAACCTCTACTTTTGTTTACTGAATTTAATAGGACAAACCCCAAATAAGTCCCCAAAATGTGAACTATGACCAGCAACACATTGATATGAATTATGAATTGTTTCTAAAAATAATTTTTTCACATTAATGAGTGGTGACCTTTACTTGATTGATCGATCTTAAACAACATGTACTCACATGCTTCAACAAAGGTTACAGTGTTATTATACAGTGTTCCATTGGGACCCATCAAGTCATTACTTGTATCATCATCCATCAATCCACACAGACCTGAGGTGTTGTGCCTGAACGATGCTGTTGGCCCAAAAAGCACATTGATAAATTGTCTGTCCATCGCTGTGCTGTGTCGTACGTCTAGGGTCAGTCTTGCACCTGGAAGGAAAATCTTTATGTCAGTTCCTCGCTTGATCGATGCACATACGTGTCTAGGGACAGAATTTGATTCCTGCAGGGGACTGATTCAGTTTGGCCTAATCCCTGGCATGGTTTCTTCTCTCACTCTTTTTCACCAGCTCTCGTGTAAAAGATGCTGAGTTCAATTAAGGATTTCCCTGTTAAAGTTGGAAGTGCAGGGAAAATGTGTCACAGAATTTACTGCTTCCTAGCAGACAACGCACTACACTACCTCGCCAGGTTTAAGATGTCATTAGTTGGTTGCTTTTAAACCAAATAAAAAAATAAAAATGTATCATGATTCCAAATAGAGATCACAAAAATTAGTTTTAGAATGTAATTACAAATATTCTTTAGTAATATTTTTTCTTTCTCATTTCCAGTGTCAACTTTGGAAATCCCTGTTGATCTGAGGAAAGATCCCATGTGGCTACCATCCACTTCTTTCCGAACTATCCACATGGCTTGTTATGGTGCTGCAGTCTAAGGACCACCGATAACATGGTACCAATGTTGCTGCACAACAAAGATGAACAAATATGGAGAGAAGAACTCAACAATGGAAAACTATTTTAACTTTTTTTGTAGCTGGCATGAATATGCTAATAACATTCACCACACGGATACCAAAAAAGTTATAATGCTACAGCTCATTAATAATGAAGTGTGAGTAAACTAAATATGCAAACAATGTTGTTAATCCAACAATAAGGTCAATGATCAAAAACACAAAGGTAAATAATCTTTCTCAGTCAGGGAACTAAGTAATTAAAGCCAAGGTCATAGCATCAACCTTAAAGTGGTGGTTAAATTAAGGATGTCCAAGTATTCAAACTTAAACAACTGAGGCACAATAGCCTAAGGGATCAACACAAATGTTTCTGTGCTTAAATACAATTTATCTAAGACTTCTTGTGCAAGGCATCATGTAATTTAAAAGGTCCCAGTGGCATTAATAATGAACTACAAAGGAAGCAGAAGATGGAATGACTTGCAGCTGCATGAAAGGTAACAAATAATTCAAATGGACTCGAAGAAGCGAGACAAGTAGACACAATGAAGCATCGTTGGCAAGACAAACATATGTTCTGATAACAAAAGTTTGCTGAAAATAAATTCTTTCAACATGGATCAATACAAAATTTTTTAAAAGAAACCATTTTGCTACTGTTTACTGTTTACTACAATTATAGCAGCATAACAGAAGCAACGAACGGATGCTTTCTCTACACTTTCTCTGGTGCTGAACGGAGCACAAGAATCCATAAGAAACCTAGCAAACAGTTACTTCCGTTTCATTAGACAAATTACTGATATGATTGCCCTCATGATGATGTGCAAAGAAGCATTCTTTTATGGTCTCTGATTCTGATCAATGCAGCTAACTGCTGTTAATTGTGAACAATTTTCTATCATAAAATAAACAATTACCATTCTTAAATTCAAAAGACAGCAACACAATGGCAACAGCCTGGCTGCCAGTTTTCTCTGAGGGTTGAACATTCAAAAGTACACTGCCATTACTGAAAGTCTTCTGCCACGGTTTGCTTATGTCCTCTGCTGATGACCATCAATTCTGGAAGAAACAAAGAAAACTCCCAGACACTGATCACTGAATCTGTTGCGGATTGACATCGGTCTACTTTTGTAGAGCCCTGTTCAAAGTGCAAGCTATCTGGAGTGAATGTAAACACCCCCACAAACAAATTAAAATCGTTACAACAAGAGTTTCTTAGATGTTGTGATGTAACCATTTCATTTTAGAAAAAGCTACATCCAAGCAAATGTGCTGCTCCTTAGCCCATTTGATAACAGTACTCCTTTCGACTGTAACATTTGGGATGTGTTCTTGTCTGATGTCATGAAAATCCTAAATCCTTTCAAAAATATAACATGGGATATTTCAAGACACTTACTGAATGTTGGTATCATATAAAATGATGTTTTTCTGTATTCAACATTGCAACATGTCCAGTATATGTGATATTTAAACACGCAAAATTCACTGAAAAGATTAAATCTTAGAAAACAGGATGGCTTTTTCAGCATTAATAAAAAGGTTTATAGCTTCTTCTTGGTTAACCCTGCCCTGTGTTTTGAAGATGGGTGATGTATCACAACAGTCAGCTAGAAGAGAAAAATCTGAGGTAATCGGCCTGGATAGTCAAGCAAGTTACCTGGATGCGGTTTGAAAGTATTGAGCAGTGATCAAGATGCAAGCCAGTCAAGTTACCTGCCCTCTAGGCCAGCTGGTGAATGGCGAGAAGAAACAATGTTCCAACATTTATCACAAAAAGTACAATAAACTACTTCAACAAGACTATGGGACTAACTCATTGTATTTGTAGCACATTCCTTCCAGACAGAACATGGCATACACAAAAACACATCACCCATTGAAATCTGCAAAACAACAAAAACATTACACCGTTTACCTCAAAACTGGCAGCGAGCTGATCAGAGATCCAGGTGGGGTAGTGATGGTAGCTACAGACTCTCCCATTTTTACAGCGATAGCTCCTGTGAATGATGTTTGCTTGTAGTAGAAGTATCGTACTTGATAACCAAAGTCATTCAGTTCACTCTTACAATCCCAGAACTGACCAATTCCAAAGTAATCAAACTCTACCCCGTCCAGCGTCTCCAGGTGAGGGTCCCCAAAGGCTCGGCGGGGTCTCCTCCTTTCACAGCACCGACCTACAAAGTAAGGGTCACTACTTTAAAATCAACTCCAAGAAGGAGACACTGAACACAATCACCTTGTCATCAATAAATACAGTGAGAGCAATTTGGCCTCTTAAATCATTAGCCGAAATAGTCATTTTCTGTCACTGGTAACAAAATAAAAACATTAAAGCGAAACACAGAACAGAATTACACATCTGCCGAAATGTTCTGTGTCGGTAGATAAGTCTTGTTCACATACATGAATGAACGCTAATGTTCTATCAGCTACTTGGTTAGCTGCCATCTGTGGGGTCTGGAAGACTGTCATTCAATGCCCGGTCGAATGAAGATTTTTAACTCTCTTCCATCGAGAAATCCACCTATGAGCCAAAGAAAATTTCTCTCCTATACAAATCAACAATAAAATGTTGCAGCTCCTAGAGAAGAACCAATTAACCAAATACTGCCTGACTCCTCACTAAATTGTTAAGTAGAAATTTCAATAATATTTATAGTACCTTGCCACTGACGATGGCAGTTGCATCTTGATGAACACCCTCCTCTCACGAGTGAGCAAACACCATTTCCCGAGCAAAGACTACAGTCTTTACAATATGGCTGTTGGCAATCAGATCCGGTGCGTCCATTAGCACAGGTCAATGACTCACCACACGGTTCTTTTGAACATTCGCATTCACAGTTTTTCCACATAGGAACTACTCCTACTGGACAAACAGGACAGCTGTCATTAGGGCACCTACATCCACTTGGTCCAATAGTTGAAGTCTCACAGTTTTTACATACACATTCACAAATACATGTTCCATCATCAGCCATTACTGATGAAGTTCCATCTTCACACGTGCAATCACATTTACAAGTCCCATCCTTTTCCATTTCTTTAACATTTCCATCAGCACAAGTGCAGGGACATTTAATTTGTTCTGTCCACAGTTGTAAACTCTCATCTGGACATTTATCGCATTTGCATTCTTCGTTCAGTTTCTAGAATTAAAAAAAACATTCTTCTTCATTAAGTTAGACTGGTAAACACGATTGAAGCAAATTCCCACTTATTTTTATCAGTTTAGGTACATGTTCTGATTTACAGCAGCATGTGTTTTGATGAACACACAGGATCATGACACAAACACAAGTCACACACCCTATTTATGTAGCTATGTAGTACATCTGTTTTCTTTAATAGCAAGAGTTTTTAAATTTTAACCACAGGTTTTTTCTATTTACTTCCAATATGTTGACAGTGATTGGAAAAGATTAACTGCTTAATGTTGTAATATGTACCTTAGGAAACAACTTATCCACAACAATCAGAGCTGGATTTCCTTACCTTGACACTTTTGACAGTGTTTAGAGGAGGGTCACAGAAGCACTGGCAAAGACACTCCTTAGTGGCTGGATCCAGCTTGCCTGGTTTACCATCTGGACATGAGCAACATGGAGCAAAGTTTGAAAGGCAATTTCTGAAACACAATTAGACATGACCCAACAACGTCCTAAACATTTAGTTCAAAAACTTTCTTTTACATTTCTTTACTATGTGCATATTTGTGAATTGTATCATTTGCATCTTCCTTCTGAAGCTTTCAGTGCAGCTTGCCATAACATTACTTTCTTCTGCATTCTCAAATATCATTTAAAAAAAGAAGGGTGCATCAGTGGGCACAGAACACTAACTGATTGGACATTTTTTTCCAGGATTCTCTGCACCAAAAATTTGCAGTCGAGGAAGAAATTATTACAAGTAGCATTTGTGAGGATCTTCATGAAACACCTACAAGGAAAAGAACACGGCCACTAGGCAGCATGTGATAATGACCATTTTTAAATACCAAAGGAAGATAAAAACAAAAAAATCAGTTGAGATTTTATTGCACTTTGTTATCGGAAAATCGGTTTTGAAGAGAGAGATTATATCGTTGTTCCGAAATGGTTTTCGTTCTCTTCACCTCATACAGTAGCACACACTGCAGTTGGCATTCTTGCCATTCCCAAATAATTGGCCATCAATTATTCAACTAAACAAGGTAAATAGCACATTTTAGTGAAGATGCAGCTAAATAAGATTGTTTACAACAGTTTTTAAAGGAAGACCAAGCCATGACTGCCCTTATTTTGTCTACTGATCTCATTTGTATGCTTGATGAGATTTTTTTTCCTTAATCCAATTTCATTTTGAAAATCCTTTGCTAATCGATCAGGTCATTGTGCTATAATGACCATATCAATGCCAAAAACAAGTTTATTCTGGAATGATCACCAACACCAATCTATTGAAACAAAACTACACTAACATTCTGATGGACCGGCTTTACCTTCACCATCAGCTCACACTCGTCTCTGGGGCAGCAGCAACATTTTGTACAGAAGCAGCCTGACTGACTTGTACATCCATACTTTGCTGGAGTCGGTCAGTAGACCTGGCAACTTGAAAGATGCTGCATTCTCCAATTTCTAATGACAACTTCCATAAGTGTGGACGGACACTGTCCTGATTGTGGTGCAACAGCCACATGTCTTGTCTCTCTCACAATGTATAGATGAGCTCACACAAGGCCATTCAACTAAGTGGATCTTGATGAAAGCCTCAGCCATGATCAAAGGCTTGTAAAGCTACCCCCCCACATTACATTCACTGCTCCAGAAAAACTTCACAAGTGCTAAGTGGCCTTGGAGAGAAACTATTTGCAGGAATCTCTGCAAGCAAAGAAATGCACCTGACAGCTCTGTATGCTAGAAGTCATGTCGTGTAGTGCAGATGGAGCTTTGTAGCATCAAAATCTGCTAACTCTGAAGAAAGGCATTCCCACAAACCCCTGTTAAGGTGCGCTTACTTCTGTTAACCTGTGCGCTACAGTTTGGGAGATGATAAGCAGACCCAGTACAATGTCAGCATGGCTTCAAACAGATCTTACAAAAGGTGTATAAACAAACTGCAAGCATATTTAAATATTGCTAAATTAAAAGAAAACACTTCAGTCAAAGACTTTTTCAATTGTTTCAATTTCGTACACAAGTGAAGACAGGCTGCCTGCCTTCTGAAATAATCAGTTTAAAGTATTTTTACTGTTATGTACCTGTCAGCGGTCTCCTACATTTAAACAACAGTATAAAAATCTCTTGTTAAGGTGAGAAAACCAGAGCTCACGCAGAGCCTTTTGTTTGAATAAGAGAAGTCCAAGCTGTGTATAACTGCTTTGAAAGTTTTTCTGTATTTTATTCAAATATTTTTCTCGATCTCTTCAAAATGAATTCTTTCATTGCACTCATTTTGTGTTTGTCTCATTTTCCAATTACAAAACAATATTCTACGGACTATAGACATTAGCTTTGCACGGATTTTTGTTTCCCTGTAATTTCTCCTAGTAACAGCAGATCAAACTGAAGGCAGAGTAAAAATCAACCACCAGGAGTAGCTGGCTCAATGAAAGTTTTGTTAACTTAAATGAGTTACAGAGATCTGCTGAGGTGAATAACATCCAGAGCTCAAGGGGAAACATAGCATGCACCGATGGACATTCCCGTCATGCGTAGACTGGACGACACAACAGAAAACTGCCCAACTGTCAAAATGAAATTAATCAGAAGAATGTCAGTCGGTTTTATTTAAAAAGCATAAGCTGGAAAAGGGGACAATATCAAGATTTGTTTAACGTAATGCCTGTTAACATTAAATATTCTAGGAGATCAGTTTGGAAAATATACATAAGCTGACCATAAACAGAAACGTAACAAATAAATAAACAAAAGTAATATGAAGATGTTAAGTGATAGGCATCTGAAGATGACATCACTATAGTCTTTTCTTTCAATTGGGTTCATACCCATCTTATGCTGTTTCCTCCATTTTTCAAAATTGTTATAATCCTAAAGAAAAAAGACCAACAAGAAAGTATGATTGTGGCTAATTGTTTGCTTTCTGGGATGGGTCATTCACCACCAATCTGGTAATGTAAAACAAACCTGGACATTTTGTGTTGTCTGTCTTTCAAATAGATCCAAGGAGCTTCAGATGGACTACACAGCTGTTACCTTCCCACCTTCCATGAGCTTGGATAGGCAGAGGTTTCCCTCTCCCTGTACAAACTTCTAAGCCAGAGATACCCTTTCAGCACTGTTGCTCAGCAAGTTTTATGCTAATTTTCACTGTCTCAATGAGGTAGAAAGAATCAGACAAAACCATTTCTAATCCTTAGTTAAATGCTTGAATTCCAACTCATTTCTTCTAGCTGTTATAAACATGTAATGTTTTTCGCAGCCACAAGATACATTAAACACAGCTTACTTTATTTTCTTTTGCTACATAGAGATCAGTTAACGTTTTAATGGTCACAGTACTCACTATTGTATCTACAATCAATTTATTAAATACTGTACAGTGAATCAAAAAGGTATTCAGCAACCCAGGAATAATTAGTCTCTTAACACAGCTGGGTGCTGAAATGAGGTTTGCATGCCTGATGTTTTCATGCACAACAAATAGAAGTTTAAACAAAGTTTAATTCATTTGGCAGCAGTTTTCTTGCTTTAACGAGAATTAACTAAAATTAGCATGTGAAAAGGAGATATTCTCAACACTTGTTTTACATGAAGACACTGGATGATACACTTCACAGGTGAATAAGCACATTTCAGTACCAACTTTGTCAAAAGACCATTTAGCCCAGGCAGTCAAACACTGTTTTCATTCACTGTACTAGCCGCATTTGCATATTTACCAAACACACACACTTACTTTTTAAATGTCCACCCCAGAAAGGTGACTGGGTATCTGAAGACCAGATCCCAAACAATGCTGAGATTGCTAACTCTAAGGCATCAAGTTTGGCTTCTACAGCTGAAATTAAAACAAGTTATTCTTTTAGTTTCTCCTTTGTTCATTAGTAAAATGCAGACAATCCGGACAGATTTTTTTTGTTGTAATGTTGGATGAGTCAGCCTTATGCATGGTCAGAAGCCTGGTTATTGCAGCTGGTATGTAAACTGGAGAGGGATGGACTCTGCCTGGTTGTAAAATGCCCTTGACACACCTCAAAAGGTGCCCCCAATGACTTATTATGGGACAAGTGAAAAAGATATAAAGTAAACAATCTGTAAACAGGTCATGTGTGGAAGACCAACCCAGGCCACTAAAGAAAGAGGCCTGTAAACAAACAACAATGCACTCAAAAACAGGTTCTGGCTGCCACTTGGGAAATGTGATTAAGATGTAAATGGATTTGCTAAATCTGTTCCTGCTAAGTTGGGAAAGGACAAAAATAATCTTATAGTTACAGCTGTAGCTTACAAGCCAACAAGGTCTGCACCAGTGTAATTCTAGAAGCAGTTTTCAGATGACAAAGTGAAATAATACTGCGTACAAACCCTATTTCACACTTAATTCCTTGCATACCATTGTTAATTTCACTGCAGAGTTCTAAAGAGCTAAACATGAGAATTTCTAAGAATAGCACAAGTGAAATCGTCGTTGGCCAAATAAAAGCGGCAGTAACATTTTGTGACGATCTTTACTAAAACAGAACGAAGGTAAAATAGCAGGGTGTGGTTTCCGCAAATGCTGAATGTCAATAGAAAATTATTGTTACTGTAGCTAATCTGGTACTTTTACAAGCTTCATTGGCCAGCATTTCACAAAGCCAGCCGTTCGGAACACATCTATGCTAGTGACAGCAACGTTGACGGCATGGTAAGCATGACCCTGGTCTCGATCCACCCTCTCTCTCTCTCTCTCTCTCTCTTATATTTTATGCTTTGGATTCCTTTTGTGGACTGTCAAAGTAACTACTGAAGATATATACGTTGCTGAATTTCGTTACTTACACACTTTGGTCTGCTGGTCAGGGTTAGTACATGAGACATCACAGATTTTTCCCGTTATCCCTGCAGATCCTGGAAATCTGAAGGAGATCTCAAAACTAGTCATCTCATCTCGGACTGCAGTTTCAATTTCCAGTTTATGACAGAATTTTGCCTCTTTCATCTTAGCACATTTTTCTACAAAAAAGACATTTATAACACTTTGTTCTGACTTCTTCACACAAACCAATGCAAAAGCATTCACATAAAAGCCATGACAAAACTCACCACACTATTATAGTTTATGCTGACACTGTATCAATTAAGGCTGTTCCATCATTGTTCTGATGCACCTTTTCTTACCATAACATGAGAATCAAACCTTCCACATAATTTTCAAAACAGTTCTGAGAGCCAACTTTCTCAGAAGGTTAAAAACCACCAAGTGCTGACAATAACACCAGTGCTTCAGTTAAGTCTTTCTTTTTTCTTCTCTGGTAGGTATATTTACGTTTGTGTTTTCACCACTTAGCATGGCATTTTTGTCTGGCAATGCATAATATTGAAGTAATTTGATGTGATAACTACAACAAACCAACCAAAGAACGTGGGTTGAACTGCAGATATGGGCCTGCTACAAAATTCAGCTATTGTTCTATTCATGTTGGGGTTAAGGCGATGGACTGGCAAAGTCAAGATTTACAAAAACTACACAACTCTGAATATGTTACTTTTTATAAATCAAAATTGGAAGTGATGCAAATTTTTGAAAAAACATACAAGAATATAAATATTAATATTCTTGACATTTTAGCACCATTTACAAAGGTACTATAAGCAACTTTCAAAACACCTCCATGAATAATATAAACAGAAGATATGGTAAAAACTCCACACGATCCATTCAGCCCCTGCCTAAAACCAAGAGCAACAGATGAGAACTGTTGGGTATTTACATAAATTACGTTCAGCTGAAGTTATGGAAAAGTTGACTTTATTCTGCAGAACAAAGAGAAACGTGTGGTGTTGTTTATGGGCCAAGCGTTAAAGGCTACATATCAGACAGAGGACAGACAGGAGTATTTCAACAGTAAAAGCATTGGAAAATGAATAAACTATATGCATGAGTTTGCTCATTTTCTTTTTTAAGCCACATCCAATTGGTCACACAATTTTTCCAAGGTACAGACAGATGGGGAGCAGTTTCAGTATTTGTTTGTAAACAAATGTGAACAAATGTCTGCACAAAAAGCAGCAGCAGCAGTTCCATTTACACGATCTTCATTTAAGGTAGGAGACAAGTATACATATATAGTTGTTCTCTTTGCCAGTTTCCTCAACAAAATCTCATGTTTGGGATGATGACATTTTAATGAGAACTTTATACAATAACAGGACTAACTACAGCAGCACTTTCACTCACATCACAGCGAAGTCTACTCACCAAACTCATGTTTGATCTTGCCAGGTCCAGCAAATGTATTCTTGTCTTTGATTTTTCCAGAAGAAAGAACTGAAGGCCACTGGATGCGATACATGGGGATCATTTTTACTCCCACAAAAGCCTCCCCTTCAAACTTGTAACTGGGATAAGACGTTTTGGAGCCTGTAACCTGTGAACAATACAATTAAGGAATGCGGCACAAGAATAAAAGCTGAACTGAAAAATAACTGTTATGCAGATATATCTCCAAAACAAAAATAAAATGGAACAAAATATGAACATGTCATCCTATTAAACAAACATTAAAAAAAACAACAGCACAACTTTAGTTTTAAACTGTTATTCAGGTAAACTAATGGATATAAATTTTAAATATTTTATATCATTTTGCTGTAATACACAACATATGCAGTGTTCAAGAACATGAAGTCAATTATTTTGAAATCATTTCTTTTATTAGCAAATACTCCCATTTTCATAGAGAGAGAGAGAGAGAGAGAGAGGAGGTGGACAGGCATCCACTTACCTGACATTTTCTTCTTCTTTAAAATAAACAAACAAAATTACTATGCACTCCTTATTCCCTTTGTTCTTTAATAATTAAGTGACAACTATTCTACATGTAGTAACTAAAACATTACCAATGTTTATGTGTAAAAGTCACCTCAAGCCAATGGTCTAATTAGGTCATCGTGGACCCCGATGCAAAATACTCAGGTTGGCCCACATCATTTACATAGTTCAAAATTAATTACCATGAGATAATACCAATAATGTTACAAATTATTTTTAAAAAAATTAAGGCACAACATATACTTAGTACATACCATTTATTAGAAGCCAAAATGTTTGTCAAAATGAAAGCAAATAAAGTTATCATCTTCTCTAAATTAATATTTTTTTGGAGTTCTACTTTCAGTAGAAGCTATTGAAAGTTCACTTAATAATTCTTGCACCATCCTGTTTCTCAAATAATTTCTTTTTTATCGACTTATGCTTTGAAAAAGTTCATTTGTCACTTGCAACTACCACAGGAATTGTCAAGTTATTGCAGTTAAGACTTGGAAGCTTGAACACATGCTGCTGTTTCCACACATAACAAGGTAGCTAACTTAGAAACTGTCGAAACACTTTCAAGATCTGATTTTAAACATTTCTGGAAGGAGAGGAACATGCATCAAAGACCGATAAAATACATGACTGGCTCTGGCAACCGGCAGCCCCCCACACAGGGAGTTTAGGTGGAACCTGATTTTTGCAACAGATGCATCATGCAGTTCACTATGTCCCTCAACATGCCATGAAACCTAATGATGTATGAAATATTATTTTTTCAAAAATGCGTTTATATTTCCAATAAAATGATTCTTTTTCAAAAAAAAAAAAAATATCTGTAAGGAGTTTACCCATAATATATTTCCAGCCAGTGGCAAGGAACTAAACTAGGGATGTGTACAAGTGCAAAATTGATACTTGTTGTCCAATCAGCCTCTCAACAACAAACTGAAATAGTCCCGATGGTTGGGCCCCTACAGTGTAAGGTGGTTAAAATCTAAATAGTTAGTCTTGTATTTATGATGCATAAAACTGATTAATTTGTTCTGGCATAGTTTCTCATGATGGGCCCCAAAGGAGCTAGGGGGGGGGGTGGCATGTACTAACTGTGAACAGCATTAAGAATTGTTAACAAACTGCTTTGACTAACTTCATTCTATTCCAAAACAAGTTTTGTCAGCAGTTGTTTTTTTCATAATATCAGATGATGTAACAACATGCTACTGCTAAATTTTAAAAATGTGATTTATCTCATTGACTTTCAAAGCTTTTCTTTGTTCCATGATTTTATCTTCAGAATTTAGTTACAACAAGAGGAAAATTAATGTCATTATGTGTACAATTGAATATTAAAGAAGCCTTATAGTTTGCTCACATTAAATTTCTGCTAATAGATCAGGTTAGGTGCCTGTCTGGCATGATTGAGCCATGGATGCTACATTCATGACTTAACTTCATTCCTGTTACTATTCCACTTCTTGGTTATTCTTCATACATGTTTCACCTGCTGCTAGATAGCAAATCCATGCTTTTCTTTTCCATCCATCTCTTTTGTGGTCACCCTTGAGGCCATTTGTTTTTCTCATGTGTGCTGATCTTGACTTTGATGAGATATGTCCCGCCCATCTTAGCATTACTTTTTGAATTGCACTGGAAACAAATGGCTGGTTGCTTGCTTATTTGCAAAGAATTTCCAGCCGATAAAATCTTGGTACTGTATGCCTAACAGGGGTGTATAGTTTTGTTTTCAAAGGATCTGTTTTTCTGTCTAGCCAGTTAGCTGGTGCACTCCAGCTGCCTTATCTCATTTCATCTGCTGCTTCACCATTTTTTCTTTCTTCTTCCATGCTGATTTTTTGCATCCTCAGTTCACCCATAAAAAAATCCACTGGTGGTAATGGAATATGAATCAGTTAAAAATAGTTTCTTGAAGATTTATACTTTGTTTTATACAAATTTTTATCAGGTTTTGATAAATATATCTCCATTTTGAAACAGCTTGCATAAACCAAGATGGTTTCCTGTGATAACAAATCAAACTAGTGTTTCATGCCATTCTGCTTACCTTGGGTGATTTCTGCTTACTTCCAGAGCCTTGTTTCCATTCAGCTCCAGTGCTGAATCTTGATGACATTGAAAATAAGTTTCCTGTGATGCTTCCTTTACCCTTTAATGATAAGTGCAATAATAACACAACAACAACGAACTATAAATCTAACAGCAAGGGCTGCCATACATCATCAATCATATAGCAAACAATACGTAGTTCTCTTTTGAAAGAGGATTCCTGCTTAAACTGCTCTGTCACATGTTTTCTTTTCTCTTATCACATTTTACTGTGCACCTATTGACATCTGAAGAAAGACTGGTGATAAACCAGGTTTCTTAACATATGAAAATAGTAACGGAAATATTATTCTTAACGTATCTCTCTGTGCAAAAAAACAATGATTAAAAAACAATTGTTTATTAAATAATCATCTATTTTTTCACTGGTTGAAATGTTTTTATGTTGCACTATTTTCTCTGACTTTTAAAAGTCGAATTTAAAGTGTATGACAGGTGGACAATGGAAAATAATACAAATATGAGAGAAAAAGCAGCAACGCACTTTGAGTTTTGTCTGAAACCTGGCCTCCAAATGGAAAAACCTTCTGCCAGGGATAGGAATCAGTGAGACAAAAATCACAAAGATTCTTCCACTCTGTTAATAAAATAAAAATTTACAGATGTATAAATAGAAAATACCAAAAAAATTACACAAATTTAATAAAACAATTTGCGGGAAAAAAAATAATGTCATTGTAGTTTAGTGGTAAAATACTAGACTGCTAAGATCAAGGGCTCAAAGTTGATTTTTGTGGGAACAAACTTGGTTTGGCATCTATCTCTGCCATGGTTTCTTTTTGCTCTTCTTCATCAGCAGGCAAAACAAGTTTCCTTCCACATCTAAGAATGAAGGGTTCTGGTTGGGATTTTGGCTATATCACCTATTCTGCGCATCAAAGCAGGTGCTGTAATTGGACTCGGCAACTCATACAACCTGCGTGAGTTGGCATAGGGCAGAGAGTCCAGGGAGCTGTTGGTGTCACTGATCCCCTGACATCTGCCACATATATAAAAGAAATCAAAGCAGTTCTTTTCTTGCTGAAACAGGTGACAAGGCACAAAATTGTTAGTCAAAACCGAGTTGCTATCGGCAATGAGTGCTGCTTTACTGGTAAACTTTCTAAAAAAGATTTTTAAGGGGTCATGAAAAAAGGGACAATGTATCACAAGATAAAAAATGCAACAATTTCTCCAATTTTATCACTCACCGATTGTTTACTGTACAGGAGTTTGTCTATATTCAGTAATTTCGGTTCTCCAGCTATGTACACACTTGCAGACACTTTGAAGTTGGCTGATCCACTCAGAGTGACCCCAGCCTTCTTCACCTTAGTATCCAGAAAATCAATGTCCAGAGACAAGGTCATTCCAATTGTGTAACCAGCAGATATAGAAACAGATGCACTCTTAAAAAAGAAATTAAAATGTTGTTGTTTTGTAAGAATTTTTCATTTACCTTGAATCTTTAAACATTTATAGAACGAAGAAAAAAATAAAACAGAATGATAAAATTATGTAAGCCTGTTAATTTGTATGAGGGGGGGGTCTTTCAGTTTTGAAGGTGTCAAATAACAGCAGCTTGGCACAACGAGAAAGGGCCTGTTTCCTGAGGCGCAAATATGCAAGCTAATACATTGTTAGAAAATATCTTGATTGTACTGAATACAGTCTGGATACCGCTGACAGAATTTTGCTTTGTAATCCCCAGAAAGATTCAATATTTAGCCAGGGTGGCACTCTTTTATGGGTGTTAAGCCAAAATTTGTTGAAATAAAGTTCATACTGAAGTATTTTGTATAAGATATAAATCAGATATGTACAGATTTTAGGTTTTCAGAATGGTAAGCTTTAGCTATATTATTTCTCACCCTTCAGCATATTATAGTCTCATTATTGAGGCTAAAGTACTCTTATATATACTTTGAAATATACAGTTAGGGAGAATGGATTGAATTTGGGGGGGAAGGCAGGAAAAAAGATGGTAATAACTGAGTATTACCCCTCTGTATACTGTACACTTACATCCCAGCCTAGAAAGGATACTTAGTATGTGTTCAACTGGCTGCATATTTAGTAAAATGTAGCCATATTGCTAAACATGTGGGAGCTGAAGTAATGGGGATTTGTCATTACAAAGGGTTATATTAGTGAAGAAAATAATGTCACAGCCCCTATGTTTTACCTCTGCTGATTATTACAGATTTGAAGAGTGTGGAATGTAAGTGTGCCCCAAGTGGTATAAAGAGGGTTAAAACATTATTGCATTACAGTAATATTTAACAAAGTTTTTAATGCAATGGGTTCATATTTTTTCTGATATTTCAATATCTTGTAAGGTAAATATATAGTGCTAAAATCCAAACTTCTGTTTCAGCACGCAATTTGTCCATCTTAAAATTACGAACTCTAAATGTTGACATCAAATTTATACATGAATGGATTTTAACTTTAGGCTACTTGAACTACTAACAACTCAATGGCAATCCACTCTGTCAAGGATCAATTATTTTAGAAAGCAAAAAGCTTAACAGTCAACAAGACTTAGGTCAGTCAACCTGTTAACAATTCATGGCTCCACTTAGGATTTCTTATTTTCTGTAATCATAAAGTTGAATCTCTAAGATTTAAAATTAAAAAAGTGATAAAAGAAAGAAAATGTATTGACTAACAACATTTTCACACACTGTGCAGCCAACTTCAATTATCTTTACTGAATGACTTCAAATCAGATAGGTTACCCTAACATATTTCAACTTCAGACATAATGCTCTGTTTATTTTGCATCATTTAAGTATTAATATTTTTATGTACTTTACTCAAAGCTAATATGAAATGCAACATGAACCCAGTCACAAATTAAACTTATTTTTTCAACATAACATCATTCGTGAAGGAAACGATTACCTAAGATACAAGTTGACTTAAAAGTCTGTTTCTTCAAGATACTCTGGTCACCCAGCACCTTATAGTTCACTACTCTTAATTACGAGCAACTACTGTGTTTGTGTCAAAGAACTGAGTCTCTTTCAAAAACTTGGTTTGACTTCCTCTCTTTCACAAGTAAAAGTAAACAGGCAACGTATTTATTACCTCTGACTCATTTACAACTGCTCTCATTTTCTCCTAAGCTGCATAATATCTACTATCTATTGTGTCTACTAATAACTCTATTTATGCAATGGTAAATTGCTACAGCAGCAGTATATGTTAAATCATATTTTTTGTGTGCAAGCAAAGAATTTTTTATTCCTTCATAAATTTTTAAATTTTTTTAAATTTCAAATTAATAACAAAAATTCTATTAACTTCTTCAGACAAATTACAGGTTTTCAGTCAACACTAAATTAAAAGCCATTGTTTGTAAAAATTAATGTCATATGAAAACTAGAAGGCATGCATTCACCTTAAATATTGTGAAATAGGTTTTAAAATTTTATTTATTTATTTATTTTTTTTTTACAAGTCAATGCAGTACTTACTCCAGAATCCCAAGTCAGTGAAGTTGCGTCAGATTTCTCGAAAGACAAATCCCGTTTTTTCCTTATTCGAATCCCAGAAGAAAGTCTGTGTATCTCCAAAGTTGTTTGCAAGCTGCCATTACTCACAGAGTCCACACCAACAACTTCCAAAAATACATTGCCACTAATCTCTGAGATGTTAACGATTTGAGCAAAAACTGGAGCTGATTCTCTGCCAGAAACTACATCCCCAATTTGGAAGTTAGCAGTAAGGTTCTCGAAGAAGAGTAATCCTGGCCAGTTGTCTCCACCATAACAAGACATGTCTCTTTTTTGAGCATTGAGTTTTATCTGAGGATTCCATACAGCTGAGGAGAAACACTGTGTAAGATTTGTTTTCACAAATGTTCCCAGTCTAGTTAAGGATATTCTTGTAACTGTTTCCAGAAATCCATCAGTTCTGTTGCTTACAATATAATCCCCAGTGTTGTAGTTGGTGGACTGTGACTTTTCCATCACCAAATAAAATGAGTTACCAATACGCCCATTGGTATCATGATACTCATGTCCAACACACTTGTATAAGGGAACTTCTGGTAGCACAGTGTGAATTAATCCATTTGTAAGATTTACAGTTCCTTCCAGATAGCCATTGATCAGAGATTCTGGTGATATATGTTCTTCTGTAAGATCATCTCCTATTTCTTCAAGAATGAGTTCTTGCTGAAAGTCTGCATACTTAATGGCTTCATTCAAACCTGCCAATTGGGCAGATATTAATGTAAAGTCATCAGCAGAGATCAAAGTGTTAAGTTTATGAAACACTCCTCCACTTTGTGCACTTGCTATCACTGTGCCTGGTTTCCAATTAACTTGCCCTTCAACAATGTACAGGTTGTGTTCATCTGATGCATCAAGGCCTTGATAAGATGGACAGGCGAACAAGACAACAGCATCTGGCTGCACAATCTGAAGATTGTCATCAAAAACAGTGTTATTTATTCTTTGGGGATCTGAATAATCTGGTACAATTTTACCATTGGGGCACTTCTTCTCATTCCAGATATAGCATTTTCTGTTGAGTGCTAATTTGAAGCATTTTTCGATGTCCCGACATCTTTGGCAATTGCCCTTGTCAACGTCACTCAAACTAGTGTTGCAATATCGTGAACCACAAGCTATTTGTGCAATCTGACCCGAACATTCTGTGCTAGCTTCCATTGTGAGACATTTGTGGTAGAACCAGGTGCTACAGACATCTTCATCAGGGTTATTTTTGTCTCCTGGCAGGCACTGCTTGCTGATGTCACACCATCCACAGCCTGTTTTTGGTGTGCAGGACTGACATGAACCGTAACGGGAACAGTAACTGACGGTGCAAGACTGACCCATCCAACCAGGCTTACAGTTACAATAGTTTGGTCCAACACACTGACCATGGCCAGAACAGTAGTTAACATCACGACAGTGGAACTTTGAGCAGTCCTTCTTCTCCCAGCCTTTGTTACACAGACATGATAAGCCCAAACACAGTCCATTCTGATAGCAACCATTTTCACAGTCAACAATAGATGGCTTTTGGCAGATGAATGGATACAGATTTAAGCAGGATTTTTCCACAATTTTGTTTCCATTTTGTTTCAGATGATTAATAAAACATTTGCTTTGCCAACTGACCTGTTGACCAAAGCCACTTGTTAAAGTGTTCAACCAAATAAGTGCATTTTTGTAGGTAGCATCTATGTCTCTGTATTTTGTCAGCTTGTATATTAATGGCTGAAGACCAAGAAGCTGGTCAGAACTCAACAACAAAGATCCTCGTCTCTGGCATGCATCAAAAGCTGTTAAGTAGGTAACAGCTCCACCTTGATATAAATAGCACTTGCTTTCTTTGCGAATCCATCCAAGTGGACAAGAGCCTGTATTTGAGGAAAAGAAAGCATTCCTTCAAATAGCTTAGCCTCAGATGGTTCAAATCTGAACATCTCAAATGTCATTAAAACATCAACAAGAAAAAAATATAAAGTAATAATGCCTGTAAATAGATGGAAACCTTCAATTAATCAATTAAGAACCTTGCAAAGTTAGTAATGATAGGATAAACTCTTAAAACCATAAAAAAATATTTAGAATAGCTGGCTGAAACCCTATGGGAATCATTAGTCATGATGATGTAGTCTAAACTTAAAGAGAAACACATGCAGGTGTGAAAGTTCATAGAAAATAAAATGTCTAAAACTACTCTATTGCACAATTTTAACATCTCTGTACCATAACAGACATCAAGCTTGGCATAAAAAACAAACAAGTTTGACCTGAGAAAGTGAATAAATGTGACATTGTAAATTAAAGGATGGAACATGTTTCTTTGTCTAATTTGTTCATATCAAGTCTTTCAACTTATAGCCTCCAATGAATTATTTGCAAAGAAATGTTCCATCTTTTAATTTAGTCCCATATTTCCATAGTCCCAGGTAAAACCTGTGTACTAAGATTATTTTTATGCTTATGATAATCTGCCCTTAGTTAGGTGGCATAGGCTTTTAAGTCCTTTTAGCATCAGATTGCAAAATGGAATATAAAAAGAGACTCCTTTGCACAGAAGCAACACTCCACTGGAGAACAAGCATTTGAAATGAAGTTGATGGTTTAAAATTTAGAATCATGGCAGAAGAATTTTGTTCTAAGCTAGGATGATAATACCTGTCAGGCAAGAAGGCATTGAGCATTAACTGACATACCTTGACAATGTCTAGAGAAAGGTGCTATTTATGAAAAAGAAAGCTGAATAAATTTTCTGTCAATTTAGATTGAGGGCATGAGTGTCCATAGGATTTTAAAAAATAAAAGGACAATTTTTTTCCTTATCAAAGATATTTTATTTTGATCAATAATTATTTTACTTAGAAATATTTCTATTGATTCATTTTGAATTTTTCAAAAATCTGATTTATTTTTTTTTCGACATTAGCAGGCTTCCTTTGCTATTGTGCTACTCCATCTTAGCTCACAACAAAACAAAACATTCTTATTCAATACAAATTGTAAGTATTTCTGGTCTTGTCCAAATTCATCCATTACTTTCTGAATAAGTTTGTGTTTGTTAGCTGTAACCTTTTCTCTATGAACACTTAGCATACAAACTCTAGACAATCAATCGTTTGCCATTGTTGACCTCAGCCATGTTTTCACTCTTCTCATTATGCTAAACGGCTTTTCTGCTGTCCAGATTGTTACTGGTGATGTTAGGACAATATGAATTCCTTGATAAATGGAAGGGAATAGATCAGTGAATTATAACAACTCAATGAGTCCATTTTTCAATTTGTTAACACATTGTTTCCCCATTTTTTGGACCACATCTCAAACCAGGTGATAGCTTCAGATTCCAAGTTTTCAATTTCATACACTTCATTTATTTTTACAATTTGGTTTTCAATTTTTCACATTTAGCCCACCATTTGTACAGGAAGAAGGCAGAAAAGACAGAAATTTTGTTTATTTTCTGCAGCAAACCAGCTCTCTAATGATGAAATGATTGAGTCCAAATATGGTGTAAACAATGTTTGATGAAAATATTCCTCCACAATTGACCCACCAACATTAAATTGAAATGTCTGCCATCTGCATTGTCCCATGGGAACAGATAATTCAATATTCAACTTCAACAAATGCTGAACTTTAGTGTAAAGTTCATTAAATTGTTCTGCTGCTTTTTTGTCAGAGTTTACAAAATACACTTATAAGCTCCTGAGAAAGATCTCACACTTTTATCATATCAAGTTCAATGGCTGGAGAGCTCATGTTTCAGATTCTATCATCGATGAATAGCTAGAAATTACAGTCAGACAGAGAAAACATCACTGTGCTTGGAAAAGATTTTAATTGGTGTGCATCTCATTGTATTTTACCTAAAGCTATAATGGCCAGTATGCTTAACTGATCAAAAATGTGTTCAAAGTTGTCAGAAAGAAATTCTAATGCTTGCGTTTTGCAGTCCAATGTGTTTCAGACAGTAGTGGCACATTTTGGAAAAGACATCTTCTCTTTAGACTCTCACAGAAGCATAGTGAATCAGGCAAAAAAATAATGCCATCATTACAGAATCACCATTAACTTTGGGGGAGGGCTGCTCCCTCTTGCAGATGCCCATAGTTGAAGGCAGTATGGAACAGTGATAACTGCCTCTCAAGATGAGCCCAATCACCAATTTCCATAATTAAAAATCCAAAATGAAAGTGCACAGCAATGTGGGATCTCACAGCATCAACATCTGAGAAAGCAGGTATGGTTACAAAAATCAATACCATGGAATGTTGTCCCTGATGTAAAGAGAAATAAGCAACTGACAGTCTGCAGGTGCAAAAATCAGGATTAGGAAAGCTTTGTCGGTGCTATGAAGAACACTTAACAATGGTGCATACAAATCCTCTGGGTAACCTGTGCTGACAGAAAATTATATCAGCTAGAAGCCTGGAATAAAGCAATAAGATTTAGAAAAATTTTCAAATGAAATATTGTCAATTTTTAAATGTGAATGGGACTATTTGCCACAACTGATTCACCACAGTCAGTTTGCCATAGTCTACTGTGAGTTTGTTCGATCAGGATATGATGGTATGTGGATTTAGAGTGAAAGACAATGGACAATGGGGTAACTAAATTAAGAATGAGGGAGAATAAGGAATTATAATATTTGCAGATATGTCATACATACAAAAAGATTTGGTGGTATTCATCCAGTATTTTATGCTTTGCTACCCAGTAAGCAAAGGAATACATATGAAAGACTCTTCCAACTTATTAAACAAGCTGAGCCTGAAGTTTCCCTTGAATCTGTTTTGTATAATTTTGAAAATGCAGTAGTCACTGCAATAAAGAATACATTTCTTGATGTGCATCTCAACAGATGCTTTTTTATTCTTAATCAAAATATGAAAATACATTTATGTGAATTGCAGCTGTCCCATAAGTATAACAATGATGCTGATTTTCCATTGAGTGCAAAAATGATTACTGCACTTGCATTTGTACCTATTGCAGACTTAGATGAAGTCAGAGACAAACTGGCAGAAGAACAGCAGTCATTGCTTGCTTGGTTTGAAGATTATTATGTAAGCTGCCCAGCTTGCTGAGGAAATGGAAGACATTGTACAGAAATATTTCCTCCAGAAATGTGGTCATTGTACAACAGGGTCCTTAGCAAAGACAGGACCAACAACCACGCAGAGGCTGCACATGGGAACAAAATACCCAAAAGTATGGAAAGTTAAAGATGGCCTCCATGAAGTGTTTAATGAGTGCAATATATATTATGAACAATTGGTGGCAGGTCACAACCAACCACAAAAATCGAAAAAAAATATGAGCAGATGAGCTTATATTCAAATTACAGATTATAATAAAAAGGACATTATAACATATCTCTGAGGATTTTCAAACAATTATATTATGGAGTAAAATTTGTGACTTAAATTTACTATATTAAATTATTGTATTGACTTAAATTTGTATAAAATTAATTTTAAAATAAAATAAATTCTGTGACTTTGAAATTCATTTTATTTATTTAAATTCAAATATATTTCCACTTAAGTGATTCCAGAAGCATTGCTATGCACTGGCACATTATATATATCATGCAGAGTAACCTTTGCGGCTAAATGGCTCATGGCAAACTGCCCTCATGGTGAAGTGGCTAAGGCAAATATGCCATGGTGAATAGTCCTTGACCCCAAAAAACAAGTGGATGAGGAGATTACTTAATCCAGAGGAGCTAATACAGCCACAATAAAATAAGATAGTTGTTGTTCATTGATGACATAACTGAATGATCATAAAATAGGGGGGGAAATTTTGTAGAGTATGAAGTACTATTAACATTTCCTGTTAATTTAATTGGACTGGTCACAGATCAACAACAACAGTATTGCTGTAAACCTAGCTAAGGCTCTCACCATACAGTTTGAAAAATCTTCACAAAGATGCTGAGGTAGTAAGGAACTATAAAAAGCAGTGGTTTGGCAAAATTATCAAAGAAATGCAGAACAATCAGAAAATAATAAGTGGAAAATTTGGGTAGACATAGAGAAGTTTAAGATCAGTTCAAGATGCTTGAAATGCATCAGTATCAGATAATAATCTGGGAGGCAGTTGAAATGGATACCCAAATGTAATTGAGGTATATTAATGATGGACAACTAATATTCCAGAAAGAACACTATAGCCATCTGCTAAAATAGGCATACAGAGGCAGTCATTAAGTTTAAAATTATGGTTTTGACTACAAAATAAAAAAATAATAAGTAGACATACATGTGATAGATGAACAAAAACCACCCAGTCAATGCAATGAATGTAGGAGCTGCACAGAGATCAGCTGCTGTCCACCAATCATCAGTACACTTTGGGAATATAAGAACAAACCAGGAAGCCAGCCAATGATTTAACAGGTAGCATTTCTGTAAAATAATGCCTTTATCTGCCCAATGTGGTGGAAAGAGGCATAAGTTAAAAGGTAGAAGCTCCAACACAGGTAATGTGGTAGGCAGAAGAATTTAATAATCTTTCAGAAAAGCAAGCAGAAAATAACAAAAACACCACATGACCATATCAATAGTAGATGGACATTAGAAAACAGCATTGCTGGAAGTTGTTTTCAATGTGAGCTCTGTCCCTAAATACCAGTAAGAAGCATGTGAAGTCAAAACACTTCACAGAAATAGAGCTAGCTGCTAGTTAGTGTAAGAAGTTGATTAAGTAAGATCATGATGAAGTTGTTTCTGTTTCCAGATACCTGTATTAAGCAAATAGCCTCGTGTCAAGATTGTGCAGAAAATGATGAGAGAGATCAATGATAAATTTGTGCACAGCTGATAGCTACCAGAAAGAAAGGTTGGCACATGGAAAGACAGACAGAAGGTAACGAATAAGAGTATAGCATTGAAAGACAGCATGATGGGTAGTGACAAACCAAAAAAATGTCACTAAAGTTATGAAATGACTGTCAAAAGATGAGACAACATTGAAAACTGAAGCAGTAAATAAATGCTAATAAAAAAAAAAAAAAAAACAGAATGGAGTGGGAGGTGGACAGGCTGAGAAAAGGTTCCAGTGTAAAGATTAAGCTAATGAACAAAAATTTACGTACTGACCAAAACTGAAATATGACCATTTATCATCCTCAATGCTTCAGCTACCAGCATGAGAAGGAAACTGTAGAGCTACTGAAAAGCCAACCCAGCCTGCCACAGAAATAGGTCAGGGAATGGCTAAGGTGCTAGGAACTAATATCAGAAGCATCTTAAAGATACTGTTCACTAATAAGATATTAAACATCAGCATATCTGTTAGCAGATGGGACCAGTAATGTCTGAACAGTTGAAGTAAGCATATCCCTTCCAGAATGCATGGAAGCTAATGAGGAAGTTAAGAAAACTTATTCTGCCTCTTCATTAAGTCTCTAAAAGAAATATAAAATAAAATTTTTAAAAGATAGATGTACAATCCATTTTAATGCAAAACAGTCAATCACAAAACAAATCTGAAAGAAACAACCAATGTGTTAAGAACAGTCTTAAAAAAATTATATTGCACTAAGATTTATTCTAAAGTATTTAAATATTTAAGAATGTTTTGAAAACCTTGCTATACTTACTAGACAAACCAAAATAGGTTGGCAGTCTTGTCAAGAATGGAACATATGCCAGCTCAGGAATTCCCTTGGTATTTTTCCCATGTCGTATTTTCTTGACCACGAAGCGAGCCAGTCCTGTTCCCCACCAGTTTCCAGTGGCATTCAGCGAAGTCGCGTTAACAGGCACTCCAATCCGTAATGATAACTCATAAAGGTTAGCAGGGTTGTTTAAAACATTATCATGAAAACTGAGTTGAGTTGCACTAATGCTCACAGTATACTCAGCAGCCTGTTGCTGAGCTCGATTGAGCCAAAAGGTATTATTGACACAGATCTGAGGCAGCTTGTTCAGCACACCATCTATGTTATTGCCAAGCTCTAGGACAAAGCGGCCAGAATTATTAAACAAGATGTTTCCATCCATCACGAGACTGGTATTAACCACTTGAACAACGCTATCCTTTCCTGAGCAATGGCGAATGTCATTTCCTTCTATTCGAGAATTTGCATGCTTGACACCTCTGTCATTTTTCACATAGATGGCACCCCCATTTCGACTGTACTGTATTGAGTTCTGAACAATTGATACATCAGAGACTCGTTTTGGAGACAAAGAACTGAAAATTATTTTAATTCCGTGACCACTCACATTGTATAGATCTGTATTGCGAATTAAAACATAGGCACTTCTCAAATGAAGTCCAATGGCTATAGAGTTAATAAACTGACCAACATGATGGATTGAAGTCCGTTCAATCCAGATGACATTGTGTTTTATTGGATCATTATTTTGAATCCATAAAGCCAGATTGGAGATTTGATGAATTCGGACATCAATCAGAGAGATTGTACTGACGTGCTTTTCTGGAAGAGACATTAAACATATATTTTTAGTAGGCTATCAACTTTGTAAAAGATATATTATGCTGTAACAAAGAGGAATTAAGATGCCAAGAATGCACTGACAAAAACCTTCTGACAAGGCTGATGTTAACCACTTTAAAAGCTGCACTGGGAAATGTTTTTTTTTGGGAGAAAAATACATTTGGATGACAGTAGCCTTAACTACTAGATTCTGATTTTTTAAACATCAACTAAAATATAAAAAAAAAAACCCATCAGATATTCGCTGAAACCAAAGAATATACTTTGGTGCATATATTTACATGGTGCACAGATATAAAATACCACAAATGATAATAGAATAAAATACTATTTCGCCTAGATGTGACAGAATCATTATGACAACACATGCATGATACCCACTAGCCATCTAGAAAGGTATTACCAGGACCCATTACACAGACAGATATTGCTGATAATCCAGTCTTTCACCTTGCCACATGTGTGAACAGTAGCAACACCAATAATGAACATCTGTCATATTCAATAACTTTTGTTATGAAACTACATTGAGACTCAGGCCAAAAAAATTTATCTTGATGTAATATATTTATCATAAACAAAATTTTAAATATAGGCTTGCAGATAGGGCAAGAAACATATGGAATATGTATAACTATCTATCTGTAAAGGAAACTAACAGACTGAAGGGGTAAAGGGTGTCTGTGATATATTTAAACCAGCCTGTTAGCTATGTATTGCCCATTTTCCTTGTTGGAATACTGCATAAATGAGAAATCAAGTACTGTCAGTTGTCGCTGCCTCTTCCCATTTAGTATTTAAAAACAAAAAAGAGTTAACATTCAAGTGGTGGTGAGAAAGCTAGAAAAGGGCAAAATGGGTTTGCTTGTTGTTGTTTTTTTTAATTTGAGAAAAAAGGGGACTTAATTTTCATTAAGTGCAAGCAATGCCTTCCACCACACTAAATGTTGAATAATCGTGAAACAGTAATATGACGCCCTAATGCTAATACTGCTGTTCCTGGTTTATTTCCAGCCACTATGAAAAATTATTTTGGTCTGTTCATATCATTCAGACTATTCTACCTTCTAATACTTATTGGCAAAGCCTATCCTGACTTTCAAGGCTTGAAGTGGAGGGTCTAGAGCAGCGAGCTAGAAGAGAAAGGCATTGAGTACTATATGAGTACAGTTGGAGACTCCTGAACAGCGGTCAAAGTGCAAGCCAATCAAAAGTTATCCTGCAGCAGTGCAGCGCCTCCACTACATGTATCTGAGAAACCTTAATAGAAGTTTTCATTTTTAGATGACTGAGGAAACTGGAGAGCTTGGAGAGAAACCATGCAGCCAGCCAGTGAAGAGCAAGAACAAACCATGCCAGAGAGCACACCAAACTGAGTTGGTCTCAACCAGGATTTGAACTCTGGCCCACAACCAGAGCAGCCCAGCCAATATTCTACAATCAAGTATCCAATCTCTTAGTGGTAAATGCACTGGTCTAAAATATCTTAAACTGCAACTAGAAAAGATGAATGGCTCCAAACAACTCTAATTAATATTTCTTTCTGTTTTCTGAAGGAACAAACTTTATTATTATTAATTTTGAAGGTTCTCCTGCATGAAATTAGTCAATTACTACTTTGGAAAAATTATTTAAAAAAACATTACACAGTTATACATAGTACGTCTTAGAAAAGGTCGGTCGGTCAGTGAGAGAGAGTTCTAAAGCTTGAATCATAATTTAAAACTACTGAACAATACCCAAGATTATTCATTAGTTGGTTTGTGTGAACCCACCGGTCAATCGAATCTCCTACCAGTGATTGCTATTGTTATACAATGAGACTAACAGCATCTACTTTCCACCAGTGTATCCATTGGCTTTCTAGATGAATTTGCTTTCTCAGTTGAAACATTTACTTTTTAGAAACAAACAGGAATATGTACCAAATGATTTTAAAAAACAGCTGCCATAGCAAGCAACTGGCTTTTCTGTCAGTTCTGATAAAGATGGTGTCATAATGGTGAAGTGTTTATTGATAGTACTTGAGTTTGCTTATATTTTAGATCAGGATCTAGCTGATAAAACTATAATGCTTCATATAATTTTACCTTTAACTGCCAACTCATCTATCAAGTACAAATAAAAATCGTGACTAATGTGATCTTTGATTGATTGCAGTCAAAATAATAAATACGTTATTTGACAGGCTTCATGGATAAGGAAAATCAGGTTTAGTGGCTTTACCGTTTTGCATAAAAAGAAACCTGTTGTAGTTTTGCACAACGATAATTGCTTTGATGAGAACAACTCTACATATTGTCAGAATAAATTTTCCCTTCTAAGACAAGCTTCCCCCTAAAAAGGTGAGAAAACCAAAAAGTTCAACACTCTCACCCATAATGTGTGTGTGTGTGTGTAAAATAAAATGTAAGCATACCATACATCTGGCAGTTAAAGAGAAATACATCTGTGTAAAGAAAATCTGTTGATAACAACAGCTGAGGGAGTGATAAAAACTGGTTTGAGAGTCACTAATACCTTTTCCAAAGATTACGAGTCTAAACAGCAAATCAACAAATCCAAGAACCTAGTGACTCGAGTGTATGCATTATAAAAATTAAATGTTGAAAATCGATTTGGCATGACCATTAAAAAATTGTGTGTGTGGTAGGCATATGTGCTTGCAAGAATTCTATTTTTTCAGATAAATCATAATGAACTTCACCTTGAGGACAAGGAATGAATTTAATATCATCCAGTCCAATTGAATTTCTACAATTTAAGTCATATTGTGTATTAAACAGCAAAGAAAATTTATCTGCGTTGCCAATAGCTTCAAGGCTAACTTTCACAAACTGCCAACTATTTGCTGCAACACTGGAAGACCAGATCCTTTCATGATGATCCTTCATCCTGACAAACAGACTAAGTCTTCTTTTATCTGAAAAAAAAAAGCAAAAAAGAGAATACAGTAAATAAATCTTTCTACAGTACAGTGTCTAAGATAAATGCTAAGTTTCCCTACTTGTGATTAAGCCAGGGGCGTAGCTAGCGTTTGTGCGCCCGGGGCGGTCGTAGAATTTGCGCCCCCTCTAAATAACGTTAGAATTCAAAACCTCCAAAAAAATTCATTTTTTATTTATTTATTTATTGAAAAAAAAGTACTATTAGAAAATAAAAATTATCCAAATATATAATGAGAAAATATTGATATTCAATTCAAAATTAATTAGAAGTGACTGACTTCAAGTGAGCAAATTTTGAAAAAACTTCTTCCTTTCAAAAAACTACCATTAAAAATTGACGAAAAATTCAGGAAAAAAACTAATATCTGGAAAAATAGAACGAAAAAATACATTATATATGTAACATACTGTCCTGAACTAAATTTGACAACGAGCACTCGGACCAAAAAGCGCCCTGCCTCTCCCCCCTATTAGCTACCCCCTGGATTAAGCCCAAAATCTTTTTATCCAAAAATGCTAAAATATTTACATAATTAAAATATTCATAATTAACAAGATTTTAACTAAATACGTGACATGTATATGACTATTTTAAAAAAGGAATTTATGATTTCTACCCATAAAATTTCCACTCTTAAATTATTAAGCTTAGTTCACTAGCAACTACACAGTAGCTATGAATTTAGAAAAATGGATGACATTATGCTGCAGTGAAGAAATTGTATTCTTGAACTGTTCACACAGGATTTACACAAGTCTTCACCATGAGATAAAATCAACACAGCAGAAACAGATCTTGCTCACACTGATAAATCAAATGGCAGTAAATGCAGCCACATAGTGGTTCGTGAGCACATTGCTGTGTTTGATAGTTATTTGTTGTTGGTTTTAATTCTTCTTTCAGACAAAAATGAAGAATGATTATAATAAACAACTTGCATTGTCAAATGTGAAGAAAGAAAGAGGAGAGTTTTATCTAAGTGTCAATAAAAACAAACTTAAATGAGATAACAATTTTCCTCTTTAATTTAGAGAAAACTTTAATAATTTGTATATTTACAGACTAATTTTGCTTTCAAAATCTGTATTTTAAACATTTTTAGGTCATACTGTACATACTTTAGAAAAACATTCTTGGTTATACAAAAAACAAACAAACTTGTTGTTAATCTAAAGTTCTCAAATCTGCTCTAGAAAAGACTAGATACATACAATATTTATCAACTACTGTTGTGATTAATTTGCTATTTTAGCATCTATTTTCTCCAACAATTACACTGACTGGCAGGTAAAGTCAGCAGAATGTATCACCTAGTTCACCTTTTCAAATCACAAACACCGTCTTAAACTGTTTTACTATGAGAGAAACAATTCACACCTAAAGTAAATACATATTAACAAATTTAGAAATAGACAAATTAACACTGCTACTATCTGCTAACCATTAGCTTTTTGATTAAAATTCTAATCTAAAATCAATCTTAATCTTATCTGAACTGTGCATTTCTGGCTCCATGCAATGCATGTCATCAACTTTATTTTAAATCTACACATTTTCTTGATACCACAAATTCTGTACAGCATGGAATGTTTGTTCCAAAAAAAGATAATATAAATCAACATTTTTCTTTAGTTTTGCTTTCAGAAGTAACAGAAATTCAGATGGGACATGTCTATAACCAATTGAAGTATGTATACACCATGTGAAGTGCCAAACAATGCTTTGTCCTATAGCTCTATTAACATACAGGTTGAAACAGAATTATGAGGCCCTTTTATTCACAACATTTTGTCAGTCAAGTGGAATAAAAGGGTCCCATCTGTTTCATTTGTTAACCAGGATGAGACAAAGTACATCAACAAATAAGCAGTACTTACTGTAATAGTTTATATGACGGTAGTAATAAAAAGTGACAAAACACAGATTGGTGTTTACTATCTCTGGACTCTCTATTAAGCTGGAGATTGAATCACATTTTGACGAATAATAGCATCCGGATCCCCTGGAACCAGCGTAAATATAATGGCCCTCTGAAAAAAAAAAATTAGAATTTTTTTAGATGCTACTGACATCTTCATATCTATTTATTCATTTACTCTAAGTTCGATGAGTACAGTAAATACAAAGTTATATTATTTTCTTTAAAAATAGACAAAACGTTAACACTGCATATTCAAAGCAGAGATGTAAGATGATTAAGTAGCAATGTGTTGGGATTACATGATGCCCAGATTTAGATGTATTTATGTCAACAGACTATGTCACCCAGTAAGAGCAACCATATACATTTATTCTGTTTCAGTCAGATTTTAATCATTTCTTCTCTGCCAATTTTCTACATAATATTTAGGAAGAAAAAAACACAATAACCTGAAATCTATAGTAATCTATTTAGCGTGCTAAAACGTTCTCCCAAATTCTCATCCTTTGAAACTAATGTTTCAATGATGGATTATTGTCAAACCTGGTGTATACAATTACTCTGAAAATCTGTATTACATAGTACAAGTTGAGTCACAGAAGCTTTGACCTTCCTCATTAATATAGCTCTTTGTTACAACAAATCTATATATCTCTCCAACCCCATGACTTTTATACAACTGTTAATTAGTGAGGCTGGGCTCTAGGTATAACAAAGAAAAATTGATGTTGTATATAGAAAGCTAATCCCCCAAAAATAAGAATAAAACTAAGTAGGATATAGATATATATATATCTATATATATATATATAACTCTTTAAAAGAATTACGCTGTTATCCCTATGGTAGCTACCGAATAACCTATATTACAGGTTCGTTAATCGCAAATTCTCTACACTACGAGGAGGGTATATATATATATTTCATTCTGATCTGAAATCAATCAAAGTTTAATTTTAAATTTGCTCAAATTCTTATAGAAAAAAACACAAATGAACTTGTAATTATTTTCCTTTGAATATCTTTATCAGTAAATGAAATGTCAGGTTCCAATGATCATGGTAAAAAACAATATAATGGTTTGCACTGAAACAATCATATAATATACAAAAAATACAGTTTCCAGCTTTATCACCATCATTAACAACACTAGACAAACAACAAATTTCATTTCTATACAAATAATCTTGCTGCTTACCAAAAGTCCCATTGCATGGTTTTTTTTTTTTTTTTAAAGTGAAAACCAAAAAGGTGTAATTACAAAAATTACCGCCACCATAATTTTTGATAAAAATTTGTCACACCATGAGAAGCAAAAACTGATAAATTAAAGAACATAGATAATGCATGTGAATAATTTATTTAGAAAACATTTACATATTTACATACTCTACAGTTGTTGTGCTTTTCAACAGATTTTCCCAGATCTCTCTCTCTCTTCTCTCTCTCTGTCTCCTCATTCTCTCTCTCTCTCTCCTCATCTCTCTCTCTCTCTGTCTCCTCATCTCTCTCTCTCTCTCTCTCTGTCTCCTCATCTCTCTCTCTCTCTCTCTCTGTCTCCTCATCTCTCTCTCTCTCTCTCTCAAACAAACAAACAAAACTGGTAGAAGAAGCAATATCTGAAACTATGTAACTAAAACTGTACTAATCTAACCAAATTTTTTCAAAATGAGAAACATGGCTGTTGAAAACAACTTTATGCTATTCTGAACACGCATGGCACAGCAAAATGGAATGTATTAATTTATATAACAAAATACATTTTAGTAGTTAACAGACAAAATAGTGAAGAACTACCCAAAACAAAAGAAATCAGATAAAGTGGTCTGTCAGGAAATGAACACAAGTAAACAGACAAGAGTTAGACAAAAAGGAAACAAATGTTCCATCGTTTCCACAGAAATCCCACACAAATAATAAGTTGCATGGGTTTAACATACACCTGTATCAGTTGTGTACAAACCTTGAAAGTACCCTGCATCATCTCTCTGATTCCGTTAAGAGCAGGCATCTGCTCCATGGACAGCCAATCTTCATCTGATGAAATTTCTTTATCTATGCTGACGCACATTAGCCAGAGATCAATAGTGGTAAGCTAAAGCAAAAGTTGTAAATTGTGACATTGATCTTTTTTTGGGGGGGGGTTTAAAGCATCTGATACTGATAGAGTAACCCAGAAAACATCAAAACCAACCAACACTCCGGGAGAGTCAAAACAATGTTCTAACCTCTCATCAAACAGGTGGAAGTTATGGGTAGGTGTTTTTCTTTGCCAGATTAGACAAACATCTACTCTAAATAATCACCACCAACCAATCTACTGATGATGCATTGCTAACCGACAGCCATTGTAGATAACAGAATATCCAAACAAGAAAGTTTTAATGCTGTTAGCTTCTAGCCAAGTAGCTAATCCCAAGCCACCATGCAACCAAAGCAAAAACAGACAACACACAATTGTTTGTTTTTTTATCCCTTGCTAAAAGAAAAAGAAAACATGAACAAGAACACATTTCCATAGACTTTCTTTACAAAGCTGAATAGCAGATGTTGCTTTTCCACTCTTGTTTCTACATCATAACATTCTTCTTGCTCGTGCTAAAAAAACATTTAATATTCCTTTTTTGACTTCCTAGAGGTGATTAGAGTCAGAGTGCAGATAGTGGCCCAGAATATGTGTAATCCTCCTATACACACTGGTAATAAGTTTTCCCTCTTTCCTGGATACCAGAACATCCAGGAAAAACAGTTAGTTCCTAACTGCAAGGGATTCAAAACCAAAGTCATTCACAAAAGTACTGCAAAACTAACTTTGCACATCTGGTCCCAAAGCAAAAGATTCATTCCATCAAAAGATTTTGGTCCATCACCCGCGGTTGTAGTAAGAAATGCATTGATGAAAAAAGTGGCCCATCAAAACCAGAGTAGAAGAGTACAGAAGATCAGCTGGAAAATTCAGCATTAACAAATCATGAATGATCACCATGTTTGTCAAATGGATAGTGTGTGTATCACTGATTGTGAGTAGCATAGGACCCAGCACATTCAGCAAACCAAGTGCTGAGATCAGAAGAATTTCAATTAAATATCCCCAAAAGTACCATCTAATTTGGCAGATGGCCCAGTGGCATGCTTACTGTGAAATACATCTTAGCAACCAAAAGGTCACCTGTTCAAGACCAACTTTGTACACTCATACAATCTAGAAATTAATGATTGCACACCTAAAAAGCTCACCTACAAAATGTATCACCGAACAGTTAAGTTTATATGGAATTATGCTTGTGTTTAAGTAAACAGTCTGAGTTAATATGAATCTGTTGTACCTTGGATACAGTCCAAATGACATAAAACAAACCAAAATGTTCTACAACCTGTAAACATACAATCAGGAAAGG